>JAQFVV010006316.1:1800000-2126736 GCA_028023455.1 Epiperipatus broadwayi | reverse complement strand
CTCAGTCCTGACTTCCCAGCACGGAGCAATTAAGATAGAGATGTGACAAAGAAGAAAGCTGTGCATAAGGCCGTAGGTTAGAAATGGTCGAAGCCACTAAAGTTTCCCAAGGCCGAACATACACTGGTAAAATTGTAGAACTTTTAGTGTTTTCCAAACTGAAATGTAATCGTTACTAACTTATATGTAAAATATTATTGTTTCTCATGTTTGATTATAATTAAAATATTATATAACAAAATGCATGCTCGTTATTTCTTATGCTATCTGACTAGTTTCAGAAAGATATAAACTCTTGGATATAGCAGTTTACTTATATTTTTTGAATGAGTTATAAAAGGAAACAACCCGCAAATTTTTAACACACCAATCCGGATAAAGAAACTAGCGCAACTACCTTTTGTTACAATTCAAAGAAAAAAACAATATCTGCAGATAGGATTGCTACGTTGGTGGCGCGAATAGCTGACTAATGTATTTATGTTCTCGGAAGCACAGCAGCACATTATTAACGTTGCCAGCTTTGGTATTCACATATCTCAAATGCTTCATCATCATAAAGGCATAAGCTATGCGTGTAACCGAGAATTATAAATTAGCTATGTATGTAGACAACAATTACTGTATATATTTTAGTTCATGTAATTAAATATAAGAGCTTTTTAAAAAAAATTAATTTATTGTTTGCAACATATCGTTCTGTTTTCATTTTATTACATAGCATCTTAGACGAGGGCCATGAAAAATCCTTTCGAGGGCCGCATGTGGCCCTGGGGCCGCCAGTTTGACATGCCTGATCTAGTGGATCAACTGATTCTTTTTTAGCTAGCCAATATACTCTTACATTAAAATAAACAGCAACTGCATGTTAATAGCTTCTAAAAATGTATCAAATAAGCAATGTAGGTTTAAAATATAGGACTGTAATAATATGTATACAATAAGGCATAGTATATAAATATGAATAAATTATTAATAGTTAAACAAGTACATAAAAAAATTAAATTATAGTGTAAATATTTTATTATTGAAAGAATATAGTTTTGTTAATAAAAAATGTAAACAAGTTATGCATGAGAAACTTTGAATTAAATTAAAAATAACTGCCTAAAGAATTTTGAAACAAACAAGAACTATTTTTAACAAACTAATTGGCATGCTAGTTAAACTTAATTATTGACAAAGAAATCCAAAAGTTAAGCCAGATTTGTTATAACTATTGTATTCCAGAACAATAATGGAGACAGCCATTATGTAAAGAATAAAAAAAATTGGATCTCTTCCTTTTACAATGGGGAATGGAGCTGATCATCCAGACTTGAGGTGAAGAAGCATATCATATCCCAGAGATTCATACTCTGGTTGTAGATAATGAGCTATATAGGATTTTACAGATCATTAAGCCCAATGGTGCTATATAGATTGTAAAGATAGGTAAACTAGAAGTAGAATTATTTACAAAATAAGATTATACATATATCAGTTTTCCTATAAGCATAATTTATTAAGTAAATTCTAAATATGCATATTAATTTAGTGTAATTATATGAAGCATTGTAAAAGTAATAAAGCACATAAATGATATTAATACCACTTTAAAATTATTTAATTACTGAATTTTCCTCCTGTCTAAGGCCCAACACCAGATATTAACAATGGCAGCTAAGTCTAACAGCAGTAATTGAATTATAAAAGGCAATCTTGGAAGATAAGTGTAGAATCAAAAGCTAGAAAGTCCGAAAAAGTTTGCTCGATTGAGCACAACTTTTAAGTTAATAGTCACATGATTGGTTGAATGTCACATGACTTTGATAAGAGTTGTTCACAAAGTCATGTAATATAAAACTAATTTCTGCTTTGGTAAAATGATTGGTTGCAAATAAATAATAATAAACAAATAATTATTAATTATTATTATTTTCATTCTAACTTTCGTTTTTAAAATTATAGTAACATTTAAATTTAAATAAATTTGAAGGGCTCTACTATGTTAGAAAAGTCTTCCAGTTAGGATAGATAGCTTTATGTAAAAGGAATATAAATGATAAATCTGTTGACAATCTAAATTTTAAAATGATATCAAGTTATTATAAAATAATGTTAGGAATATTAATTAAATTTCTCTGCATCACTCTGATTTTTTCTTTATTATTATTTTTTATTATTTTTAGACTGATTATAAAATAATATATATACTAAAAAGTTTATTAATAACAATATAGGAATCTATAGTAATTAAAATAGTTACTAACCAACTCACTGTAGAGTAAAGTCTCTCCTTCAGATCTTTACAAACAAACAGTAAAGTAGAAGTAAATAGGCTTGCTAACTACTGATTATGCCTAAACTACAACCTTGCTTTATCAAGAAGTTAAGAATACCACAGAATATTGAATCATTAGTAGAATTGGCTAAAGACTATCTATTCTTTTCTCCATAAAAAATACTAATTATAATCAAATCAAAAAATTAAAGTTTCACTTAACTTGAATTTGAACCCAGTTCATAAAAAAAACTAACAAACAAAGAAAATTGAATGGAAATGCAAAAAGATATGTTGGAGAAGACTAAGGAAAATAAAATATATAGAAAGTCCAATGATGACATATAAGAAGGAAGTAGTTTGGTTATCAGCATTTCCTACGATGAATTGCATAGGTAAAGATGGCTGCCCTGTAGCTTCTATTTAAGAAATGTTTTATCCAACTATCAAGCCATTAGAATATAATAATATGAATTGGTAGTGAAGTTCTACACTAAAAATTTATAGATCATATAATAAGAAAAGAGTCTCAAAATCAATGTGATGGACTAGAATAAGTTGATTATCACCAAGATTATTATGATATAATGTATGAAGGGCCAATATTCCTGAATACACATTTTTGATATCCTCTTTAGATAAATACATTGATGACTTTTATTATGTGATTTTGTGCAGTGGTAGAGGATCAGACTCTTGAGCTTAAGGACCTTGAATCCATTTCAACTCTAGCAATTTCAAAACTTGAACTTCTTATGAACTCCTGGGCAATAAAACCAATTGATTCTTTATTTATTTTAAGTTAGATAGAGTATCTGACTAGGGATCAGGAGGTCCTAGGATTGATTCTGGCATTCACAGGTCTGAAATTCAAACTCCTTATGAATTTCTGAGCAATAAAGCCATATGCCCTTTTTGCCCTGCATGGTATGGTGCATTTGGTAGAGCATCCAACTCGGAAAGTCCCAGGGTCGATTCTGGTACTTGAATTTCTTATGAACTCCCAGGAAATAAAGCCATTGGTATTTCTGTTCTGCACAGTTTGGCACTGCAGTAGTGTCTGATTTGGGGATTGGACGGTCCCAGGATTGATTCCAGTGCTTGTGGTTTTGATGCTCAAACTTTTGTTAACTCCTGAGTAATAAGGCCATTAGCTTTTTTGTGATGTGGCACAGTAGATAGACCTTCTGATTTGGGATTGGGAGATCTCAGAATTGATTCCGGTGCTCACAATTCTGTCTTTCAAACTTTTTATGGACATTCAAGCAATAAAGCTATATGCCTTTTTTAATGAAGTTATTTGGGGGGGGGGGTCACCTAAATTTAATACTAAAGAACCTATACTTTTTAAATATAAGTAGTATAACTTTCTGTATTTTATTACTTTTGTTTAGTAAATTCAGTAACAGTATGGACATTTAATCTCTTACTGCAAACACTTTTCTAGTCATATCTGGATCAGTCAAAATCTATTAAATCACATTCTTGATTGTTACTAGAAATACTTCCCATATATAGAATTATTACTAATTTCAAATTACATTTCAAACCCTTGCTGCTATCCTTTAACTTGATAGTAATTAATTTTGATTCTTTTGCGATTTTTTTATTATTATATAGGGGCAAATATATATGTGTTTTTAATTTCGTATGAATTAGTTTTTTTTTTATTATTAATTTTACACACTTATTATATCATCAATTAATTTCTCATAAATTATTTTTTGTACTGCTTTTCTCGCTAAAAGGTAAGTTAGTAAGTTTAATAATACATACATTTAAATTCATTTCTTCATTGCTTTGGTTACCAAAGTTTCATCTGTCAGTATATTGTGAAACTTAAATCAGATCGCATTCTATAACAGTGCTGGATCAAGCAACCAGGATACTGATATGGAGCCCATTGCAACAGAAATCCTGGAAAAGATCTTTAGATGCAGGGCATAGCTTTAAAAATGATGATCGGTGTAGTTTTTTGTGATGCCACCAACACAATAATAAAGGTATAACTGTAGGGCATAAAAAGTAGAAGAAATGGTTAAGAAATAACAATTGCACGGTAGTTTGAATTTCGATCCAGAACTTTTAATTCTAGGCTGTCATTCTAAGACTGCGCTAAATATCAAGCAGGGCTAGTGACCGTTTAATTGAAGAAATATTTATATTATCATCAGGTGTCATGTAGAAATATTGTTCTGAAGGTTATGTCTCCTGTACTGACATATATCTGATTAAATAGATATTTTGTTTTATTTATATATATGTTAGCTATAAGCTGTTAGAAGGCTCTTAATTCAGATAATTAAAAATATTACATATTCACATATGTGTGAGAAAAATTTACTTGATGTAATCTTCGTTTTTGGTGACTTAAAAAAAAAAAGAAAAGAAGTTAATTCCTTAATTAGTCTTTTTTTTTTTAAAGCAGGAAATAACCAATTGAACTTGTCATGTCTAATGTGAGATTCTTAAGAAACAGATCAAGTCATGTGATAGCGAGTTTTTTTTAAAAGAGGGAGAATAAATCATGTGATCAAAATTTAAAATTTTAATGACTACTATTATTTTAAAAATATACAATATTTTAATATAATAAATTCTTTAGGCGTATATATATATTAAAGTTTTTTGTTTAAAATTAAATATTGGATTTATAAGGGAGAAGAAGCTAAAAAAGATCGGCAGACGTAACTCCAGCCTTCTTAAAATAAAGCAAAATGATTTTATTTTTAAATATGCATGTCATTATTTAAAATTATTGCAGACTTATTATTACGCAATTAGCAGAGCACTGATTACAAAAGGAGTGACCAAATTTTTTTTCCCAGATTACAAACTGGGTTAAACATTTTTTTAATATTTATCACATCCTTAACTTATAACAAAAACTTTCTTTTCTATATAAAACAAAACCAAAATGAGTCATCTTGACATTCTTCCCCACAAACCAATGCTGATATAATTCAATAATCTTTGAGCAAATCAAATAATGTTCCAACCTGGTCGGAGCATATTGTGACTTCTTTGCTGCATGTGATTTACCACAGTGGCAGAGTATCAGATCTTGGAATGTGTGGTTCTCGGATTGACTCTAGTTCTGGCTCTTCCAGCACTCAAACTTCTTATGAACCCCCGATCAATAAAGTTATTCAATTATATATAAGGGATTCGAACTCAGACTTTCACACGACCCCAACTCTCCAATGCCATCTGATACTACTGAACCACCTGATCACACACATGTTAAAAAGATAAATAATCACCAATATATGTATTACATGCTAAACCAGCAATCAATCAGCAGTTAGTCCAAATTACCATCTCCACACATATATACAGTACGTTATAATTTTTTTTAAATTTATAAATAAATAACTAATTTACTTTAATATGTTAAGAACTGATAATTTTGTAAAAGAAACTGACAGAAGAGTAAAGTCAACTCAAAGAGATGCGAATATTTTATTTATTTCTATATATGCGGGGGGGGGGTATACCCCAAAATATCCATAATTTTGTAATAAAAAATTGTTTATTTTTAAGTGTTATAAATTTAAACACTTTCAAATTACTGCCTATTTGATGCAATAGACATGTCTAAATGTGTTTTTCACTTTTCAATGTAGTCTGGAAACATTTGCAAAATGATGCCTTTTAATGCCTGTGTCGTTTTCCCCACATCACTTGTAAGTTCAGCAAAAAAAAAAAAAATGCATTTTTTCATTGAAAAAATTAAAGTCACACAAAGTGAAGTTGAACAAATACGGCTGAATAAAAAAGCTGGGTTATGATGAATTTAATTAAAAATTGTCACACTCCCTTTGTGTAATGGCACTTCAGTCATGAAGAAGAATGTACTATTCACTTTGCCACAAAACTGGACATTTAGATTTTGCCACATCAAGTAAATATTTCAGAACTTGCAGACAAAACACCTGACCATTACAAATTATGAGAAAAAAAATGTCGTTTGCATAAAAAAAATCACCATTGTTTTGATATTAAACATGACTCGTCATGCATTTTAGGGATGTGCTGACTTTGACACTTCCATTAAACCAATTATAAAGTTGTGTTTTCCCAACATCAGCTTGCTTGTAATCTGTTTCAAGCATTACAATTGTTTCCGCTGCCATGCAGACATTACAAAAATCGATAAATATGTCAAACACACTTGACAAAAAAAAGAGCTACATGACACATCGATTTCACACAAAGACATCATTTGTCAGATTGATGCACAAGTGTCATCACAAGAGATTTTAGCAGTAGAACCATATACTTTAACAGGCATGTATATCAAAGAACTACTCCAGTTATTATTGAGTCCCCCCCTTGTAATTTATTTATTCATAAATGATTAATCATTATAAATAAATATTTATTTAACAAGAACAATTTTAAAATGCTAAGAAAAATTTCAAGTTAAAAACATTTGATTCTTATTTTTTTTTTTTTATGCAGAATCTAAATACATTTTGTAAAGTTTTTGAATAACATATTATTAATGAAAAAGACTAACTTGTATATTTCTGTTATACTTTGCTTTGAAATTCTTCTACTAAAACTATCATCCATAATCAAGCAAGCTATTTATTTATTTAAAAATATGCATTTTCCATACCTCTAATAATTTTTCAAACTATATGAAGTTATTGTATATGTAGATTTTTTATTATCTCCATAATAACTGTGTTAACTAAATAGATACTTACATATTAGTTATTAGTCTGGTGGTGAAATTTTAGTCTTCATTACTTATGATTATTTATGATTGCTAAATATTTTTTTTAATATGGAGATTTAAAAGGATACATTATATTTTTTGTCCATAGCATTTCCAAAAACTGATTAACTTGTGAAGATTCAAAGCATTAACCAATGAGATGATTAACTATTAAAAGTAAACCTATGCTACAATTAGCATTTATTCGTAAAGTCTAGGGTTCAAATATGAATTGTGTTTTAAGAGTACAATATTGAGAAGTCCAATTTGCAGTAAATAAGTTGAAGATTAGGAAAAATCCTTGAGATAACATAGAATACAGGCTAAATCTAATCTACTGTTCAGTTCTCCAAAATGGCCTCGAATATCTTTACAGGGGAGCAATTCAAAATAATTTGGTAGAATTATGGAGAACAATGAAAAAAAAACCAAGATTTGAAAAGTCTCTGCTGAAATCCATTTTAATCTATCATGAGAAGCCACATAAATAACAAAAGCCAACCCCACCAATAACAACATTGGAAATAATAGAAATAAATAAGGTGATTCACCTGTAATTACAATCATTAGGTCAAACTGCAGCTTACTTTGCAATAATCCATGGATAAGAATAACACTAAAAAAACAGTATAAATAGCTTTATTTTTTCTTTTCTTGTGAATGAGAGAAGCCAATGTCGGAAACGATCCCCACAATGCCCTCATCCCAGCCCCCACCCTTAAAAAAACTAGAATTTAGGCTCCTGGTGTCCCCCTGACAGTCAGACACCCTCACTCAGCAAAACTGAGTGAAATGAAGCATTTTCATTAAAAGATAAAATTACTATAGAAATCTTTTGAAATTTCAATGGCTGCCATATAATTTGCACAACGTTTTTATAAAGGTTGAAAATTTTCTTACTTGTGATAACGTGTTGATATAACTTGTAAATGAAAAGAGAGCCAAGAAACTTCTCTTTTGAGTAGGAATAGTTTTAGAGAAAATTAATTCACTAAACTTAGAAAAAGGAACTAAAACGGGGAGTCAGAAACAGAGTTAACTGGAGTCCTTGGATCCACTCTAGTGGACTCAATTTTGATAGTACACTTTATTTGATTAACTAAATATACATTTAATATTGAAAGATATAAAAAATCATTTTAACACAGTTGTAAATTCTATATTAATGCCAATTTATTTATGCAGAAAAAAATGACCATCTTTAAAGCATAAGTAGTTTAGTAGTAACTAAAACTTAATAAAGAATGTATAGTAGATATAAAATTTTTCTAGAGATCTTCAACAATTTATTTTTGAAAGTTAAATTTACTCAATTAATTAAATTAATACATTGTACAGGCTTAAACCTGCATTTATATATGTAATATATGCGGGATTCGAACTCAGACTTTCACATGACCCACTACGTTCAGTGCCATCTCATATTGCTGACCCACCTGATCACACACATGTACTATTAAATATTTAGCAATTATAGATAATCTTATGATTTTAATGAAGACTAAAATTTCACTGCTGAACATTTAACACATAAGTACGACTTAATAATATCTACATTTAATGCAGCCTGATGAACAGCCTAAATGATGAAAATGTTTTATATCCTCCACCATTAACACATGTATTATTAAATATTTAGCAATTATAGATAATCTTATGATTTTAATGAAGACTAAAATTTCACTGCTGAACATTTAACACATAAGTACGACTTAATAATATCTACATTTAATGCAGTCTGATGAACAGCCTAAATGATGAAAATGTTTTATATCCTCCACCATTAAATGTTAAATATATATCTATTTTTAAATGAATCAAATTACATTTATACAATATCTAAAATTTAGGTTTATAAGAATACAACTTTTTTTAGCTTAAATTTAAATACCATAAAAAATAGATTCTTTTAGATAGTATTATAATTGCTAACTCCTGAAGAAGAAAAACAAAGACTAAAATTATTATTCAGTAATTAGCAATTACATTAGCATCTGAAAGAATCTTTCCTTAATCAATAATTAAAAATATATATATATATTAATGCTTTAAAACACATATTTGCTTTAACTTTATATTTCTCTAATCATTATAAGTAAGAATCTATTTATTATAACGATAAGCAATGGAGTGAATTTGACTATGAAATATTTAATATAATAGGGTACGAAGTATTTAAAAAAAAAAAGTTTGTGTTGAAAAAAAAATATTGTTGATAAAAAATAACACGTTTTCGCACGTATTAGTTTCTTTCAATTTGACGTCATCGTGGCATTACACATTTAATGTGGGCGTGAAAAGGCCTACTAATACTCAAGTACTTATAATAGTAGTAACATAATTTTATCATTATATACATTTATGGGTGAAAAGACAAAGTTGAATTCACTTAATAGTAATATTCATTTAAAATTTATAATTTATTCCATAATGTACCTTTATTATAAACTTAAAATGCATTTGTTTTATCATGGTAATGTAGAATTTTCCCACTATCATTTTAATTTTCTCTTTTTGTAATTATATGCTTGAAAAAAATTACATTGCTGTTCTTATACATATATTGTGAATCAATTTACTTTTAAATCTGAATGTATAAAAAAAGCATATATGTTGGCTTTTTATCTAAAAATGATTTGTTATTGTTCTGATAAAAAGATCATGCAATTGTTCAAGCAAAGACCTGTTCAACTATTTACTTATCATATCTACAGAAAGATAATTAAAAAGCTTCATTAACTAAATGATAGAATTAACTCAAGATTGTCTACTGAGCCCTTGTGTTTATACATTTTACTGCAAAAGGTTGTTTTCCAATTGATAAATAAATGATATAGAAATAAAATAATGTTAAAACATTTATTTACTGCAATAACATATTTACAACAGTTAAAGGAGTTCTATGTCTGTTATGGTTAGTGGATTTAGAAATATGTAGTTGCTGACAATAATAACCATTGGGTTAGAGGAATGCTGTGAATTTTGTAAATAAAGCTAACACTTTCAGTTACAAATAACTTGTCTTGTGAAAGTTACAATAGTATTTTACGCTAACGGATTCCCACTAGGCTAGGGCATTCATGTCTAGAGTAATTCCAGATTGTGAACTAAAACTTTGAATTTACTACAATAATCCTTTATCTCTTGATTTTCAATTAGTTTTGTTTTATACCCAGCAATTAACTATGAACAATTAGATTTCTGACATAGTTTTATGATTGGACTGTTGATGCTATTGGCTACTTATTCACATTGTTAATGCTTTGTTGATAAACTGCTATTGCATACTGAAGCTGATTTTAAAAATTTTATAATTTAAACAATTTCACTACTGAAGCTGAGCTTAATTAACCCTTTGATACTAAGATAGATTTAATTGTTCACCTGGTGAGAGTTTTGTAAGCTTTTACATTTGGATTTTAGTACTAAACCATTATTGTATATCAGAATTTACTAAATTAGATTTGATTTGGTTAAATGTGTATTTACAAATGAAATAAATCCCCCCCCCCAAAATCATATTTGCACATTGCAAATGTTGAAAAAATAAGATCATAATAAAAACAAATAATGATTTTATCAGTCAGGTGTAGCAGATTGACTTCTAAAATTGATGAATCTTTTTTTATTGACATTTGTGTTTACAATGTCAAGGAATAAATACCAATATCTGATAAATTTATTAAATTATGCTTTAACGTATTATGACTTTTTTTATATAATTTTTACACTATCATGTATCAAAGTGTCACTGGTGATATATTAAAGATGAGGTTGAAAAGATGTGTTTACCAAAACTTCCCAATTTGCATTGTTAACAATATACTGGAATTTCAATACTTTATATTTAAAAAAAAATATATGCCTATAAAATAAATGTGTATTCATGTATAATTTTGATTTTTAATAATTATTACACAATTATTGTGTAAAAATAATGATGAATCTTAACCTTCTTGTATTCTTATAGATTTCTTTGTTCTCACTAGATTTAAGTTTTCAACTTTTATTTTAATATTAAACCATTATTATTTATCAGGATATAATAAATTTGATTTCATTCAATAAATATTTTTGTTTAGAAACTAAATAAAATTAAAAAAATCACATTTGATTTCTGGAATTATCTTTAAAATTATATTTATTCAAAACAAAATGCTGACATGTCATCAAATTTCAGGTAGAGCCAATTCAATTCATAAAATGAACAAAATCTTTGTTTTATGCTTGATTTAAAAATCTGAACAAATTTTTTTTAATAACTACTAAATCTATCAATTTATGCTTTGAATGGTTACAATTTTTTCCTAATTTTTATATCATCATTAAATATAATAACAATCTGCTGAATGACCTCAATTCTAGAAAGCTGTGTTTCCCCACAACCATAATCTCTATAGTAACAATATTCAGAAAAAAAATTTTTTTTATATTTAAAAATAAAATATTTATGTAAAAAAGAAATATGTAATAATATTTATTTTTGATTTTTAATAATTATTATACAATTATAATACAAATATAATCATAGTCAAGCATTGTTAGCTGAGAGGTCAGTGCAGTCACCTTGCAAGCAAGCAGTTAATTGCAACCTCCCGCCCAATGCTATGACATATGGAAAAAAATATATAATCATAAACTTAACAAAAAGATCAAGTTTTTAGACCATTGTAATATTTTCTTGACAATCGTAATATTTCTGTGAAATACATTCAACAAACTTCATGATCACCAAATAAACAATGTCTACTCATCAAACCAGAGTTTAGTTTCTTTAGGATACCAATTATTCGATTTTCCCTGCCATCTTTTGATTTTTTTTTTGTGATTAAAATATCAGAATATAAATATACATGAATTTTAAAAGTCGTACAAAAAAAAATTTTCACAAAATTTTCACCAGGGAAATCTCAGAGAAAAGTTCTGTCATCTCGAAATATGACTTGGTTATTTTTCTCAAAATAATTTCCCAAAGTACATGAAATCCAATAACAAACAGGAAAAGTCATCAAACAGGTCAAGGTTTTCTAAAACCCTTTGAAGTCACTGCATTTTTGATTATACTGATATCTTTATATATTTTTTGGAATTAAAATCCCAGAATAAAATACAAGCAAATCAGCTCCAGCATTTTTTTGAATTTCTTCTTATGAAGTCCTTCATTTGAATAAAGGAATAAGTTAAAATGAATCCATAGCATGAACATGTTTTCTACATACAAAAAAGGAAAGATAGGGAAAAATAAAAAAAAATATCCACTGCATCATGTAACAAGTTAACAAATCACCATCATTTCTAGTTTGAAAATACAATATGGCTGATGAATCATATGATTAAATTTACATTATTTATGTCATTAAAGTTTTCACACACTGAATGCTGAGATGTCTTTATATAGATGAAAGTGAAGTATTAAAATATATTTCATGCATAAATTAATCAATGTATGAAATTTCTAACAATATTTAATTTATTACATGCATCATCAGATTTTCAATGGTATGGATGATTGAAAAGATGGAGATTGAAAAAGATTAAAGCCTGTCCATTAAAGTTTGAAGATTTGCTATCTTAGTATAAAACCGAGCATTGATGCATGAAATACATATATTGGAGATCAGTTATTTTTTTCACATTTATGTGTATCAGTTGTATAGAAAGAAATGGACGACTGAAGGAGCTTAAAGGTCTGGGTTCCAATCCCTTCTAATTATTATATGTTTAATAAATTGAAAATTCATTTGACAACACCTAAAACAATCTACACTTCTATAAAAATTAACACATACTAATATTATTATTAAACGATAACATTTATGTGGTTATTAGCATCAACCTATGACAGTTTTCCAGAAGCACCTACCATTTGTTTGGAATTTCAGATAGCTTAAAGCCATCTTATTAACGACCATCCCCTCTTGTTGGAAACTTTGTTAACATTTTGCACACACACACACACCAAAGAGATGGACAGAAAGATACCGTTATTATATCACTAAACAAAAAAAAAATTTTTTTTGGAAAACTTTAATTGTGTTGTAACAATCAAATTAGCAAAATTTTTAAAATAACAATTACAAATAATTAAGAGTAACAGAATTAAAAAAAAAAAGAATACTGAATAATTTAATATGGTTAATTATTATATTAAAATTTGTTTTATTTAAGTAAATTATTAAAAAATGTAAAACAATTTTTATAAAAAAAAATCAAAGGAAATAAAATATTTTTTAACATTTAATATCTGATGAAAGAATCATAACATTAACATAACATAACTGATTAATAATTTTAATTTATAGATAAAAAAACTAACTATTTTTAGAAACAGTAATTGTATATTAAACAAAAAAATAATAATTAAAGATTAAATAATGACATATACTCTTATATATAATTTTGGTAATCTTTTGCCACAAGATAACTGCTAGGGAATTAAAGAAATATAAAATGGATGCTTTTATAATCCTACCATCTACCTATTAAATGGAACTACGTAGTATTTACAATTGAGTGAAAGAAAAAATAATCAAAAAAACAAAAAAAAACAAAATAGTGTTTGTTCTTGAGTTTATGGTTACAATGAAAGTACACCTGGGTCTCTTTTTACACGGACTTATTTAACACGATTTTGAAGTTACGCAATTCGTGTTTCACCAGAAGTCGACCTCCGATAATGCACTATTACTTTAAATAATAAATTTTGCGCACTTACGTTATATTGAAAGTAATAGCAAATTATTGGAATTCTACTTTCATCTTAGTAATTTCAATATTTTCAGTGCTTTATAATAGTAAGATTTTATGCAATAATGAAATTAAAATCATGATTTCCACATTTTATGTATACACACATTAAATTTTACAAGATTATAATGTAAATTTGTTCAAACATTGTGCGTGTTAATTTTGCATTTTAAATCACATTCTGTTTTTGCTTTTTAAAAAAGAACGTAATCAATTATTAATCATTTAGTGTCCACAAGTTTATTTTTAAAAGGTCAGTAATAGCAGTGGGCACAATTAAAAATTAAAATCTGATTTTTAATTGTAATTAACAATTTAAAAATTACTTATGGGTGACTTGAAATTAATTTGATGTAAAACGAAATTTGATTTTTAAACGGAAAAGACAAAAATAAGAATTTAATTTTTAGTTGTTAGTTTTAATTAAATTTTCCCCAGCAGTGGTGAATAAATGTCTTTTTATTATCATAAGTCTAAGTTCATAAACAATTATTAAAATCATCGTCGTCATCAACAGAAAACCATTAACACAACATGAGAGTAAACTTGGTGCTAATTGTATTTCCTCTTGTGAGAATAATTGCTGAGATATTCTTGACTTCGTTTAAGGAGAGGCCAAATACATCACATGAGAATCTGATTTTTCACTAGTTTGCAAACGAACATGTTTTTGGGCAAATAGCGATAATAATTAAAACGTGTATAAAAAAAATGTAAATTACTGTACTGTAAATTATGCATAAAAATATATTATTTTGAATAAAATTAAATATTATAGTTAAAAAAAGTTTGTCTTGTATCAATTTTTTTCAAATTTGAAATTTTTTATTAGTCATATTTTATTTCCTTACTTTTTTTTTACGCGAATTTTAAAGTAATTTTATGTTGGTGCTTTTACGTGAATTTTGAAAAATCACAGACCGCATCCCCCCTTTTTCAATGTAAGTTACGTCTATTTTTGCACGATTACGTTTGCGCGTGTTTTCTGAGGAACCTATCTATCGCGTAAAATGAGACCCAGGTGTATTTTGCAATAAAGAATGTGTATTAATCTTTAGCTCATTTTTATTTTATACACTTTGTTTTTATTGCAAAATACATTATTTTATTCATTTCAATTAGCATACATTTGCAATCATAAATTAAAAAATAAATGTGAACATTTTATTTTTCATCATCAATTAGTTTTTTTAAAATCAATACTATGAAGATCAATCAAGCAGGTATTCTGGACATTATAAAAGTACCAAAAATGTTTCTGGTAAATAGATTTTCGATTAATGCCATGCAGCTAAGGTCATGTGACCATGTAACAAGGTCATGTGATTCAATAATATCTTTATTTTTTTATTTTTCAACTACCACTTTTTCAATTATTTCTCAGTAGATACAACAGATTTTTCTTAAAATTTTATAATAAAACAAATAATATAATGCCAGGTGTATATGAAAAGAACAATCGATAAATTAATAAAAATATTAAAAATAATTTTACTCTGCAAATTACTGCTTAGTCTAAAGTTATACCACTTGCATATAAATGTAATGAAAACATATCGAACTACTAACAGTAAAATGGAGATTCAAGTGTTTGATATCATCCGGTATAAATGAAAGTTGTTCATGAAACAATATATATATTGTAACCTAATAAATGTATTCAAATAAAAAAAATATTATTATATCTGAGTAAAGGAGTCCATATAATGATCATAAGTAAATTATTATATCAATAGGTATTATATGAAATCTATTATGGAAGTGAGTACACTAGTAATTCAATAAAATATAGCTCAGGTATACAGACAGTAATCTTACCCACTTTCATTTCTTGGTTTGATGTTAAGTGCATGTTTACACAAATACTAAGTGAATATGGTCTAGCAGGGCGCCACTAGATTATCTGAATCTAGACACGGTTATATCTGATAACCTTTCACATGTACCGGGTTTGAATCCCTTTTTGGTACTTTATTTTTAATAAAAATGAGAGATTTTGCTTTTTGAGCCATATCACTATAAGCACTAATAGTTAGGTAAAAGTAAAACATCTTTGAACCAAAGTGGAGTATATTAGACATAAATCATTTCTCAGATCTTAGCATAACAAATGTGTTTCAATAGTTTTGTAAGTTTACTAGCTCAGATTATATATAACTAATTTAGGATGGCAATTCACTCATCCTTGCATGAAATAGATGATGGGATGTGGTTATAATAATATTAAGAAATCACTAAATATTATGAAATCAATATTTATTTATGGCCTTTAAACAGTTAAACAGCTCATTAATTAAAACGTTGATGACGATGATGATGATGATAATAATAACGATAATGACAAGGGTTTCAATTACAGCTCTAGGACTAAGCCTAAACATAAAACTAATTTTTATAAAGAGATTCCTAATTATTGCTTAATTTTAGCATATTTACTTATATCTTAAATAACTAATATTCAACCATTGATGATGATGAATAATCACACTTAACAAAGACGACACTTAATGAAATATATACGCCTCGTTTAATAAAACAAACTAATATTTATTACTACAGTTCTAACATATACATAAAAATTTCTAGATAAATATGAAAATTGACATGAATAATAATAATAATTGATTATATAACAATCCTCAGATTAATTTTAAGTTCTTCCCCCTTTCCCTTCAAATGTATTTTGTATTAAGTTGGACGTCACATTGACCCTGATTTTCACTCCATGAGAAAAGTATTAAAAAAAATATTATTTGCTCATTGGCACACATACGTTAAAATCCAACATGTAAATAGAATGTAAAAAAAATGTTAGTAGAATTGAAAGAGCAAGTTTTAGAAACGAGTTTTAAATTATTTTCTCCCCCCTCTCTTATACCTCTGAAATGCTATACTTAACTTGAAACAAAATAATCTAATATTCTAATACTACTCCTTATTTCACATTCACTCACAATTATACACATATAAAAATATTATTATGTATGTGCGTGTTTTATCCCATAATAACAAAATATTATTTAAAACCAAAATAATAATATATTAGTTAAAACTAAAATCATAATACCATAAAAAAAAATTGTTTTACACATTAATATTGTAAAATTAATAAACAAATCATTTTCATACATTCAAGATCATTTATGAAGCTCAAAGTTATTATTAGTAAGACATTCTTGTTTTTAATCGATCTGAATAGTCTTTAAAAGTTCTTTAAATAAAATATATCACTTTATTGCTAAAATGTTTATTAAGACTGATATCATAAAGAAAATAGATATAAAAAGTCATATTACCGATCTTTTGTTTGTGGCGAATTTCCAAGGGTTCAAACTTGTCTATATTTCTGCAGCTACTATGTGGGAACAATCTCTTTCTTGAGATGTATAACTATTTAATGATGATGACTCTATTGAGGTTATTTGCTTTAGTGGACAATTTGGAAGTCATTATATTAAATTTTCTTCTCTTCCTGTCAAGCATGTGGATGAAATACAGCAGTTGTTTTCCCATTTGTAAATTTTCTTGAGTTTAAAATCAGTTGTTGTAACAATTAATTGGACTTGATGATTAATATTTATCAGTAGATTAATTCATCTTCTTTGAATGCAGGTGAATGCTTTCTTCCTTCTATTAAAAACATCTTATTTATCTGGTCAGTTGAAAGGTGTAGAATATTATTTTAGACACAACATCTTTTCTTTCCTATGTGATGTGCAGCTTCCTCCAGATGGTCCGGCAAATGGAATATACATATAATTTTTCTAGCCCACCATTTCTTATATTTTCAACATTCAAATTTGATAGTTTAATAATCTGAATCAATCACAATAATAATAATAATTCAAGACAGCTTTTTATATCCAATTTTTAGCTAACTTAACCAATCAGAGATAGCATCACTTGCTATTTTTGGACAAATTTGTTTTAATTAGATCTCTAATTTATTTTCAACTATATTATTTTTCAACTGAAAAGTTCAATCCTTTTTTTCAGACACTTTTGTTTTAAAAAAAAAATAGACTCAATTCTTATTTCCTTTCTTTTGTTTTTTTTTCTTTTTAACATCCAGGTAACACTTCAAATCTTTGAGCTTCCTTCTTTAGATCTTGATAAGACACTTTCAAAAATTATAGTTCTGACCCATTACAAGCTTCCAAAGTGAAAAACAATTATTTACAAAAAAAAATTGCTACAAAGATTGATATCTGATTAAACAGATTTCCTCTTTTAACAAACAATTGTACAAAAAAAATAATTTAACAGATTTAATACTTCCTTTTCTTTCAATATTTAGGAAATGTAAAATTTTGGTATGTAATGTACACACATCCTTCATTCTTTCAAATCATTTATAAACTAACCTTAAATAATATAATTGCTAGCTTAGTAATTATAACCCAATTATTTAATTAAATCTGTAAGTTTTAAATCCCACTTATAATTAAAGAAAAGCAAAATAGAAGTATAGAATAAAATGTTAGAATTGATCAAGCATAGGTTAGTTTTAAAGAAAGTTAAAATGTTTAATATTTGAAATATACAACAATTAAATAATTTACACATACATTGCCTATCTGTATGCATTATAGCTTTGCTTTTTAAAGAAAATTTAAATATTAAATATTTTAAATGTGTGTATTACCTTTCTATCAACACACAAACAAATAAAGCATATAATTGTTGACCCATTCTTTCTCTGTTTAAAGCTTTTAGAACTGGACCTTGTAGGGTTTAAACTTGGATGCCCTACAACTTCCTTTATGGTTATATAAAATTGTGATGATGATTTTGTTTGACCTTTTCTACATGCACATTACTATAAATTTGGTTAGTGACCAAATTGTAATGACACAATATATATATATATATATATAATGTTATTCATAAAATGATATAAATGAAGGTTGTTCGTGAAACTATGTCCAATGAGAGAGATGCTCTGAGTTTCTTATATTGGTGGATAGTTGTAATGTGATGGACAGAAATGAGCAGTGATATCCTCTTCTCCTAAATAGAAAGTGATATAATTTATGTCTGAATCACTTTAATCTGCAAGATTAAAAAATATACAACATGCAATGGTATATGCTTGTTATGGAAGTTTTATAGAATGAAATAATAATACAATAATCAAATAACTCACTGCTCAAGAATTCAAAATTAAATTTGAGCATCAGAAGTAATGAAGTAAAACTAAGATCCATAAACCTTGAGATGCAGAATCTACCACTCTTATATAGCACTAAACTACTATCCACAGAATATATAATTATACATTTCAATGTGTGGGTTTGTGTGTGCGAGGGGACATTTATTGATTGCATTTTTTTTTTGTCCTTAGCATACAGGTGCAGCAGTGAGCTTAAGAACTAAAAAAGATTCTGGAATTGAAATCAATCTGACACTTCTGGTGTTCAAATGTCACATGATCTCCCAGCAAAACATTTAAATATTACACATATATATTTCAAACCAATTTATATTACATTTTCGCAATATCATCTTCTCAATTTTTAACTGGGTTTGTTTTGAAAATTAGGTTATGAATAATTTTCATTTCTGCCACTCATTTTGTTATTTATTTGCTGATTAGCCATGTGTAGTTTTGCTAAGTTAATCCTTAGGGTTTATGAGCACAGACCTTCACATGATCCACCACTCTCCACACCATCTCATATCACTGATACACTTGAACATACATATGTTGAAAAGATAAATAATCACAAATATACATATTTCATGCTAAACCAGCAATCATCAATTGGTCCAGATTACCATCTCCACGCATATATGCTACAAGTACTCAGATATATATTAAGATGTGCTCAATACCCTATATATTACATATATAGACAAAGGTACATAATAAACTGTGTGTTTCAGTTATTACATAGTAGAGATGTCTGCCCATCCCTTGTTTATGTATTAAATTGATTATGTCCTGTACATGAGGGGTCATATTGACTTTAGGTCAACATGGGTGTGACAAGAATCTCAGCCTTAGGGTGGGCTTTGAGCATTCCATCATCAGATTTTCAATTGGATGGACGGTTGAAGAGTTGGAGTGTTGAGTAGATTGAAGCCTGTCCATTAAAGTATGAGGATTGGCTATCTTAATATATATCTGAGTACTTGTAGCATATATGTGTGGAGATGGTAATCTGGACCAACTGATAATTGCTGGTTTAGCATGAAATACGAATATTGGTGATTATTTATCTTTTCAACATATATGTGTTCAAGTGTATCAGTGTTATGAGATGGTGTGGAGAGTGGTGGGTCGTGTGAAGGTCTATGCTCATATACTCTATATATTACATATATAGACACAGGTATATAATACGCCTGTGCGATTCAGTTAAGTTAATCTTCGCATAATTGAAATCACGCGTGATTTGGTGCGGTGTGAGAGTGGCAGATTCTGCAGCAACAAAACCATTACGTTTATATTCGTAATTAAATCCAGATTCTTTTTAAATATACATAAACTTTGCTACATATATATTTTTAAATTGTTTAATATTTTTAAGCAAGCACTTAATTAGAGACCACTTAGTAGTATGAAAATTTTATTTACACAGTACTGTATTTGAAATACTTGTTGCTTGCAAAAGAAGTTGAATTTGTTTTTAATCCGAGGAATATATTATTTATTTAAAATTAATTTGTTTTAGGTATTAGAAGTTAAGGTTAACTTATTTGCAACAGTTTGAGTTTCAGCTGGTAAATAAATAATTCCGTTATTTAGAAACAAATAGTTTATTATGATAATAGAATTTATTTATATTAGTAACTTTCTTGACAGCTTATAACATAAATCATTATTTTTGAAGTTTAGACATAATTTTATTGACATAGTAAGTAGGAAGGCTTACTTCTTTAGTAGATACAAATAATAAAAGTTACATTTATTTAACAAGCACACTTTCCTTTTTTAATAAATAAATAAATATTCGGTGACAAAAGTGTGAACACCTTTTAACTGAAAAAAATAAATAATTATGTGAATTGTCAGTAGACGACATAGAAAAAACAAAAAAACGAATAGACTCTTGTAATTTAAAATACATATAACATATACTTTATTTAATTTTATAATATATTTAGAATCTAGTACACAAATCAAAATACAAACAACTCGAGTTTTTATTATTTTTCTGCATGCAACCTATAAGAATTTATTTTTTTAAGGTATCTGTCATATCTGACCTTGCCTTTAGAAATGGACTATTTCAGATTCCTTACCTGATTGGCTAGCACCCAGTTGCTATCCAAAGCGATTAAATCCTTCACCGGGGTTCGGGCACCAAATCCGCATGTTTACAGTAAGGTAGGGGATCTGTCATTAAATAATCAGCCTTTTGGATTACTTCTGTAACCTGAACGATTGAACGTGTTCTCCATTAAACCCTCTGCCATCAGCAAGGGTAGTATCTCTTCTCATTATCGCAACATCCACACAGTGAGACAAGTCCACCTATGGACTGGAAATCACTACATCTGCACTCTACTCGAGGCAAGCTAAATACATAGCTGGAAGAGTCTTATCAGAGATCACAAGGCAGGCTAATCATTATCTGGAAGCGAGTTCTGTACTCAGCATGATTACTTCAGCATTAACGTGTACAAACAATATATGTATATTATTGTTTTAACTAACAAGTGTATATATTTTTTACTACTAAAAAATTGTACACATTAATTCTTGAGTAGTTGTTCTTTTTGTGACTGTTGGTTTGGAACAAACCTGTAAGCCTAACAAAACACAATGGTATTCATTAGCCATATTCAACCAGTATCAATCAAATGATAAATGAAACTGTCTCTGAGTTTAATCTTTACTTAGTTCTAAGCATCTTACAATCTTATGGCACCAGGTTAAACTTCAGTTTTCCATCTAATGTCATTTCTTCTAGCTGTATGTCAAGACTCATTCTATTTGAATCTGAATTGAAAGAGACATATTTATTCCATTATCCAAGCATTCTGCTGTTTTAGATATATACTTTTTAATTCCAACAACCACTTCTTCAGGTCTCTGTACTGTCTTCAGTTTTTATTCATATCCATTCACATCTTATCTATATGTAAATATTGGTAGAATGTAATTATTAAAACTGTACTTTTTAGGCATGGAGACATACTTTAATATGAAGTTGTTGTTTTTTTTTTATTGAAAGCATTCCGTCTTATTTACACACAATTAATTTCATTCATTACCTAATATTCAACTGTATAAATAATTTGAACTATGATAGTTTTATTAATTACCATTAATTTTTATACTCCTCAAATCTTTTTTAATATTTAAAATTTTTCTTACTTTATTATTTCTATTTGATAGTTTTTGCAACATCTGAAACATTATTTGCGAAGCAGAACACACCAGGAGCAAGATCTAAATGATTTACATAATTTCTATTTATTTTTATCCCATTTACTTCCTAATTTTAATCAGTAAAATATTTGCCATAAACCCACTTTAAAAATTTTGGAAAGATAAAATTGTCCCAGTGACCATCATTACCAATCTTAATCTTCTTGGTATCTCTGGGTAGCAGTGACATAACTAGAATTTTTGGGTATTCATGCAAAATTTCAGGACTCACTTTAATGTTTATACAATACACTTTATTTCTTGGTTGAATTTGTATAAACCAAAATACCATTAAGACTCAGGGGTAGATGTGCATTGCCGTGATTTGCTACATCTTTCACATAAGCTAATCATTGCTATGATATTTTGATATAATAAAATCCAGGGTCAAACTTTAGCAGTTAAATGACTTTGAATGAGTTCTATAAATATTGGGATATATCTAATTATTTTTAGTAGAATTATCCACATGATGTGTACTGATTTTAAAACCCTCTTACATAAAACTTTCACAAGATCAATTTCTACTATTTGTTCTACTTTTTTCAACATCAATACCTTCTTCCAGGTATCTGGTATATCTGTTCACATTTAAGTAATTTGTATACATAACTTCATCAACAACTGCTTATTTAAAAATATTTATGATACTTTGAACTTTTCCTGAATTGTTCCACTCTTTTTAGATTCAATTTTAGTAATATGAACTATGATTTTCTATTTTAAATCATTATATAGCTCTTTGTAAAATTCTTCTATCTCTTTAATGATGTTACCTTTATATTAATTAAGGGGAGGACATCTTTTCTTTCTATAGTGAGTTCTGCTACAACTAAACCAGGGTTAAAAAATTGTAAATTTTTTCTCATTATATTAATATTTATCCAACAAATAAATGTAAATGCATACAGTGATCTCTGGAATGGCAGATACATTTGCCACATAAGATTTAAATTTGTAATTTAGTTTGTACATTTGTTTATTTGTATTTTTAGCAATGAAAATATTATTTTTTAATTATTTTGCTGCAAATATATAAAATTTTTACCACAACCTGAAAATTGATTAATATCATAAACAACTTTCCAAATAAAAAAAAATTGTAAAACTGTCAATGAGCAAAACTGCCATGAACAACATTGGTTGATTTAAAGCATGAATGGGCAAAATATTAAAAAAATGTTCTGAAAACTTAATTAATTATCTAAATAACACCATGAAAAACAAATTACAGAGGAGAAAGTTGGAAGTAAAATGATTTTTTATTAGCCAAAGTTTGTTTCTGCTTTTAAAAGATCAATTTTAATTTACTATGAGGCAGAAAACAGAATTCAAACTTAGTTTCAAGCAAAAAATAATCTCCAAACAAGAAAGTGGAAATTCTAAATATAATATAGCTAATCGATGATGTAGGACTTTTTATCAGAATATTTTTATTTTATGTTTTTAAAAGTTTTATTTTAGTTTTTATTAAAATCAAACTCCAGTACATACAGAAATTAATTTTATGCATAACATTTACAGTTATATATATTTCTTTTTAAATGCTTATTTTGGATAGCAACATTACTTTCACATGACCCACCACTCTCCACTCCATCTCATAACACTGATACACTCGAACATATATATATGTCAAAAAGATAAATAATCACCAATATACATATTTGATGCCAAATCAGCAATCATCAGTTGGTCCAGATTATCATCTCTACACATATATGCTATAAGTGCTCAGATATATATTAAGATAGACAATCTTCATACTTTAATGGACAGGCTTCAATCCATTCCACAGTCCAACTCTTCAACTGTCCATCCAATTGAAAATCTGATGATGGAATGCTCAAAGCCACCCTGAAGCCGAGATTCTCATCACACCCATGTTGACTAAAGTCAATCT
The DNA here is from genome assembly GCA_028023455.1 of Epiperipatus broadwayi. NCBI lineage: Eukaryota > Metazoa > Onychophora > Udeonychophora > Euonychophora > Peripatidae > Epiperipatus > Epiperipatus broadwayi. The sequence continues at coordinate 2,102,717 of JAQFVV010006316.1, read as the reverse complement.
GACCCCTCACGTACAGGATATAATCCATTTAATATATATACAAGGGATGGGCAGACATCTCTACTATGTAATAACTGAAATACAGGCTTATTATATACAGAGTAATGGATCATGTGAAAGTCTGTGCTCTTATACCCTATATATTACATATATAGATACAGGTATATAATAAGTCTGTATTTCAGTTATTAGCAACATTACTGTAAGTCGTAGTCCTGAAGCAGACTAAACTACAATAAACACATGATATAAACATAATCTAGAAACAGTTAGTTTATTAAATTGGACATTAATACTGAAATACCTTTTCAATATTAATATATCATTTTATATCCTTGAAACAAGGGTTATGAGTTGATTTAAGAGGGGGAATATAGAACATTTTAAATCACAATTCTCTAATTCTGAAAAGCATTTCATGGAAAATCTATAAATAGTGAAAACTGATGTTTGTATATTAACAGATTCTTCCATGAGAATTTCAAATTATAACCAAGGAGCAGCAATTTTTAAAAACCAAAAGAGATGTACAACTATTTAATAGTAAAAAAAAATGTTAATTTTCAAAATTCATGTGATATATTGCTATCTTTTCAACATGTGTGTGATCAAATGGGTCAGCAATATGAGATGGAATGGAGAGTTGAGGGTCGTGTGAAAATCTGAATTTGAATCCCACATACATTACACACATACACAATATATATATATATGCATGTCTAAGTCTGTATAGTGTATTAATTTACATATTGAAACATAGTGCATCAAAGGTCTGTCCATTCCTCGCATTTGTATGTAAAAATGGATTATTCTACTGTACACGAGGGGTCAGAATGACTAAATGTTAACATGGGTAGGATGACAACCTTGGCATCAATGTGGGCTTTGGACATTCCATCATCAGATTTTCAATGAAATGGACAGCTGAAGAGTTGTGGGTTGGAGTAGTTGAAGCCTGTCTATTAAAGTATGAATATTGGCTATCTTAATATAAAGCTGAGCACTGGAGATGGTAATCTGGACCAACTGATGATTGCTGGTTTAGCAAGAAATATGTATATTGGTGATCATTTATCTTTTCAACATTTATGTGATCAGATGGGTCAGCAATATAAGATGGCATGGAGAGTTGAGGGTCGTGTGAAAGTCTGAGTTCGAATCCCATATATATTACAAAATAAAGTCAGTAAAAAAAAGAAATTGAATGATTTGTTTCTTAGGAATTCATAAGAAGTTCCACCATTGGAGGTGATGGAACAGGGCTACGATCCAGGATTTCGAATTCAGTGTGCCACTGCATAAAAATCATAAAATGAGTTAAAGGACTTGCAAACTTTAAACTTAAAGTCTGCCATAAAAATCAAATATCAACAAACAAAGAACATAATTTAAGACAAATAGCAGCACTTACTTTGAAACTGATATAAGAAAACGTCTTCCAGTGGATTGAAATAAAAACAGACGACATTAAAAAACATTATTTAAAAAGATTACAGTTTTATTTAAAGGATAATACTTTTAAAATAATACATATATATGTTTTATAAAACTTTTTCAATCCCAGTATCAACTGATTGACTTTCCATCAGTTAAAAATGCAGTTAAAGTCGCCTATTTGGAAAAGTCGAGAAACGGCCATAAATAGAAAGTGGCAAATGCTTTTAAAAGAAATCAATTTGTGGAAATCATTTTGAAGCACGCTGCCTTGGAGCAAAGGCAATCTTTCGGTCATCTCACTACTGCCGGGGGAAGGGGGTAAAGTTGTCAACTGCTAACCAGCACCCCACTTGGGCCATTACTTTTAGGTCTCATTTGAAAGTCAGTTTCCTTAATAACACTATACTTAAGCACTCCAAGAAAAAATAAGAAATCTTCACATTAAGCATATTTAAAATATAAAAAAAACTTTAAAAAATCAACTGTTTTATTATTTAAGATAAATGTTTGAGGTAAGACTTAACAGTTTCTTAATCTTTTTTCTTTTTTTTATAATCCTCTTTTTCTAATATTATTTATTAAATAGATAATAAAAAATTATCTATTTAATAATGTGAGAAAAGGTTTGAAGATACTTGCAGTGAAGAAGTTAATACACACGTCTGTATATCCGACCTGGGGCTCGAATTTAGAAGGAGCTTTGTTTTTCCTAGATAGATGACTTATAGCAAACTTAATTAGTTATTCCAATTACTGGAGTGAATGGATATCTAGCTAATTTTGCTTATGGGTAAAACCAAAAACCTTCCAAACTGGAAAATAATTACCTTAATGGACAAAGTATTCTCTTCCCTGATCTTTGGGAAAAAAATGTTAAAAAGATTTCTTGATTGCAATAGCTCTAATGTTAGATTGATCTAATTTATTTTCTAAATCATCTTTCAACAAACTTTTTTTTATGCATGTCATCAAATAGTTATCAAGCCCTAGCAACCATTAAAAAGGGTAATTGGACTATAAAACTTTTTAGCATAGATATCATCAATGTAACCCATAATTGTAATTTATACTAAGCACACACAAATAACAGAGATGAGGATATTTCATCACAGCAAAATAACTACTGCAATTTAGCTGTATATGGAGCTGTTATTTTACTTAATTTATTGCATGGAAATAAGACTTGAATTCCTGTCCACATGGCATAAAGGCAAAATAAAACATTCATTTAAGGACATATGGACCAGAATGTTTTATTTGTAGACTCAGTTTATAGATTGGTTTGTATAGTCATTGCAAAACTCTTCTCTAATATATTATTATTGTTTTGATTTTATATATTTATTTGTTTTTTTCTTGGAGTTGAATTGCCATACTCATTCATTAGTGGCTGCTGCTATTGACAATAGAAAGCCCTGAGAAATTTTTATATTGCACTAAGTTGGTTTATAACACCAATGAAACATCACATGACCTTTGCCTATACATTATTTTTAAATTCTGAATTGTCATTAATAAAAACCACAAGCTAGAAGCTAGTCTAAAAGCATAACTAGAATAGCACTGGAAAATAATTTATTAAGCATTACCATCTGGCATCTATTGATGATGAATCAGTCTTGCACTAGATGACAGAATTGTAATAGGAGAAATAGGTATTCTTTCAAATTGATTCATATATAAAGGATCTCCACTCTCATATATTATCATGATGAATGATGTTTTTGGAAGGGAGGATACGTTACTGTAGTTATAATTATTCCATCCACCCATTTCATACAAATAATCATCTTTTTGTCAGTTTTCAGTCTGACCAAATACCAACAGTTTTTCCCAATGAACTCATAATATGCCACAAAGCAAAAAACTTCCACCTTAATATTTTTCTCTCTAAAGCTCACTAAGGCTTCATTTTTTTGATAATTAATTTGTGATATCCATTTTGCTCTCCAGCAAAATCTAAACACTCACCTCCAGCATCACAGATCATGAGCATATATAAATATCAAAATAAGAGTATTACGTGTTTACATAAATAAATAAGAAATAATATATTAATACAATTGTACTTTACAGATCTGAAAAAGACTGCTAGATAGTCGAAACTGACAATTTAATAAAAAAAAAACACTGCAAAAAGAGCAATTAAAAGTTTATAATTTAGAGTTTTAGTTCAAAAGCATCTGTACTCTTTTTTTTTTTCATTTTTGGATAAACTCCAACATTCACTAAAGTCCATTTAATGTACATAAATCAGATTAATTTTCCAAATTTGGGCCTTTTTATTAAATTATATATTATGCAAATGTTTAAACTATTGAATTTTACAATTTAATAAAATAATGACTTAAATAATAAATGTAATTTTCTCTATATTTTTTAATATAGAAAGAGCATTTTTATTAATTTTCTCCTTAGTCCTTTTCATTGCTTTTTTTTCTTGTATGTGTGTATCATAACTGATATTTTTTTTCATCTCTCTGTCTTCTATCATTAAGATTTCTACTAAAAGTTGTCTCGTTAGAGTTGAAACTATTATCTCAGGCAGTTTACTATAGTGATAAACAAAAGAGAAAAAAGTCCCTGTATTAATGATAAAAATGTCAATTTTGGTAATTAGGTATTATAAGATCTGAATAATTGTTTCATCATCATCATCTTCATTATTATTATTATTTCTGTTTCATTACAAAGTGCTTTTCATTGCATATTTAAAAAAATTTCCATATTAACCAGCAGGATGTTATTACTTCAATCTTTTTCATGACCAATATTGTTAAAAATAAATATAATAAATGGGACTAAACTAGATTGTATGAATAACTAAATATAAAATAAATAAGTTGGATTTAAAACTATTACAAACAAAACAAAAACAGGCAATACCACTTCAATTTAAAACTGAAGTGAATTTATAAAATATCAAATTATTTTAAATCATGAACTGCTCAATCTGGAGATTGTTAAATTCATATATAAGTTTTCTTTAAACATTTACAAAATCAGTTTGATATACATATACACTTTCTATTTATTTTTCAAATATTTGGTGAATATATCAGAAGCCCATAATCTTTTGCTATAACAAATTTCCTAGCAAAAGTGAAAAGATTTTTTGAAATTTGATGAAGATTGTTTTAAATTCAATAAACAGTTAAAAAAACAAAACTACTTTGATCATAAACAAAAAAGACCATTTAAAATCAATGAATAATCTATTCAAAGCAAAGATGCATAAACAAAAGAAATTAAAACAGAAGAGGGCCGATAATAATTGAAAATCTTTGATTAAAAAAAAAAAAGTAATTTAGCAATACAAAATTAATCTGATAATTAGATAGCATGTAGTCAGTAGCACATATTGCAAAGGCTAAAACAATCAATATATGTTCACAAATTCTAAAGTTTCAATATTAGCTTCAGATTTTAATTTCATGATATTGGTGATTAATATTCAAAAAGATCATAATTATATGGTTAAAAATAAGTGGATCTTCTTTTTAATTTTAAGAATTCATACATTTATTTAGCTATGGTTAGTTTAGTAATACAATAGATTTTTATAGACAAATGTAACTATACTCATTCTATAACTTACAAAATTAAACATTTATTATGTGGACCTATGATAAAACATTTTGTTTCCTGGACACTCACCATCAAAATAATACTTACAACTTATTTTTCTTGTTAATAAAATTTCTTTTTTATTATGAATATGGATAATGAAAACACATTGTAAATTTGATTTTAAATAAATAAGATGCTTATCAAGGATAAACTTCCAGTATATCCCATGGTCATCAACATGTTAAATCAATGAAATAAATTATAATTTAATGACATGTGACAATCAGTAGTTCACAAGATGATAAAAATAGGACATAACATGAGTCCTTATGCAAATATCAACATTTACAATGATTCATGCCCATTCAGGATAAAATAAGGGAACATAGCATTGTTCTACACCATCCAAAAAGATTGGCTGGATTAATTGTGAGCTATGAGGTGAAGATATATGATCATGATCAAAACGATTCTCACTATGGAAATTATGTGATGGTCCAGCACTGGAAATGTGACACAGCTGAGCTATGGTCCATGGATCTTTTGTCTTGACTGTGGTACTTCACTGCACATTAGTGAGTTATGTAATCAAGACAACATTCAAACAATTTATTCATTTATAATTTGCACAATTGGATTAAACAATAATTATAATGCAGAAAAAGTAACTGAAAAGTTAGAGAATCTAATAAATAAATAAAAAAAAAGCATGATTTATTTGTCGGGAGTCCGGGAGTCCATGAACGGGAATAAATAGTTGGGCTGCTATTCACGGACACTGAGCACCAGAGTTCGGCCTTCTACTACTCCACCACTAAACTATGCAGGGTGGTAAAATATATATATATAAACGATTACTTTATTTATTATTTTAACATATTTTAAAAGTATCTATAATAGGTACTAAATGACAAGAGCAATCTTTTATGTAATTTCTTTAAAAGATAATTTGTTAGTAATAATCAATTCTTTCATTGACCTTATAGAGAAAACCTAAAAATTTAATACAGATTAAGCTGAAAGCAAAGGAAAACTTCATTGGTTTTCTTTTTTCTATTTATTTTCTTTGGGCTGGCTCATCTATTTAACCATTAATTTTCTTAAGGCATATGGAACCATTTTAAAACTTACAACTGAAACAGCTGCAATTAAAAATAATAATGCGTGCAAAAGACAAACAAATTTCTTTTAAAATAATAGGCCTAAGTATCAATCTTTAATCAATACTACGGATTTTGTTCAACAATTTATCTCGAAAAATAAATCGGTGAATTAAAAAAAAATAGTATGTTTTTGCTTTTAAATAAAAAAATAATTTGTTTTAAATTAACTCGTGTCAAATATAAACAAATTCTTTTTACAATATATTTTTTCCAGAGCACACATTTATTTAAACACAATAAATACTGCAAAAACTTGAGCAGAGTCAAGCCACTATGAAATATATTTTAAAACCATATATATATATATATTCTAACTTAATAGCATTGAGTTAACTTTTAGCGACTTCTCGCCAGAATCGTAGTACAAAATTAATTAACTAACAATGTCGTTAGTAGGCTGAATGTATAGTTTATAAAATATGCAAATTATTGCAACGAGAAATGTAAATTATAAAAGTCAGATGTTCCATTTTTTTAGCAAAGGGTCACAAGATACGTTCTTGCTGATTGAATTCAGGTCTCTTGCAACAACTCATACCTCATTGAACTTTCTCTTATGATCATTTCTCTCTGTGCAGATGGTCTTAATAATAAATAGATGGGGGAAACGTGTCCTGTAGTAAGCTTGTGCTCCAGGAAAATTGTCTTATATTGCTGGTATGTTTTAAAAGGTTATAATTGTTTGCTAATACATATATTGCATACAGAAATGTAGTATTTGCACATATATAAATAAATAATCCATAGTACCAAAACAAGCTTGATGTCAGCCGGTGGTGATAGAAGAATCATCAGCAACTTTCATTTTGTATGGTTAAATTTGAGAATGGAAGCCAGTTTAAATACCTTAATAGTTTTATAAAAAGAAATGTGGATTTAGATGTTGAAGTCAACACAGACTTTAAAGTGCAGTTTGTTGTTTATAACCAGCAGAGCAGAGGATATTTCATCACAGTTAAATAACAACTAGAACACAGTTCTATTTGGAGGTATTATTTTTCCTAATTCACTATATGAAAAGTGAGATTTGGATGCCAAAAAGGTTTTAGAAATTTTTTATTGAAGAATGCTCCATAAAATCGTGAAAACACAATAACAAGACCATAAAATAATATGTTCTCAACTGGATGCGACTTAAAGAGTATGTTATTATAAAATCAAACCTTCCTCGGAATGAACATATAAAATGAAAGACCCATATAAAATTTATTGAAAGAGTGTTTTGTGGTAAACTTGAGCATAGTTTTCATGGAAGAGGCAAACTCTGTTTGCACTGTAAAGACTATCTCGATTAAATTCCAAGAAGTGCACTGTTGATTGTTTTCAATGGAAAGTCATGGTTGAGATCAGAATTCATCAGAGTTCCAAATAAATATAGCAGTTGGAGTAATTCAGAAAAAAAAAGTTTTCTTCAGAAGAAATTAGAAGATAGCATCATAAAATAACCAAACAGAATAATGGTATAACATGCTCCAGTAATCATTACAAAAGTTACCTCCTGGATACTATCTATTTTCTCATGGAGTTGAAGCAGACCATAATCCTTTGCAAATGGCTCCTGCTGCTAATGACTGACAATTATTAGGAATATCAAATGCCGTTTGAGCATCAAAGTGAAACGATGGCTATAATAGTTTGATTCAACTACTCAACAGTTTTTAAAGTTTTTTTAGATGAAAATCAATCGAAAAGCAATTAGTGTTTACAAAGATTATTAACAATCGTGTGTGCTAAAACTGCACAGGGCGATATATACAACCACACACACGTATATATATATATACACACATTATAAAATATACCTGTGCGTTGTTTTATACATTCTGATATTTCTGCCATAGAAATCATAGTAAAATTGATGTTTTATCATGATTATTATATAAAGTTGCAATAATTTGCATTTTCTTGACTGTTAATTTAAAAAAAAAAGAGGGTTAAATATTTTGTTCAAAAATATAAAAACAATGCTATAGTGATATACTAAGATGTAATCTTTAAATAAATAAATAAATGGCCTTTATTGCTCAGGAGTTCATAAGAAGCTTGAGAACAAGAAGTGAGAGAGTCCATGGAACTTAAGCTTCGAAGTCAGTCTTTCTATTACTGTGCCAAACCATCCAAGATAACTTTATAGATTAGATCTTTAATACATTTGATAAACTTAAGATTTTCTTTGCTTTTTAGTTAAAAAAATGGTTTTTATTAAAAAATACTTCCAAAGTGAAGATGTTTTTTGCTTCTTTGAATTTTTTTTTACCCTATCAATCTAGATATATATACATTTTGGCTTTGTTATTGCTTTTATTTTTTTAAAGATATTTTTTGTAAGGTTACTTTCCCTTTTCATCATACAATTTTATTATTTTTATAGTGTTTGTCTGAAAGTTTATAATGATGGTACTTTACTTGTAATTATATGCTAGTTTACTTCCTTCATCCAGGATTAATTGTTAAATATCTAGCGCACAGATGAGTATAGAACACAACATATAATTACAAGTACTATTTTTAAGTTTAAAATTTGTTATAACAATACTTTTAAAAAAAGAAAACTACAACAGCATATTAATTGCATTACTTCTATCTATACAATTATTTATTATATGCTGTTACAAATTTTGTTAAAAATTATCGCTATCAATTTCGCACAAATCCATCTCACGTAAATGTTATCCTTTTTTTTTTTTTGGTTTGCTTAAATTTATTTTTTGCATAACAAAACAAAAAATAAACAATAATTTAAATACATCTACACATCAAAGACAATTTCTGGAGGGGGTTATTATCTTATAAATAATATTCACTAAATTCATTTACAGTGAAAACAATTTTATTCTATAAGCAAAAATTAAGTTAAACCAACCAAATGGAACCCACTGTTTAAGCTTAATTGATTCCAAAAAAAAAAAAAAGACCATAAATATTGAATACCAGAATTAAATTTGCATAAAAATAATGCTACACCCTTTAATACATTGAAAATATTAATCTTTAAGAAAGTTTTAAGTATATATCTGAGTTAAAAATAATATAATAAAATTTATCTTATTAAATCATTATTAATAATAATTAAATTATTTATCTAAAGATGATATTTATCACCAAATGTTTAAAAGAAATATAGCACTTACAAAGTGAATATTGTGATGTATAATAGATCAATAATGAATAAGGATTATGAGATGTTTGTGTCCTGAGACAAATAAAAAGTAGTGCTTCAGTCAAAAAAGTATCTTGGATACCACTCTTTTCCCATTGTCTTTGTTTCTTTAAACATATTACTTAACAATCACTAGAAAATCACTTATTTTGGGATGTTTTGGAGCATTACAAAAGTCTGGTATCACTTTGACTTTTCTTTGCTATTTTGCAGTTAGTTTTCTGGTATGCATTTTTTTGTGTGTAGAAATCATTAATTGAAATTATTAGTCTAAAAAAAAATCTGAAGATGTCAGTAGTGTGCAGAGATATACAAATTTTCCACATAAAAGAAATGTGACAATACCTAATTGACTCTACAGCACAATCGATTGGTTAATAATTCGATCTCAAGGTAATTGTGAGTGTGCATAGTGTTTTAATATTTCAAAAAGAAAAATTTATTTATACATTTAAATTTATTTGTGCTATATATTTATAAAATATTTATTTTAAATCCAAAAAACATTTGATTACAGTTAGATTTTATATGAAAATGTTTGTTTTTAAAAAGAAAAATCATTAAAACATATTTACTATAAAAGCAGTTGTTTTTATTGGCTCACAAAAATTGCTTTAATAAATGCTAGTGAATAAATTTTTCATGAAATTTTAATATAAGTCTATTTTTTGCTTTTAAAACACATTTTTATTACTTTATAAAATATCAATTAAAATTTGTTTCTATTTTAAAAATGGAATTAAAATATTTTCAATAATTTTTTATGAATAGACCCAGTTATAAGCTAGTAAGAATAAAGCCATTGTTAACATTACTTACTCACTTTAGTACATTATTTTTCTATTTTACAAAGTTCAAAGATTAACTTTTAGAATGCCTTTTGTATGTAAACTTATATTTGTAATAAATAATGTAAAAATTATTAATACAGAATAAAAGGTTGAATTGTAAAAATAAAATGTTGCATGTAATCGAAGTCCGCACTAGTGTCTTTCAAAAAAGAGAGGAAGGAATTGATAGTGAATGAGTTAAAGTATATAATTGTATATTAGCAAATTATAATTAAATTTTTTAAAGCTTTCATTTTTGTTGGTATAAATATAAATTTATATTTAAAACAAAAGTTATGCATTAAATAAATAATGTCATCTATCTTTGAACATGTTTGCTCATTTGTCAGATTTCATCTAATAGTTTCGAAAAAAGTAAAATTCATGTATTTCTGATTAGCATAATAAAAATTCAGAATGATAAAAAATAGATATAGGTCTCTCCTTTTGAAATTAAAATTAACCAACCAATCTATATAATGTAATATATAAACTATAACTATAGTCAATTTAAGTTAATATATTTTAAAATATTTTTTTATCTCTTCTCTTGTAAACTCCACAACCCATATTGTGCTGCAATTGTTTACAGTTTCTGCAAGTGAAGTAACTGTTTTAGCTATTGAACAATTAATGGTTGTAATCTAATATACAATATTACAGATTTTGGTTTTATACAATGTTTTTTCATGAAAACAGTAATGGGGGGGGGATTTGTAAGTGCAAGTATTAGTATGCTCTTACCATTTGAGTTTTTTAAATATTATATCAGTAGAGACAGTAAAGTAAATTTTTATATGTGGTCTTGATATGTAAGTATATTTTATTTTATAAATATACGATTTTTTAAAGCACGGTGAAATCTTGATATACATTAAATCAATATGCATTACTTCAATTATATAATATCCAAAAAAATGTAAACAAACAAAAAAACGTAAATAAACAAAGAATAGTATGTTACATTAAAATTTTTAAATTTAATACATTTTCCAATATGGCAACAGTCTCAAAGCATCATATATGACCACAGTTATTAATTGTGTTTTCTTAGATTATATAAAAGTACTTGTTTTTATTCTTTCTGAATTTTGATATAGTCCAATATTTTATGTAATAAAATGTTTTCTAAGTATAAACCTAAAAGTTTTACAAAATTTAATAAAACTTGTATTTTTTCTCAAGTGATAAAATAAAAAGTAGCACTTAGTAGTAGTAAACAAAATTTATAAAATATTTTTGAATTGCATCTGAAAGGTTTAAGTTTGAAGAGTTTAAACAAGAATTTAAAATGTATAGCAGCAAGTAAGAGTAAATATGTAGATTCTGAAGTTGATATGAACTTAACAATATCAAAACAATTAGAGAGAACATAGTTTACTGATAATGAGACTGCTATAACATTTGTATGGAGGAAAAAGTTATTGAAGAAAAAGGAAGTCACCCATAGTATTTAATTGTGATAAAAGTCTAATACTTCACCAATCACTTTATTTAAAAAAAAATAAATGGTTTAGTAAATTTTTAGTATTTTTATTTTTTAGGAATGTAAATAAACATATATAGAAAATATTATTATTTTGTTTATATTATAATCATAACTTACATATGCATACTATACATACAAAAATGCATTTGTATAATAAATATGTGCATACGAAAAGCATTGTGAAATTACAGTTCAGTGAAATAATATGTATTCTATAGGAATGAAAACTTATCAACAAAACAAGCTATTATTAGCGATGTACATGAGGAGAGCTTGGAACAAAATATGTGGATATTATGGCTTCACTGTATGCTAAATTAATGTGGTGGTAAATAATATCTACTCCCCCCTCATAAACACTACTCAAATTGAAAGTTATATATGTAAAGTATTAATTGTACAATATAGTATATTCGATATTGTGCAAAAGGATTATAAAATTCTTTATAAAACATGATAATAATTAAAATTAATTTGTCAGCAAACCATTAACTTTTAATGATAATTTCAGATTAACATCACTGATAGGTAAATATTCCATCACAATAAATAGTAAAAATAATAATAATTGTTCCAATGTTTTCTCAATTAGCCTCAGATGTAATGTTCTAAAATTATAAATATATTAAATAATCTCATTACTACCATATATTCTTTTAAATTCATATAAATAAAGATTCAATAAAAGACAAATGACTCCAAGATGCATATCATGCTGAACCAGCACTCATCAGTTAGTCCATGTCATCATTTTTCACATATATCTCTATTATATGAAAAATATTTACTTATATTAAATAACTACATTTTAAATTACAAGTGTCAAACTAAATCAACCCATATCTTTGAATCCATCCACATTATATATAAATACAGTAATGATTATTATTAATCATTTATTAAACTACAGATTGTCTCTAGCATACATATAAACTTTAAAACTCATTTAAAGATTAATATATTTGATTTTTAAAAATTAACCAACTAATGAATGCCAGTTCCACATGAAATACATCTTGGGGGGCATTTGTCTTTTATTGTATCTTTATTTATATGAATTTAAAAGAATAGGTGATAATACTGAGGTTATTTAATATGTTTATAAAGATATTACATATGAATAAGAGAAAAGCAAATTACTCCAAGTGTTTGTATTTGTAATTTTAAAAAAATGAGATATATTAATCTTTAATTGAGTTTTAAAGTTTATATCTGTGCTAGAGATAATCTCTAGTTTAGTAAATGATTAGTAATAATCATTACTGTATTTATATAAAATGGATAGTGTCAAAGATGTGGGTTGGATTAATTTGATACTTGTAATTCAAAATGTAAGTATTCTCAAATCATTTGTTGTAAATTCTAATTGTAAATGAAAATAATCGGCTTTGTGAATGAGAATGTCTTTGAATTTATCAGCCAATCACGATGAAGCTACCGCTGTAACTTATAACATAAATATCTCAAGTTCTTTTATTATCACATAATTGTTTTTTTATTTTCTCATAAATATATTTATATAATTTTTGTTTAATTTTAATTATATTTGTACTACCTAAATGGAGGAGACTTTGTTGTTGTTGCAGTAGAAAAATTACATGAAATATGAGAATACTTTAGAATAAATGCCATTACTGGATGTCTGTAGAAAAATTATTTAAATCTGAAAGTAATTTTTATATTTAAAATATTAAATATAATGAATATACTATTTTTAGATTTAGATAAGACGTAGGCAATTAATTAATAACACTTTTTGCATATTTTTTTTTTTAGAAGTAAAGTTGTAAAAATATTTATAAAATATAAGTAATTTTAAAATTGCTATTAAACATTCTAAATATAGTTTCATAAATATTTATTCAAAATGTATTATAAAATATATGTACTTTTTTTTTGAACACTTTTATAATGAAATCAGATAAAACTTGTCATTGCAAGGGTTTATAATTAGTTTCTGTATTTATTTTTACTGAAAAAAAACAAAAACATTTCAGAGCATTTATTCAAAACAATCATTTTTCCATAAATACATAAAAGATTATTAATTATTCTTATTAGATAAAAATGATTATCTTTCATTTAATCTTAAATATATATTTAAATTTAAAATTAAGCTTAAGATTAAATAAAATTTAATATGGTGATGTAATAAAAATAAATTTATGCATTCATTGGTAAATGATTGGTACGAATATTTGCTAAAAGTATCCAGTTCGGAAGAGAAATTCATAAAATATACATAAATAAAAACAAAATAATTTTAATTTAAATGAAAAGACCCCATTTGTCAAAATGAATCTTACAAGCAGTAGCTATGACGTTTCCTCCAATGCTTGCAACATTCTGCTTAAAATGTAAAATCAAAGTTTTTATTCATTTGTTTTAAAGTGTGAGAAATAAACATTATATATATAGACAAACTCAAGATAAATGTTTATATCATAAATACCTAAAAAAATAATAATATAGGTTTAATTCTATTACAGATCAGTAGAGATTTTGAATGATTACGAAAATCAAATAATTTTCTGTTTATAGCAAAATTATAAACTTAATATCCACCCCCCCCCTCTTTTTTTTACTATTAAAAATGTAAATATTAAGACTGAATTTTTTTTTTTCATATGTCATAGTACCGGCCGGGACGCGAACCCACAACCGTCTGCAACCAAATACTTGCTTGCAAGGCGGCCGCGATGACCTCTCGGCTAATGAAAGTCAGCATATGTGATTAGTATATGTGCTTATTCCCTTTTTTCTATCAGTTTATTGTAGCAAAAATTATATATGTATAGGTATATACAAAATATTTCTTACCTGTTTGATATGTCTTAATTTGTCATTCAATTTGAGTATTGTAAAATCTTTTTGTCGTTGGATTTTCATTTCCGGATTGTATTTCTGAGCACTCACACCAATACCAGCTATTGTTTTAGTGTACCTGAAAGATAAAAAAACTAATTAAATTACTGTTTAACAATATATAAAAGTAACATATATACATGCATGCATGCATGCAGAGCCACTCAAAAATGAATACACAAACCAATCTGTAAAACACAAATACGGTCACATATGGAACATGCTGATTCTTTTATTTATTTATTTTTGTTTACTTGATATTTTATAATATTGCCTTTTAATTGTATTTATAGGTTAAATTATTTCCCTCATATTAATATAATGTTTTAAGAAAAAATGTAAACTTTACATTAATCTGTTAGTAATAGCTCACAGGTTAGTATACATACAATGTTTTGAGTGATATTATTACCTTCTTCAGGTAATGCTAGCCTGACCAGTGACAGCATTAGCATGGATATTGTAACCTGGACCTTGAGACATATCAAAATCTAAAATAACACTCTAACCAACTGAGCCATCCTACTAAAGACAACAGTTAGTAGAAATTTGATAAATTTATCTATGAGCTTCATCCTGATTTCTCCACTTTTACTTAAGAGCAAATTTACTTAATGATTTCCAGACAGTATATATAGTCACACTAGATTGACTCATGAGATTATTTCCAATTATCATGTGAGAAACTTCTTTGAACATTCTTCTGTATACTTTTCCTCTCTATCACATAAATGTTCATTGACACACACACGGTCTGTTACATTAGACACATCACTTTAAAATGGGACAACTGATTTCATCAATATATGTTCGTCCACATTCACATGGTATTTCATAGATGCAATTTTTACTTTTCAGAATTTCAAATTTAGGTTTTGTAGATGATAGAAATTCCTCAAAGGGTGATATGGCTCTGGAAAGCTGTTCTGGTATTATATTAATTGCATATTTTCTTTAATTTATATGCTATTCCTAGTATACACTACAGTACCAATAATTGTTTTTTTCCTTTGATGATTCTTTTTGTTGCCTATTTAAGATTTTTTTAATGACAGCTGATAGATAACCACATTATATATGACTTGCTTTATTGATAATAGATAACCATTCTTCATGAATTTGTTTTATAAAGATCTTTTCTTTTTCCAAATCATTAGTTTCTTAACAAACTTCTTTTGCTCTGTTCCATGATGATACTATAAATCCATGTTTTGTGTTTGTGGTGTGATTGGATATATATGCTAAGTATTTGCCTGTATTCATAAAGTTTTCTGTGAAAACAGTTTTGATTTTGTCATGAGGCAGTCATATCATAGTAACATCTAAGAATATGCAAACTTTTGTTCTTGATCTGATTCTATTGTAAATTTGATTGAAGATGATATGTTGTTGATGTGTTTCCAGAAAGTTTATAGTAGTACTTCACTGCAACAAATGTATCATCAATATAGTGAAGCCAAACATTAGATGAAAATATAATAGTCTTTATGGCTGTGGTTTCAAGTTCTTCCATGTAAATTTTGTTAATCACTGTTTACAATAGTGAGCCCATAGCCATCCCTTGATTTTGTTAGAAGAATTGTGTGTTGTATTGGAAGTATGTTGTTATGCAGAATATTAATAGTTTCATTATACCATCAATAGGAAGAGTTGTTATAGTTTGTAAGCTATTATCACTATTTAATTTATTTTCTTGCAATAGACAGTGCTTCTTCATATGGTACATTTGTGAATAAACTCCACATCAAGGCTTACTAGTACATCAGTATTTTCAATTTTTATATTCTTGTTTAATTCTACAGAAGTACTTCGAATCCCTGACAAAATATTGGATCTTGTATACCAAATGATTAAGGCCTTCAAGAAAAAATCGTGACAAGTTTTGGTAAGGTGAATAGGTCTTAATGGAACACAATCTTTATAGATTTTAGGTAGACAATAAAGATGGAGAATTTTGCTGAAATACGATGTTAATATATTTTTTTCTGAATCATTGAAATATCTGCAATGCTTTATGATTAATGCTTGTAAATATATTTGGTATCAGATTTTTTGCTATTTCTTTGTATTGGCTTTCTGTCAGGAGTTCTTATATTTTGTTGCCATAATCAATCACATCCATTACAACTGTCACATTGGCTTTGTCAGCAGAGAGAAATGATCATATATTTATCTACTTTGAGAGATTTAATCATGTTTCTTTCATCATAGGAAATGTTTGACTTCAATTTTATTGCCTCTCAGGTATTCTTTTTATTTTCCAGCATGTTTTTAACTAAGATTTTATTTGTCAATTTATTATAATATATATATCTTTTTTTTTTTTACAGGCAAAGTTGTAAAAAACAAATTTCATATATACATAAACCATTCTTCTGCATACTTTCATGTCTCAAAAGTTATGAAAGTAGGTATGTCTTATCCGCATAAAATATCATGTAATCAAAACTATCTAGACTGTGGTTCCAGAAGTTTATATTGGTTAAATCCCTAATCAATGGAAAGTGAGATAAGCAAAAGCAAGATGGCTTAATAAATTTCAATATATTTTGTTTTGTTATCATTATTTCTAATATAGTCTATATATAAATGGTCTTGTGTTTATTTAATTAGTGCTTTTCAGATTTTTGTATCTATGGTTACTAAATTAATTAGTAAACTAAAATAATTAAATTGATTTTTTTTTTAAATAGTTAAATGAATCTTCCAATTTAAACATTTATTATAATAATTTTAATAAGCTTTATAATAAAATCATTGTAAATTTAGTTTCCCCATTAAGGGTTAATACTGAACTCAGCAATACATGTATATTTGCCATATGCACTTGGTATTCTTAATTACTTAGAAATTTTATCATTGTAGATATATCTCTTAAATATAATAATAATAATAATAATAATAATAATAATAATAATAATAATAATAATAATAATAATAATAAATTATTGCAAATATTAGTAAACATTTTGTTTTTTGAAAATACAAAAAATAAATAAATAAAATGCAATACTGTAAAGGAAAGTTAGTAAATGGTTATTTTTTCTATTCCACACCAGGCATTTAGTGTATTTTGATTAATCATTAACATACCTGGTGACAGTATTTATTAAATCTGTGTTCAATGCTATGCTATTCATTAATCCTCAGACGAGTTTCTGGTTTATGACCTTTTTCAATGAGAAGCTTGAACCTGTATCCAGTATATCTAGATTCTTTGCATCAAATGCAGTTTTTTCTAGAAGTCACACATTTATTCTTTTTTTTCCATCTAGATGCATTAGATCATAAAGATCTTGCTCAAGTGCCTCACTGATTAAGATCATAGGGCACAAATGAATAGGTGGATGGTACAGCAGATTAAAACAAACACAGATTTAATAAGCATTATCCTTTAGTACCTATTGATTAGGAGAATAAATTAGAATATGTATTTGATAACCAACACCATCTATTCTCTCCTAATTACCCAAGCTTATGATAGATGGCAGCAGAGGAATAGAATATAGATTTGATCAGAACTATCCTCTAATATCTATTGCATATTCAAGCTTACAATAGATAGTGGCAGTAAAGTAGAATAAATACAGATTGAGTAATAATTACTATCTAATATTACTGATTACTCAAGCTTAGTATAGATGGCAGCAGTGGAATAGAATAATTAGGGTTTCTACAGTAAGACAAGTAAACTGGGGATTATATTATGTTTTTTTTTTTTTTTTATTAAATCGGTTACAAATGGTTGCAAAAAATAAAATTAAAATTAAAAAAATTATATTTTGGGACATATTTCAGCTTCTATTGAACTCTTCTCCATCATTATTCTTTTTTTTTTTTTTTTCAACATATTTATCATCATATCTAATTCCACATAATTCAGCATGATAAATATTTTTCATCATAAAAAAGAAGCATTTTTTCATAAATATTATTTCATGAAGGTCTTTTGTCTTGTTTTTTCCCCTAAAAAACACAATATCCTGCTACTTTTTTGTAATATATTTCTTGGAGTATAATCATGATTTAAACTACCGAAATCTGCCAGCGATTGTGAATCTCTTATCTAACATGATCATAAATCTGAAAACCTTATTAATCTTGACAAAGTTATAAAGTATTGTTTAACTCTTTTAAATATGTTTAAAAACAATTTTATGCTGAAATAAATATAAGATTATTCATTATTTTACAGGAGTAAACTGTTATGAGTAAGTACATTTATACAGAAAGTATTTATATATTTAGGAAAAAATAAAATAAAATTTCTCATGAAGCACTGATATAAATGACATATTATCCAAATTCATTTGTGTATAATATTCATAGTAATTAAAGTACTGACATTGGCTAGGCCACACTGCCCATCAGCTGGATAATGAAAGCTATTATAAAAAAAACCCATTGTAGAGGTACTATGAATATTGATGTATAACAAGATTAAAGGTTTGATCAATAAATAACAAAACAAAATTTTTAATATATAAAGGTGGAAATTAAATGATAATTGATAAAGAAAAAATTAAAAAGATATTCATATTAAGGAATTTAAAAAAAAATTATTCCAAGCAAAAAGTAGTTTAATAGGTTTTTAAAATTAACTGTCATTACCATGCTGAAACATCGGTACATTAGTACTATGAATCATAAACAGATAAACCATATTGATGTATCCACATGTATGATTATATACATTAAGACACAATGTTTTTAAGTAATCAGAATAGCGAATAGTCTGCAACAACCCTATTTCAACAGTTCACTAATATTCAATTCCCACGCTGTTCTCTTGCAACGGATGCTCTGCTCGAATTCACTGAATACACTCTGTATTCTTGATGTTGATCTCTTCTTTCTCAACAAGGGTAATTTGCAATTCCCACGCTGTTCTCTTGCAACGAATGCTCTCAATATCTCCACTGTGGTCTCCCCATCTCTATGAGCTCAGCCATACCCATGGACTACATTTCCACTGGGCGCTGGTCATCAACTGCAAGCACTGATACGAGATATCTCTACTCATATACTGCCTCTAATACTCTCTATACTGCACTGTGTAGTTATTATACAGTCTTTCTATAGCTTTCTGATAACTGCAGCAATTAATACACTGTTCAATAAGGTAATGTCTCTTATCTAGACATATTTGCAATCAGCAAATATTTCTTGGAATTGTCGATCGCCATTACGTCAATGCCTTAATTAAATTCCTCAGTTATCAGAGCACAATCTAAAAACAACAACTCAAATAAATTCTAGTTTTTCTGGAGTGCACAAACTTGTCTGCCATTTTTACAAAATACTACACATATAATGTCATTTATATATAAATACTTAAAATTATAGATAATAAAATTAGTGTAAGTTAAGTTTACAGCAAAGTTTGGATTTGTAATAAGAAGTAAAAGGTTTATTGGAAATTCAAAAAATTTGAAAATCCAAAACCAGGAACTTGAATTATCGGTAGTTAATCAAACAGCACTGTAATGCTGATTAAAATCTTCTGATTGAATCAGCTATATTTGACCAATGACCACTGAAACATCTTGTTTAGAAATAAAATACTTTCATTTAAATTTTTATTAAAATACTACATTTGTTATTTTATTATTCTATCATTATTTCTTTACTATACTTCACATTATTTCAATGATATCAAAAAATGACAATTTTGTGATTTATTGGTATCTCAACTCTTATATGATTTAAACATGTTATGAAGGTGTGGATACAAAATCAATTCACATACATTGAAAATAATAAACGTTATAATTGTATTACACAAAAAAGCTCATAAATTCTGTTGATTAGCCGGCTTGCTTTGAACTAATGATCATAAAGAAATCTTGATTAGAGATTATTTGTCTGAAGATTTGGGATGATAGCATTTAAATATTATTTGTTAGATTATTTCCATTGTCTAATATTAAGAATTGAATGCCTTTAAAAAAATTTAAACTTTATTAAAATTTTAAAAATACATTGGACTGTTAGTAATAGCAGAGAGGTTAGTATTTAACACAAAGTTTTAAGTGGTATTATTATTCTTTTTTCTTCGGGTGTTGCTTGCTTGACCGGTGGCAGTATTAGCATGGGAATCAAACCCAGACCTTTAGATTCTTGAATGTTGAATTAGTTACAGCACATCTTAAAATTCATTATTCAAGAATCTAAAGATTCAAATTCTACTCTCATGCTAGTATTGTCACAGAATCAAGTGAGCAACACCTGAAGAAGTAAGGAGAATAATACCATTTGAAGCATTGTGTTTAATACTCATCTGTATGCTATTACTAACAAATGAATGTAATTAGAAAGTTTAAATAAGATTTAAAATTTTTCTAAAAACATTCAGATTCAGTTCTTAATATTGGATGATGGAAATAATCCAACAAATAATTAATATGTAAAATGTCTTTCATAGTTTTTCCAATTTGAGATGAACTATTTTTGCTTAAATTTTACTGAATATCATTAATGTTACACATCCACACACATATATAATTAACAATCATATGCATATTATTAAATTGAACACTGTGCTAGAGGTATCCAACTGAATCAATTCACAATGCATCCACTTTTACCGTAAAAGGCTTAATAGCATATAAATATATATTTAATTTAAAATATACTCGAACTTTGAAAACAACTGATAATCAATCACAACATTTTATAGAAAGTCAGTCTAACATATCGGATAGAAAGATTTAAGTATTTAAATCCCTGTCTCACTTGAGAAATGGAAGATTTTCATACATGTATGTGGTGAGAGGAATCTAATACCTTTTTAACTTGTCTGATCATCTATGAGATTATGGAATGCAATTTAGGATTGCAATGTATTAATTGGATTGGTTACACATAATACATATTATGTAGTAATACAAATAAATATGTAAATTTAGTTTACTTATGTCTGTCCCCCACTGACAATCATAAAAGAGTCAAAGAATTGACACCAAAATAATAATAATGCCTTTATCTGAAACTAGATATTAGTAAATGCAATGAATGATATATTCACAATAAGAGTTTACAAAAATACATCCTGAAAAAAATTCACTCATATAAGTGAATTTATGTGTATGTATCTAATTTGAGATAACCTGGTATAAATAATAACAATTACCAAACATCTGAATTAAAAAAAACCCATGAACATGAATATATTAAGATAGCATAAAATTAACAATTGTCATACATTAATAAACGAAGAAGAAATTATTATTTGTCTTACAATCATTTTATTTCTGAACATATTCTGTTTTGCACAATGGAGATCATGTGATATAAAAACACCGACCATAATTTTGTGTAAGAGTACTATATAAAAAAATTTACATTATGTGTTTTGAAAAAAAAAAGAAAACTCTCATATAATTATATTATTCATTAACTCTTCAAAAAACTAAAATACTTTTTTGTCTTCTAAAGTACATTATATACATCAAATGAAAAAGTAAAGAGAGGGGCTAAAGATTTTCAGAAATTGCAAAAACATCCATATTCTGAATAAGAGTAAAAAAATCTCCCATCATAATTAGTAAGTTTTCATTATTGATATTTTATAGAAGAATAATTTGCATGGTGTATAGTTCTTTATATGAAATTCATTAATCTTACTGCGGAAGATGTTTTTTTTTTAAAAAAAAATCCATTTGTTTAAATTATATTTATGTGCAAATAAATTTTTCATCATTTCTGACATATAGGGCTACATTTATTACAGTATATTAATTACTAAGTCAGATTTTACTTGCCTTCATTTGAGCATAATGGACAATTCACTAGCTGGTGATATTGTCAGACACTAGCAGTAGAAAAAGATTCTAAGAAACTTATTCTGTGACCTAATAAACCAAATATATAATTCAATTACAATTTAGACATGTTAAGGCTATAAAGAAATTGAGAATCATCTAGAATTAATTGTTAAATGCCTTTAGAAAAATTCAAATTGTAAACTTATTGAATACATTCACTCATTCATAATAGAACATAAGTAACAATGTAACACAACATTTTGAGTGACAATATTCTTATGTTTTTGTGTGTTGCTGGTCTGATCGGTGACAGTACTAGCATAGAAATTGAATCTGAATGTTTAGAGTTTTTTAATATAGATTTAGGTTAATCTATCAAAAGCAGCAACCAGTAAAAAACTAATATATTTATCTATGGATCCTCCTGTTTTCTCCATTTTTTCTTAAGAGAAAGATGGTTTCCAAACTTTACGAACTGTCACATTAGATTGACTTATGGAGTTACTTACCATTAGCATATGAACAGCTTTTAAAAATTTTCTTTTACTTTTTTCCTCATAAATACATAATATATGTTGATTTTGATAAATATGTTACATAAAAGTTTTCAATATGGAAGAACACTATGCCCTTTCATCATGTTATATTAATGCAATAAGGTCCATTTTGTCATTTATGTTCATCTTTGTTATTGTATGTCACATTTGGATAAGGTTTTATACCAGACAATCCTCTACTTACACAACTAGACAGCTTTACAATTTCTTCTACAAGTTAAACTTTATAAAACTTGATTTTCCCTTCAGATGCATATCTATGATTACCATTATGTCAAATATGAAAACATTTTATAACAAATAAAAATAAGAATTACTAATATATTAGAAGAGAGATTCATACAATATGAGATGTACAACAAATGAGGGCTGCACTATATTGGGCATTGCATACTTCAATTTTGTTGAGTTTATGTAAGAAAAGGACTTCTACATAAGCTAATGGTACATTGTGGGTATTACACAGAATATGAACTATAATGTTGATTGTTTTATTGAACTGATACATTTAATCTTCTTACACGGCAGTATGAGAACACTTGTGCACAAATTTGTAAAGTGCTGAGAATTTTATTTATTTGTTTTTCCAATTATTCTAAGCTAGTGCATAAACATTTGGAAAATCTGGTCAGTCCATGTTTAATGTTCTATTGTACTCAAAACTGATAAGATTTGTAAATATAAATAGCAAAGTAAAATAACTTTTGTTTCATCATCAGACATCTTTTGTCTCATCTCTGTTTCACAAATATAACAAAAACATTTTATATCTGAAGATTTTACACACATCTTTTTTAGATTTCGGTTTGTGCTTTTAATACAATGATGTGAATTTAGTTCAAAGAAGTACTTGCAGAGCGAAAACTTAGAAGATCAATTTTTGATTGTAAAAATAAAAAAAAATCTCAACAAGATTGGATGCTGCAATGTCTTCCAAAGCATTGACCATATAATTGTTTTAATACAATATATAAAAAAATCTTGTACAATGTAAAAAATCAAATATTGCAATACACCATATGTTTACATTTGACATATTTTATTGACATAACAATTTACTTTTTCCAGAACATCTATTGATACTACAGCTATCAATGGACACTAATTGGTAACACTATGTCTATATCCTAGACTAATTTCTGATTGCTGATCTTTTATCAAGAAGAGGAATGAATTTATGCTTCAATACATTCAGATGCTATCTCTAACTCTTTTTTATATACAATAGCTAACACTCTAAGATTTTGAACTTAATCCAACTTGCTTATATAATAATGCACTTTTGATACTAGATATATATATTAATATATCACTTGTAGTAACTTTACCTCTTTAGTAAGGATGTTATTACCAACTACGCATTATTGACATGACTTTCTTATCTTTAAACATATTTATTTATGGAATAGAAATACTATTTATTTATTTTACTCCAGTAGACAAAAATCAATCTGGAAGGTGGGTATTATATTGCCATCTGGTATCCATAGATAATACTCAAACTTAAAATGATG
The DNA here is from genome assembly GCA_028023455.1 of Epiperipatus broadwayi. NCBI lineage: Eukaryota > Metazoa > Onychophora > Udeonychophora > Euonychophora > Peripatidae > Epiperipatus > Epiperipatus broadwayi. Next base: position 2,078,366 of record JAQFVV010006316.1, on the reverse strand, counting down.
AGTCTATCAATAACAAATATGCATACCCTCTTAAAGCATTAGTAATGTTAATGAAATGGCTCCTCAAAATTGGAGAATTACAAATCTAATTTTTTTTTTTAGACAGCTACAATAAAAGATCCAAATCAATCTAACCCTAATGTGAAGAACCAGAAATAATCCAAGTAACTTTACATGATTTTAATTTTTTATAATAAATAAAAATGTGAATTATAAATTTTATCTTGGCCATTAAATTTCAAATTAAGTAATTTTTCATATAATTCATGCTTGATTAAAAAATGTGAACCATGTAGAAATCCAGTAATAATCAATATTAAACTAAGCTTCCAATCTCTTGCTTTACAAAGTTTAGTGCAGTGGCAGGGTTTCACATTCTGATGCTCAGGGTCCATAAATTTTGATGTAACTGTCACATCTGGTACTTAAGGTTCTTATAAACTCCTAAGCAATAAATCATTTGATGATGATTATTAATTTACTCAGTTATAGCAGTTGTAAAAATAGCAAACATCACATAAAAACCCTTTGACTTCCTTATATAGTGTTAGAAGTATTTTTCATCACTCTACTCCAGAGCCACCTATTGTAAGCCTGAGTAATCAATAGATATGCTCAACAAGAAGGTCCAAATGCAGTAGGTCCAAGTTCCTCACTGATAAAAGCCATAAGCCAGAAAATAATATGGAAATTTGATTAGAGGAATACTGGTTGTGGATTAAAATTCAGCTAACTAGTATCCACCAATAATATTTTTTGAATAAGGAATTCCTCTTTATAGTAATTATCTATATACGGTAGTCGGATGATTTTATAATCAGTTAACACACACAACTTTAAATTTACACTTATATATGTTTTACTGTGTTTAGCATGCCATTTATTAATCATTTTCTGCTTTATCATACCCTTAATGTGCAGCCTATTTAGCCAGTAAGTGTACATTTGACTGTTTTTCTCTGTGTAGGTATCTCGATAAATAAACTGTTGTTTTTAAATACAATTAATAACTTCTTTTTTTCACAATCCTGTCAATTTAAAAATACGAAAAATAAGCAAACCTTCAGTCCAGCTGACAGAATTTTAAACACGCATCCAAATCAATTTATGAAAAAACTCTGACATATAGTCTTGCGGTGGTCATACTTCCTCACATTAATAGCTAAAGAGAGAGAACAGACAGATTGGGATTAAGTTTCAAATGAGGCAGAGCTAAACTGGACTTTGGCTAGCAAAGGTCATCTTAATAAGCTTCTTTTCTCTGAATCATTTATAAACACTCTAAGAATTAAAAGATGCATAGACAAAAAGAGAAAGAACGATCATATCAAGTTAAGCTCTAATCAAATAGCTAATTCTACTGCTGCGTTCATGCCCCCACCCTCCCACAAATTCAACAAAAAAACATTTAAATTCACTATTTATATTTATTTAATATAAGTAATTCAACAATCAATGCTATTAATTGGATACGCACACAATGACATATATTCTTATGAAAATTAGAATTCTATAAGTTACAATCTATGGGCTTACAAATATCATAAATCTTAGTAATATATTTTTATATTTTTCATTGTTTTATAGCTTAAGTAAGATCAAAAATCCCCCCCCCCCCCCAAGCTAAAGACAAAATTAGTACTATTAAAAATATTAAATCAGTATCAGAATAAATAATTGATTAGATTATTAGGGCATTTATAAGAAGTTCGAGCATCCTAAGTAACATAGTTGGGCCGCGATTCATGGACATTAATTTTGGAGTCTGCCACTCTTAGAGAGAAGACATGGGAATTTATGAAAGATATATTGGGAAATCTGTAAAGAATAAGGAGGAGAAAAATAATTAAGAGTGCTATGATTGTGCGAAGAGTAAAGGAAAGGACAAAAAGATTTGAAAGAGGTCTAGGATCTATCTATCTTTTAGCAGATAATAACAATGACTTTATTCATAAAATCAATACTTGCAAATCTATTTTTAAATCTCAAAGTTGTATATTCAGGCATTAGACTATAATGAATGATAATAAAATTTATTATCAAATAAATTAAAATGATCAGGTCTATAAAATAAATAATTAGATTAAAAAAAAGTTTTAATAAGAATTGCACTAGTAATTATAATAAACTTAAGTTGATATAAGAAAGCAAATAAATGAATTAAAATAAGCTTTAATTTCATGATCGATACACTGTGAAAGTTGGAAATTAAAAAGATGTGAATATAAAATCTAGAGATTGAATGTGGGAAGAAAGTGATTGAAAATATGTAAAATGATTAACAAATATATCCACAACCAAAGATTAGAATAACTAGAATTCCCCCCTCTCCAACATCAGTTTTTATTACTTTATTGACATATGTATAGTTCAGTACAATGGTAAGATTAATAAACTTAAAAATTCAAGGAGAAAAAAAAGATGTTTAATTAGTTGTATGGAAGTTTTGCTTTAATGCCCTTTTGTCACATGATTTTTTAAACAATTGTCTATATTACTTTTATGTTCTTTTATCAAATGTTGTGAACAACTGGCCATATTATTTTGAAGTTCTACAGTCATATGACCTTCTGAATAACTGATCATATTAGTTTGAGATTCTATTATCATATGATCTTCTTCTGAGTAGTTGGCCCTAGTCTTTTGATGTTTAACTGTCACATGACAATTTTCTGATTAATAGGCTATATTGCTTTAACCTATCACATCTCCCTTTTTGAATAATCCCAGAGAGAACTTTAATTATATTTTCAAACTTTTAATTTTGCAATTAAACCTTTATTCGTATCATATATTGATAATCTTTACATTATTTATTACAAATATAAACTTACAACCAAAAGATATTCTAAAAGTTATATCTGAACATTGAAAAATAAAGTACTAAACTGAATTTTTAACTTTATTGGATCATAATTTTGTTTATTTATAAAAATTGTACAATGAAATATTTCTTATTGAATTTCGTTTTCAAAATACAAACAAATGTTAGTTGGGACATTATAAAAGAATGAAAATATGTTTTAATCCTCTTGCAAGTTGTCATTTTCTTTTGTTTTCAGTTGCCATAAATATTAAACCATTATTACTTATCAGAAAATAATAATTTTGACTTCATTTGATAGACATTTTATTTCTGAAAATATTAAAAGAAAAAGAGATCATAATCAAAACAAAAGGTCTCATACATCATTATTACTTGAAAGATTATTTTCATTTTCAAAAATCAACAAAAACTACATTATATGACATTTGTTTTTAAAATGTGAACAAGTAAATATATATTTCTCTTAAGTCTAATGAATTATGCTTTAAAAGTTTAAATTTTTAAAATATTTTTTGTAATATTACAGTATATTCACACTCACTGTTATAATTATACTGATTATGTAGGAAGTTAAGTTTATAAATAGCTTCAGGGTAAATTTGCAATATCCAAAAATATAATGTTCTATTTTTAAAAATAAAATATTTGCATTCAAAATAAATTATTAATAATTTATGTACTTGATTGGTAATTGTTATTGCACAATTTTTTATACAAAAATAATTTTGAATTGTAATGGATTATTCAAACTATTTTTTCCCAATAATGTCATAAAAATTAATGATATCATAAGATATCAGAAATACAAAAAAGAAGGCAGTTGTCAATGCAAAACTAAAGCTTTCTTATCTTACTAAATTTTAAATTTTCTGGCCATCTATGGAATTTTTTTCAAACTAAAATTTTACATTAAAATATATATATAACAAAATATGTATATTTAAAAATGGCTTATGAAAATTCTCAATAGGTGAAAAATTTTAAAAATGCATAATAATGGTTGGATTGGTTCCACAGTTAAAAGTAAAAATTACACTTTTATTAAAAATATACAGAAAATTTCTTTACCAGTGTTTATAAAAGCTGCTGTCATTAGACAGTAAAAACAACTGATTTTAAAATAAATATATTTTTACAACTTATCTTCTTAAATCCAAATATTTTCAAATAAAATCTAATTGTAATCAAGTAATTTTTTGATTTAAATTAAATATTTTTAAAATATATTGCATAAATAAGCTTAAATATGTAAATAAATTACTGAAAATTACAACTTTTCTTTTCAAAATATTAAAATAAAACACACTCAGAGTTGCCTTAAGACTAAATAATCTACTAATCAGTGACTGTTTTCATAATCAAATTTTGTATGAAATCTGTACAATACTGACATCTTCAGATTTGTTTTTTTACTAATAATTTTGATAATTTCTAATACTATACTGGAAAAATAGCAAAGAAAAGCAAACATAATAGCAGCACCAATACAATACCTAAAAATACTTCAAGACAAACAATTTTATAGTGACATGATGTTAATGTTCTACACATGATCTGTGTGGCTGCCTTGATGTTTTACTGTCATATGACCTTCTGAATAAATGGCCATACTGCTTTGATGTTCTATTATCATATGAACTATTGAGTAAATAATTACAGTGCTTTGAAATTCTATTGCCATATAATCTCCTAAGTATTGTTTTGATTATAATGTCATAAGACTTGCTGAATAAATGCCCACATTCTGCTTTTATTTACTACTATTACATGATATTCTGAGAAGTGACCATTTTTCTTGGAGTTCTATTGTCATATGACCTCAGTAGCTGGACATATTGCTTTTATATTCTACTGTAATGGGACTAATGCTTCAATGTTCTATTATCACAGGATTTTCTTCTGATTAACTGTCCTATTTCTTTCATATAATATTTTTTATACTTTACTCAAAACTTTTGCTGTGCAATAACTCATAATTAGATAACATTTAATTAAACAAATACACATACATCTGCATTCCCAGCTATCTAAAATTAAAAAAAAACTATTATAGAATTGAGTTTTGCAATGACTATACAAACCAAGCTGTGATCTACAAATGAGTCCATATAAAGAACACATTGATCCATTTTTATGTTTATTTTATATTTTGTAATGGTATCTTTTAAATTCTTTAGCAGAAAACTTAGCTTTCCAATATATTAGTGTATAAGCTCAGTGAAAATAATCAACATTGAACATCTTTACAATGTTTTTGAGATTACAATGTAAGTTCATGATAAAATCTCTTTTTAGAAAATCTGGTATTGTTAATTCACTTTGATGCCCAACTGATAAATGCTGATTCAGCACAAAATCCCCAACTTTGGCTTTGATATTAATATACAATATGTACACACACCTTGATTCATGTGTGTGGGTGTTGAAAACATATACTATATATATCAATATCCATGATTTTTGGCATTTGATATATAATTTGGAATTAAAGATCACAAATACTAGGGCTACAATAATCTCTTTAAAAATTAGATAAATTTGAAAATATTTTCATTAGGGTTATAGCTTTGAATACATTATTTCTAGGTAGTAATAATGAGTAAAAATAAAGTTTATGAATTCATTTCATTAATTTAGAATATCAATACATTTTCTTATCTATTTATACAGGAGTTAAGTAATTAATATTTATATATTGTAATGACAATTTCCCTAGAGTTTGTTCCACAAACATTTGAGAGGCAAAATGCAGAAGGAAGTGATACAGTTTCTGCCACTCTATCCACTTGACTACATTTCTTGAGACAGTGAAACAAACAAAACTGTGTTTGAAGAAGTCTTACAACTGATTTTTGTTTCTTGTGACCTGACTAAACAATTAAATGTGGTTAGGGAAAGCAATTAACTAAGCAGTTGAGTGGAAAGTCAATAATGTAAAATTACAGGGTGAAGATTTGGGACAGAGTTAACCAATAGATGACATCAACATAAAAACAATTTACTATTACCATTATTATTGAGATGACCAATGAGAAACACTAAATAGAATTAACTGTCAATATAAGAAATTAGCTTAAACAGTGTCTAGATGGTGTTAATACAATAAAGTAGACAACAATAACAAACCATGTAAACATAATCCACATAATGAGAGACATCAAAGACACTTTAAGAGGCCCCATCAACATTTCCGTTGATACAGTGAAAGGCTGCTGCTTTAATGTTGGTAATTATCATGTGATTTTTATAACCACACTTCTAATTCACACACTTATTAATAAATACACACACACATACAATAGCATGTGTAAATAAATATTCATGATCAAAAAAATAAGGAAAAATAGATGAATTTTTATTGGTTAAAAATTTATAAGAAATTTGGGCGTCAGATGTGACAAAGCTGAGCTCTGACTTATGAATCTTCTGCCACTGTACCAGTCATGCAGAGCCTCTTAATTAAATTATATTGTTTACAGAAAGTTTACAGGTGACTTATTCATAGTGTTAAATATATAAATACATATGCATACATTGAATTAGTATGTATTCACAAACACATATTGTTACATAGAAGTTATGAAAGGCACTGTAGTACAATGACTATCACATTTTGGATATAATAAATAACCTCAAGTGCCAGACATACTTAGGAATTTCTCTCAGATAGCTGGCTTATAGACAGATCAATTACTAATTTACTGATTGAATTATAAATGGGGTTTTAACTACCGGAGGATAGAAGCACCAAAACATCACCACATGGAAGTTGGCTTGATTATGAGAAGACCCTTCTTTTACACTATTCCTATATTGGATCATTTTTGGGAAGACATTTGCCCTAAAGTCAGCTAAAAAAAGAAAGTATTTTACACAAATGAATTGGCTTACATTTACATTCATGCATTACAATGATTTCATATGCATGTATATATAATTATTTTTACTAAGAAGGGAAAACAAAGATAGGAAATTGCTTAAACCTTTACTTTCTAGCAATCTTTGTGATTATTGTATTTTCAATTGTGACTCTCTGAGGAACTTCTGCAGAACTAGTTACCTTGTAGCATATTTAAATACTGTTTCATCTATCTTTTTCATCATCATTATCAACTATTATCAATCTACTGCAGGATGAAGGTAACTCCAATTCAATCCATCTTCTCCAATCTCTAACATCTTTTCTCCAAATCATTTCAGCATACTTAATTATTCATCCATCCATCTCACAGGTGGTCTCTTTCTAGGTCTTTTTACAATCTTTTGAAATTCAGTTTAAGATTTCAACTGTCCATCTATTATAATCTCTTCTAGTAACATGTCCAGCCTAACTCCACTTCAATCTCTTAATTCTTTCAATGATGCAGTAACATCTGTTTGTTCTCACATCCATGTATTTCGTTTTTGATTTCTTCTTGTTATTCCTAACACGCGTCTCTCAATACTACTTTGAATGGTCTAAAGTCTATGTACTGCTTTTCTGCTAAGTGTTCAAGTCGCAGATCCATAAGTAAGATCTACGTTTATCTATACTTATATATACAACAAATAAATTGTCTATAAACACACTGTATATATATAAACAAACTATCATAATTTGGAAATCAAAAATAACTATGCAATAGATGATTAAGTATAATGTTTAAAGCGTTGGAATCATTCGTTTATGTTATACATATATTTATTTAGAACTTCTACTTACATAGTAATAAACTTAGGATTTTATTCACGTGGCCCAGTTTTTTTTTTTTACTATACAAAATAATAGTAGTTAAGATTAAGATATTAAAACCATTAAAGAAAAATTTCAAATCTTCAAAACCTACATCTCTTTTTTACTGCAACGACAACAATTCTAAGTATAAATCATATAAAGCTAATGCTATTTTAAAAAAAAAAATCTCAATTCTTTTCTTATTATTTGAAAAGAAGCCTACTATTGTCCTCTTGTAGAAACTAATCAACCATTCTTAAAGAGCATTCAAAATGTAGAAAAATAGACAATGTCCACCGCATTTTTAGAAAATGACCATTTTATAAAATATGTTCTCAATAGTTTAAAGTTCAAAAGAAAAAAGATCTCCAGTTAGATTAAAAAAAAATAGATTGGAAAAATCGAAGAAGTTATTCTAATGATTGAAGAACATTAGATTGGATCTTGACTCAGCAATGTCTGTGCAACGCATATAATGTTGAAATAATTTTTAATGATGGCATACATCTAAAGTATATAAAAACAGGCTTGATGTCATTTGTATACCTGTGTAAGTAAATTTAACTTGGGTTTAAAACCTAGGGCTTTTTTTTAAATTTCAGGCTATTAAAATGAATAGTATAAAGGAATAAAAGATAGCTGCTAAATTCATGAATGCATTAATTCCAGATTTGAATCCTAGTCTTTAACAATGAAAGCAACGGCCAGAAACTGATCTAGTGATATCATAATATTATAATGTCCAATGATTACTCAATCTTATAATAGATAGATAACTTTTGAATAGGGGTGGATATAACTGCTCTTTTAAACATATGGGCTAGTATGAGAAACTCATGTGACATTAGTTATGATATCAAAGTTTATCATGCAGCTATTATATTAAAATACTAGAATAAAGACATGGATTTTGGGCAATGTTAAATTATAACTGTCTATATTTGAATATCATTGATTGATTAGAGTGTCCCATTGTGGAGGTATTTTACCAATTTCAAGAAGAAAACCTATTTTATAAGCGCATGCAGCTGGAAAGCATTAGGAAATATTTTTCATGGCAGATTTGCAGTGGTGATTATGAGTTTAACTAAATAATCTGATATCCATTGAATATGCAGTTTTACAATAGGCAGCATTAATGAAAGAAGGAAAAAGTAAATAAGCTATTGAGAAAATGATGTGATATTATTTATTTTTAAAATAACCTTTATTTGCACAAAAAGTTAAATATACAGTGTAAAACAGAGTTCTTGGTTACAATCAGATGTGATCAATCTTGTACTATAGGTAAGTATGAATCACGAATAAGTAAACATATTATATAAGCAATGAATCAATAATGAGATTCAATACCAGAGACCAGAGAATAGTATAAATTAAGTTGTGAAATCATGTATGTCTAACAAATAGCAAATATTAAATTGCATTTGTAATGAGCAATAGATTTTAAAAAGCGATAAAACGAGGTGAGTAACTCGTAACAGCTAACTTTTTTGATGATAAAAATGCATTTTAAACCATACTATGACATCATAATGAAAAACGAAATGTTCATTGTGAAAATACATTAAATTGTAAACCGAAACCAATTAGTCATAATTATATCAAGACTCATCTCATTAAAGATTAAGTTGTCAGAAATTAGATAATAAGTAGAAGATCAAAAGTAAATTTTTATTATAAGTTGTTTATAAGGCGTGTTCTAAGTTGGCATGTAATCCCATGGCATGACAAGTTGGTGTGTCAGTAATACATTATGCACATGACTATTGCTAAATCTTTAATTGATTCCATGTTTGCTCAGCGAGGCTAGGCAGGCATGTTCTTAGATCACTTTCTTTAGCTTTGTATAGTGACTTTAGGAAAAGCTCTTCAATGGAACCGACTGACTCTCTATCAAATAATACTTTACATCTAATTTCCTGTAACGATATATAAATATGTCGTTACATTAATTTAAAATAAAAACGTAATAAAAGTTCGCAAATAAAAGTAAAAAACTAAACGCTAAAATTAAAATATTGTTAAACGTATATATTCGCACAGATGCTAAACTTTAAAAATATTTTTTTCATAAACAAAAAAAAAAAAAAAGTATTTGAACGTATTTTTTTTAATAAAAAAATACAAGGTTGAAATATAAAAATATTTTAATAAAAAAATAACGTAAGTTAAAATAAAAACAGGTATTAATTAATTCCTGTAATCTGTAAATGGAAATGATTGTTTAGTAATTATCTAAAAGCTGTTTAATTAAAAAGTCAGATGAAAAGTTAGATAAGAGAAGAAAGAGATTTTAGCTTGACCAATGGAAGCAAATAAAGGCCCAGACCATAACGAAAAAACAGAACAGTGACGTTTTTGTTCATGGAATCCATAGGAGGACTATAAAAAGAAAAATATTGAGTTCCAGTCAGTTTTTTTCCAACTTGATTTGATGACAACGGTAAGACGCACTTGCCGTTCTCTCTCATTTTTTTGTTTGTTTAAAAAAAATAAAATGAAAAGACTGTGATACCAGAATGGAACCAGCTAATGCTACCTCCAGAACATTTTCTTCCAATGGAGATGCCGTGGGAATTGCCAACGGGAATTGAAAGCAGAGGCCTGGACTCTTCTACCGTAAGCTATATTGACATGAACTCTAAATTTAAAAAAATAACTAAGAACTTTCGTTCAAGCTTATGAACTTCTATCTGACTTTTAAGTTTTTAAATCAAATTAATAATGTTTAATGTTATATGTTTTCCGATTGATAAACATCATTTCCATTTTTTTTTTTCCTTATTGTAAGATTATTTAAATGTATGAAATTTAAGTTGTTTATAGACGCTTGCATGGATTCGTTTGCGGTTAATTATATTTTGGTTTTCATATTTGATCAAAATATATAGACATTCGATAAATAATGATACCTTACGGTGAGTATCTAAAATGTATTTATTCGGATGTCTTTTAAGTTATTGGTGACAACGCAAGTATCTTATGGTGAATACTATTGGGTTACTTATAAGTTTCCCTCTGCGATTGTCGGTATCAATAATTTTGTATTTTGATCGTTTATGTTTATTTTTGAAATGTTTTTGACCGTGGAATCTATGTAATCGATCTATACCCAACATTTTTAAACAAATCTGTGCGAACGTATTTAAATGTTAAAATTAAGTCGGGTGTGAATGGCTATATAGTTTTGTAAAGTTGTATTAAGGGAGGGTAATCTTAGGTTATTCATTTCGTAGTTGAATTGGTTCAATGGATTGGATATATTTGTGTAATTAGTAGATGTAGTATGAGGTCCGCTACGGGCAGGATTATAGATATACGCCACACACCCTCTGTTTGCCTATGGATGGGTTTGTAAGTCGGCAGAAGACCGCAGTCCATTCCTATGGAGTTTTTTGTTTATTGATCTACTTGCCAACAGATGTCACATTCCTGTTGGTGGAGGGTCAATCTCTTCTCTATTTCTACTTATTGTTCAGATGTACATTCCTGACAATATAGTATTTTGTGTTGTCGTATCATGCTACATTGAATACATGAATGTATCAGATGGATTGGCGCCAGTTGATTGCGAAATTTGTTGCCTAAGGTTAAATCAGGGAAGAATATTTTCTTTTCAAATGCAGACCTATGTAGTCCATTCATACTTGACTATCTAAATAAAAATTAAACTTATTGAAATCTTTTTTAATGTAAATTTACAAGTTAATATAAAAATCTAAAAGGTTAAACTTATTCCTCAAAATTTAAATGTTATTTTATATGTGCGTAAATAAATATTTTTTATGTGTTAATTTCTGGCAGTGGCTTTTATTCTTTTATATTTAAAATATAAAAATTTATAGATTTTTATCTCTGCGTCTCCGCTGAGCTAGTGACTTGGGCTAACGGTCGGAATATTTAAAGAAAGTGGAATCTTAGCAGCGCGTATCTGCCTACTTTATAAATTTTCTAGGTTCAAATGCCTAGATGGCGCCCTTGTAGTGCAGATATTGTTTTTGTGGTTAGATTCGATCTTCACTTTCATTTCGATCGTTATAATTGGCGTCCCAAGTGTGGCCTTACCTCAGAGATTGACCCTGAGAAGGGGAATTGATGATGATGAAATTTTCTATCTTTAATAAACCACGAGTACCTTGAAAATGAAGCCCGTAATAATTTTTCTGAAATGAGTATAGATATATGTTTTGTATTAACGTAAAGTTATAGTTTAAATTTTGTGTAAAAAGGTACTGCCAGTAAGAAAAATTGCGCATATGTAAAAAGAAATACGAGGAATAAAAAGTAATAAATAAAACTTAATAATAAATATAAATCATAATTTTTTTTTAAAAAAAGTCTTGTTTAAAATCTAATCGTTTAACTTGCCTAAATAATACTTAAAAGTTGAAGAAAAGAAACTTGGAAGGGAGGGGGCAGAAATTTAGCTGGTAATAAGGAATCAACAGTCAACATTTTTTTTTAATCATTATATTTGTGTGTAATTAGTTGTCTTGTAAAAAAAAAGTTTTGTCCTTTTGAAATTTTCATATATAATCAATTTGTGTAACGTAATTACTAACACTAAGTAAATTCTTTTTTTTTTTTTTTAATGTTTTTTGTTTTTTGAGGAAGTTTACTGATATGTAACGATATATAAATATGTCGTTACATTAATTTAAAATAAAAACTTAATAAAAGTTCGCAAATAAAAGTAAAAAACTAAACGCTAAAATTAAAATATTGTTAAACGTATATATTCGCACAGATGCTAAACTTTAAAAATATTTTTTTCATAAACAAAAAAAAAAAAGTATTTGAACGTATTTTTTTTAATAAAAAAATACAAGGTTGAAATATAAAAATATTTTAATAAAAAAATAACGTAAGTTAAAATAAAAACAGGTATTAATTAATTCCTGTAATCTGTAAATGGAAATGATTGTTTATTAATTATCTAAAAGCTGTTTAATTAAAAAGTCAGATGAAAAGTTAGATAAGAGAAGAAAGAGATTTTAGCTTGACCAATGGAAGCAAATAAAGGCCCGGACCATAACGAAAAAACAGAACAGTGACGTTTTTGTTCATGGAATCCATAGGAGGACTATAAAAAGAAAAATATTGAGTTCCAGTCAGTTTTTTTCCAACTTGATTTGATGACAACGGTAAGACGCACTTGCCGTTCTCTCTCATTTTTTTGTTTGTTTAAAAAAAATAAAATGAAAAGACTGTGATACCAGAATGGAACCAGCTAATGCTACCTCCAGAACATTTTCTTCCAATGGAGACGCCGTGGGAATTGCCAACGGGAATTGAAAGCAGAGGCCTGGACTCTTCTACCGTAAGCTATATTGACATGAACTCTAAATTTAAAAAAAATAACTAAGAACTTTCGTTCAAGCTTATGAACTTCTATCTGACTTTTAAGTTTTTAAATCAAATTAATAATGTTTAATGTTATATGTTTTCCGATTGATAAACATCATTTCCATTTTTTTTTTCCTTATTGTAAGATTATTTAAATGTATGAAATTTAAGTTGTTTATAGACGCTTGCATGGATTCGTTTGCAGTTAATTATATTTTGGTTTTCATATTTGATCAAAATATATAGACATTCGATAAATAATGATACCTTACGGTATCTAAAATGTATTTATTCGGATGTCTTTTAAGTTATTGGTGACAACGCAAGTATCTTATGGTGAATACTATTGGGTTACTTACAAGTTTCCCTCTGCGATTGTCGGTATCAATAATTTTGTATTTTGATCGTTTATGTTTATTTTTGAAATGTTTTTGACCGTGGAATCTATGTAATCGATCTATACCCAACATTTTTAAACAAATCTGTGCGAACGTATTTAAATGTTAAAATTAAGTCGGGCGTGAATGGCTATATAGTTTTGTAAAGTTGTATTAAGGGAGGGTAATCTTAGGTTATTCATTTCGTAGTTGAATTGGTTCAATGGATTGGATATATTTGTGTAATTAGTAGATGTAGTATGAGGTCCGCTACGGGCAGGATTATAGATATACGCCACACACCCTCTGTTTGCCTATGGATGGGTTTGTAAGTCGGCAGAAGACCGCAGTCCATTCCTATGGAGTTTTTTGTTTATTGATCTACTTGCCAACAGATGTCACATTCCTGTTGGTGGAGGGTCAATCTCTTCTCTATTTCTACTTATTGTTCAGATGTACATTCCTGACAATATAGTATTTTGTGTTGTTGTATCATGCTACATTGAATACATGAATGTATCAGATGGATTGGCGCCAGTTGATTGCGAAATTTGTTGCCTAAGGTTAAATCAGGGAAGAATATTTTCTTTTCAAATGCAGACCTATGTAGTCCATTCATACTTGACTATCTAAATAAAAATTAAACTTATTGAAATCTTTTTTAATGTAAATTTACAAGTTAATATAAAAATCTAAAAGGTTAAACTTATTCCTCAAAATTTAAATGTTATTTTATATGTGCGTAAATAAATATTTTTTATGTGTTAATTTCTGCAGTGGCTTTTATTCTTTTATATTTAAGATATAAAAATTTATAGATTTTTATCTCTGCGTCTCCGCAGAGCTAGTGACTTGGGCTAACGGTCGGAATATTTAAAGAAAGTGGAATCTTAGCAGCGCGTATCTGCCTACTTTATAAATTTTCTAGGCTCAAATGCCTAGATGGCGCCCTTGTAGTGCAGATATTGTTTTTGCGGTTAGATTCGATCTTCACTTTCATTTCGATCGTTATATTCCATATGACAAAATTTGTTAAAGTGGCCAGGCAAATGCAGCCAAAATTTCCATTTCTGAGTGCATCACTAAGGTGGACATTTATTATATAAAAATTTATCATGCAGCTCACATATTAATATACAGGAAAAATTGTGTTGAAAGCAGATAGATGGCAAGTTATAGTGAATTATAACGGACTGTGATTAAGTGTTATTTTATTAGCATAATACTTCACTACTTGACTATTTTACCTGCTTTTAAAAGAACATCCATTGTACAAGTATACACAGATAAAAAATAATAATATCATTTACGACAAATTCTTAACTCACTAAAATTACTTCCTTATCAGACTAATTGTTAAATAAAAAGATATTTAAATCAATACATAACATATCAAGAAAAAGGGATCAATCTTTAAATTTGAGCATTAACTGCAAGTAATCAAAAAGCAGTGCCCAATCAAAAAATATCTCCAATTGTGTAGACAAGCCACCAACTGATAGATGTTCTGATACAAATCGTTTTTTCTTTTTCCATTTTTTCCTTTTACTTTACTGTCTTTAGTTATTTGAATCAATATGGAACTGGTCAAGAGGATTTCAGGTCATTAGTTATCTCTATATGTGATAATGTGATTGTGCAACATTTCCATTCTCCAATCACACACATAACTGCTGATCTTTTCTTTTTTTATTTTCTTTTTTGTCTTATTATCTTTAGTTTCTTTCCTTCTAGAGCTAAAATAAAATAGTTGTTTACTATTTCCTACTAATAATGATGATAAAATGCCGACTATATTAATAGTTCAACATTTAATTAAATAAAATTCGAATAATGTAGATATGTAGATGCACACTCACACATAAATTCATTGTATATGCATATATACACACAAGCTTGTAACAATGTGTATATGTAAATGCATATGTATACACTACTAATAATGTACATACATAAATGCGCATATATAAACTTAAAGCAACCTGTATATATATATAGATGCACGCACACAATTCTAATAATATATATACAGATGTATGCATATATAAACTTCTATCAATGCGTATGTGTAGATGCACACATATATAACGAGAGATGAAAGCATTTGTAAAATTATGTATCTAACAATCACATCATAATAATTTACAGCCGTTTGTGTGGATTATTAATTAAACTTCTTCAAACAAAATTCATTTGTAAGCTGATCATTCTACAATGACAAGAAACATCCATTTATCTTACTGAAGGTAAAATTAAAATCTCAAATAACCACAGTCAATAAACTAAGAATCAAGGTGCCAATCTCCTTACAGTAGACTCTCTTTAAATTTGTTACAAGTTTCTGATAATTGATTTCAATGAAGTCAGTAACTGTGACTTTCAAAAGTTCCAAATTTAATTAATAAAATAATAGCAAAGTTAAAATTATTAGCATTAAAAAATATTTATTAAAAATAGATTATTTTTTAAAATTTTGATAAATCTTACCATTTTCTTAATGATTTATATAGTACTTTTTCACATTTTAACAAACAAAGAAAAGAAAATCAATAAATATATAATCTTCAATAAATCTATTTTGAACAGTTCAAATAAATTTCAGTTTTTTTCCTCCCCAATATCAGTAATCAATTCAAAACAATAGTAGTTTATATAAAGAGATGTTTCTCAGAAAACCAATTTTACCTCAAAATATTTTATTAATATATATACAAGATTTAGATTCAAATTTGAGATGCTGGAAAAAAAATTGTTAACCCTTCCAACAAGATTTCTGCTATCAGACTATAATTTCATTTCTAATTTTCCACAGTATCCTCCATGATTTTCATATCTACTTTTGCTGCAATTTGTTGCTTTGCCTACCATTTTTTCTGTTCAATCCATGCAAATTATAGGTCAGTTTTAACCAGTTAAAAGCATTTTTTGTTCAATATTTCTAAGCCATATATGATCTTTTATTTTTAGATTTCTCTAACTTATCTTTTCCTTTTTTTAAAAAAAAAACATTTCATAAAAAACAAATTAAGTAAATGAAATTAAATACTAACTTTTCTAATCACCTTCAGGCTAAATTTTAACATTCCCTAAAAACTACAGTATATTTGATACATATTTCATTAAAGCATAATATCAAATAATAATAATTCTCATTGAAATATTAATATAATTACAAAAAAGTACTTTAGTATTAAAGCTGCAACAAAGAGCATGTATTAGACCTGTTGCACCTGTTCACATTTATATCAATCTGCTGATAATTTGGTAATCTTGTGATCTGACCAAAATAACATGTACACGGATCTTGGACATGACTTTCTTCGGCAAAAAAAAAGAGAATGTGTACATGGATCTTATACATATTTTGGCAAGAATTACAAAGGTGCAGTAGATCTAGTACATGCTCCATGTTGCAGGACTAAAAATAAGTAAAAATAAAAAAATAGTAAAATTTACAACATTAACAAAAACTTTTAAGAATGACATTTAAAATAAGTGCGACTTTCACAAATATGTATGACTTTAAACATTAACAAACAACTTTTAACAATGACATTTAAAATAAAATTTCAATATTAACAAGTCCCCCCCCCCCCAAAAGTGACTTGAAAAAAAAAGATGCAACTTTAAAACACTCACAACTTTTAAGTATGACATTTAAAATAAAAAATAAAATGTGATTTGTAATATTACAATAATGACGCCATTAATCAAAAAAATCATTAGTTTAAATATACACCAAACAAGCAGTAAATGATTTTAAAGTAATCTGGATAAAAATACATTAACTATATTCCTACAACACTTATCGTGTAATATATAATAGGAATTTACATGTTAAAAACAAAAGTTTTGATATATACTATTACCACAGAAAATGGAGGTTTGCAGTAAAAAATTTTGCTCAGAAAATGAAACCATGTGATTTTAAAGTATGCTGGGATTTTCATAAAACTGCTAATAAATGTGATTTTTTTAAATAAAGAAATTAAACCAAAACTACAAAAAAGTACATATTAATTATTACTTTTTTATTATATTTTTATTTATTTTAGCAGAAACTGTTCTTTCATGTTGTTAAGTATTGTTATGAAGACATTATAATTTTTGGATATTCTTCTCCACATGAATTCTGCTAGGTAGGAGTCCAAATGCTGTCTTGCTGTTCCTCATTAATACTTATTTGTCCATTTGTTCTGTCTTTGATTTTCATATTAAAACATTTGCCTGTTTCCCTACATAAGCCACCAAACATCCATGTCCCCTTGGTGAATGCTGATTTTGGTGTTACAATCTTGGACAATACAATGCCATTGCTTGTCCAAGGTGTGCATGTATAAGCTCATGTTATGTCGATTTGGACAAACTTTCACTGATATCAGATTGCCTTGTTGTTGGAAATAGAGCACTGTATCCATTTCAGTACTTTGTAATTTCCAAATATTCATCATTTTTGAATACGTAATGAAAAATACAAAAAGTAACTGAAAATGTTAAAGTATTACACAAAAAAAGATCGCATTGAAAAAAAAAATCCTGTTGATAAAAAAAAAACATGTTTTCACTATATTTGTAGGGATTATTTTCTTTCAATTTGACATCATCATTTATTGTGAGTGTGAAAATGCCTCTT
This sequence comes from Epiperipatus broadwayi, assembly GCA_028023455.1. NCBI lineage: Eukaryota > Metazoa > Onychophora > Udeonychophora > Euonychophora > Peripatidae > Epiperipatus > Epiperipatus broadwayi. Next base: position 2,060,466 of record JAQFVV010006316.1, on the reverse strand, counting down.
ATCTCACTTACACTGAAGCTTTAATACTAAAGTACTAAAAAAAGTTAATAGGAAATCTTCCCAGTTCATTTCTTGTCTGATATCAAGTAAATTTTCAGTTGATTAAAATATTTTTATATTCAAATAAAATGTAAATGCAAATTTCATGTACTTATTTAGAAACAAATATTTTGTTTTTAAGATGTTCAGAAAAATCAATGCTATGTAATGGCAGTAGCATTCTCCTTTGCATAATATGAATAGATTCTCTCTTATCGTCTTTAATTGGCTTTAAACCTTCTATTATTTTTGATCTCCAAGAGCTCCTGACATCGATGTACATTAGTTAGAACTAATAAATCAAGCAATGTTTTTAATTAAATTTCTAATATCAAATGTTAAAAATAGAGTCCTGCTATTACTATCTCACACTACAGATTGCAGTATCAACAGATGGCTTATATTAAAGTCAATTAACAGGCATATAAATATCTATCTTAAATCAATTTTATTAAAAATAATGTTAAACATATTTTTAAAAAAATAATTATTATATTTTATTTTTATTTCAGAATATAGATATAATGTTAATATAATAAAAATACAATTTTACAAACATACAATTTTACAAACAAACACCCTGATAAATTTCCAGAAAGATTACATATATATTCTTAAGACATAATGCCCTACACCAGGGGTGGGCAATTGTTTTGGCTTGGGGGCTGCATAGGTTGGTGGAGGGCCACATCGAGGGCCACTTTGTGGAAGCGAAGGTTAACGGAGGGCCACATCTTTTTTTCATGACCCAATAAACACACTGCTTTATTCCCTGTATTACCAAAGAAATATTTGTTTGTCCATTTTTCATTAAACACATGACATTCATTACCAATTTTACATTTTTTTGGAGCATTTATAGTTTATATATTTGCTAATGCAAAGACAAAATTGAAATTAATCAGATCAACTGGAAAAGCACTGCACATCATATCTACAATGCGCATGTATATTGATGTGGCCATTCTAGTGGAAAATATGAGATGAATATTCGGTCATGCAACAGGAAGGAAGTCTCAGTCCAAGGTGGATTTTTCTGATTGTCTTGGAGGGCCACATAAAAACTCTTAGCGGGCCACATGTGGCCCTCGGGCCACTATTTGCCCACCCCTGCCCTACACAGATAATAGAACTCGTATAATGTAATGCAAATTCTGAAGTTTTTGAGAATGTGGCAAATAATAACTTAGTAATAGTAGTCAATTATCTCATAATTCAACCAATTGTTTGGCAGAAAATATATATTATAAATTAAGAATTGCACAAATCTAGATGAAACACATATAGTAATAGAATAAAACTAACTGCTTCAGTTTCAACTGCACTATCTGTATTTAAAAATCCAGTCTGAATCATGTACAACTGACTTAGATTTTTGAACATAGGCAGTGCAGTTGAAAGTAAGCAGTTGGTTGTCTTCTATAAATATTATAACCTTTATATCATGGGTAGTTTTTGATTGAGATTTGGAAATCTTTTATATTTTTCTTTATTATACTTCATATGTCACACCTGAACCTTCAGTTCAGAATATTAAAGCAAAAATCCATTCAGTGTTACTGCTTAAAATACACAGGGAAGACTCATGCCATTACCTTAAATATTTAGGTTTGATTATACAAAGAAATATAGCATATCTGGATTATTCTATATGCATCAAATTGCTGGAAATTTGTGGGTTCATGCAGATCTATTCTCCTTTTTATACCAAAACCACATTCTATGTAAGCATGAAGCTTTCCACAAAGCAAATATAGACTTATACATTACAGATTCAACATCGATTAGATTTAGGCAGTTTTTTATAAAAGGAAAATAATGCAATTTTACAGAAAATAAAATTCTAACTCCCCTCCTCCTGTTGATGACACATCATAGCTTCTTCTGCCACACATACACGCCTTAATCAAAACCTTTAATAAAACATTCTCTTCAACATAACAATTTGCTTTATGTACCCCCTTAGATTAATAGACTACTAAACAACTCCAAAGATAGGCTTAAACTTATTTACAAAATTAAATGTTCCCAATGTAGATATCAATCAATCAATTATGGGGGAATCCTGGGCATTCTTGTCTACACACCTTTTCCAGCACCAATACTTATTCAAAAGAGCTTCAGATAAACCAGAACATAACTCTATATTTTTTGAACACCAACAACAGGACATCAATTTATCCCCTCTTAAGCAATTATTCATCTAAAGAAATGATTAAAAAAAAAAGAGATTTGCTATATAGCCAGTAACCACCCTTCCCTCTCTCCAAAAAATGGACGCTATAATTTAAATAATTAATACTGAATTCAATTAAATTTAAATCTCTTCAAATATATACACTTACACTCATCTATCCATTATTCTTTTATTTCATCTTTCTATGAATATGAGAACACCATAAGATCTTCCAAAGTGATAAGATTCCCTATAGTTGCATACAAGCAAACTTATTATATTTATTAAAATAATTATAATTGTTAATTAACATATTTTTCAATATGCAAAACAAATTTCAAAGCTTAACCCTTACATATATATAAAAGAGGAAGCTAAAAAAATCAGATTAGTCTGTTTCTCTATATAATAAACTAACAACGTAAATAATAAAATCTTAATACAAGCTCATTTACAGTTTTAATTTAATTGTTCAATAATTAAGATATATTAGACATGTTATAAATATTTATATATAATTACAAGATATGAAATTAGCGGTTATATTAAGGACAGTTAGATAATATAATTTTAAAAACAGCTATGTTTGAATATATAGTTATTTATTTTTTATATATAGGAATTGAGGTTTCCAGTTTTTTTTTTTTTTGGATGTTAATAAAGATGCTAATTTATAATTACCAACATTCTAAATATATATAGACAAAACTAAATGTATTATAGTTAATATTGACATATAAAATGTAATATAATGGAATGTAAAATACTTATATTGAAGGCTACAAGCCAATTGAAACATAATATTAAAATAAAAATTGCTTTAAAAAATGCAAAAGAATGAATACCACCATTACAAAATGTGTAGGTAAATAATAGGCTCAAAAACCATCATAATCATATTTTTTTGTTTCTATACTCTTTATGCATTGACACTTATCTAAGCAGATCAGTTTAATATGAAATCATTTATCTTCTATTTAATAATAGAATAAAAAGTAAATGTTAAGGCATTACATGTAACGACAACATGATTTAAAATAACTAAATATCAATGTGGACGCTAAACTAAATCAGCAATAGCAGTTATATAAAATAAAAAACTAAGCTGGTTTGGAACCTGAAAAACTTCCAAAGTTCAAACATACAGAACTAAAACAAATCTCACAGGGTCCATATATCATATTTTAACAATAAACAATACAATGGGTAGTATATGTGTAATCAGAAAGTCAGAAATAATTTTAACCTTGTGCCAATGAGAATATGTCAGAAATTGAAATTAGTGCCAAAATTATTGGTTTAAATGAAACCAGAATATATATGGAAATGCAAAAAATAAAATATCTTAGAGGTTTGCAATTTGGTTTAGAATAGAACTTTCACATATTAGGATTCATTCATTTTAAGATCTGATGTATTGTTATCTGCTTACATATATGAACAATCTCAGTGTTATAATAGATATATGATTGAAGGTTTGCTTAGTGCAAAACATCATACATAAATAATCAATGGTTTTAATTAATGACTAGTAGGCAAATATTATATATACATAATTAACTAGAAGCAGTTTTAACTATGCAACAATTACTTAAATGTAGAACCATGCATATGCATTGTATAGTAGGAAATAATATTGCAGTTGTTAAGATTATGGTTTCAGCATGAAATCAAATTTATATAAGATAGGTTAAAATATTATGCCATAGTACTTTGTAGAAGCTGGTAATTAAATATGATCTTAAAAACTACGATATTACTTCCTCATAACTTGAGACATGGTGTTTATGTTTAAAATTGATAATTGTGGAATTAATTATAGTCAAAGACAATGCATTTCTGCAGGCATTATGTTAAATATACTATTGACTTTCTAATTATGCAGTCTATGTAATAAACTGAAGGGTCTCATTTTGCCATGGTAGAACAATCACTGGACATGTCTTCTAATTTATGTTTAAATCAAGACTAAATAGAACTAAATTTTTTTTTTCATGTATCAAAGCATCGGCCAGGAAGCAGACCCACAAACCCGGGACAACTGCTTGCAAGGCGGCTGTGCTGACCACTTGGCCACCAATGCTTGACAAAACTAAATTTTAATTAAGCTTAGCATTTTACTTTCAAATAGCTGGATGATAAATAACCCTTCATCATTAATCTTTCTGTAAGTCTTGTGAATACTACTTCTTTTTTCTGTTCCTCTACAAGGGGAAGTTGGAGAGGCCTTCTTTTAAGTGGACTATTTAAAAATTGTTTTATTCTTACCTATATAATAAACATATCCATACATTATCATTTTTCCATGTTTAAGTATTTGTAATATTCTGAAGGCTACATATATATATATATTTAAATACAAGCATAATTCATATACTTGGAGTTTAGATATAATTATAGGGGATTTCAACACTGACTTTCAAGCTCACTTCAGCTATTCACCCTATCTCATACAACCAATACCCATGACCAAAGACATATGAAAAGGATAAATGATTCCCCAATATACGTATTTCATGCAAAACCAGCACTCATCAGTTGATCCAGATCATCATCTCCCCCCCCCACATTTATAATCAGTGTTTGATTTATAATTTTGCCATCAACAAGTAATTTGGGTGTTCATTCATCAGATTTTCAATGGTATGGATGGCTGCAGAGTTGGAGGACAGAGAAAACTGAAGCCTGTTCATTAAAGTTTGAAGATTTGCTACCTTAATATAAACCAAGCACTGATTATATATGTGTGAAAGATGGTGATGTGGATCAACCAATGAATGCTGATTCAGCATGAAATACATTTATTTGAGATAATTTATCTTTTTCACACATGTATTGACATGTGTATTCATTATATGAGTTAAAGTGGATAGCTGAAGAGAGCATGGAAGTCTGTGTTCAAATCCCATATAATTACATATATATAATATTTTATGATGAACTTGAGCATAGATTTTGTGGGAGAGGCAGATCTTGTTTGTATTAATTAAAGTACTGAAGTCTTTCACAAAAGAAAGTTTGCTATATAAATTAAAAGACAGCTCATCAAAATATCAAATAAGCAGTTTTAACAGACTAGCTTGTTTTATACGTGGTCTTATTTATGGGTTCTTGGATTGATTTATTACATCACTAAATGGTTTCTTACTTGGAGTTGTAATAAAGAAAATAATTAAACACATGAATAGAAGAGGAAAATACTACTACTAGAAACATTGTATTATATACATACTTGTGTGTTATTACTAATAGTTGAAGGTATTTAAAATGGTTTATATAAAGTTTGAATTTTTCTAAAAACATTTAACAATTAATTTTAGATGATGGAAATAGTCCAACATATTATTATAATTAAAATGCCACCATCACAAAATTTCGTGCAAACAATGGTATAAAAAGTATTTTCCTGAAGGTTTGTGATAATGGTATTTTAGTTGAATTTTTAGATTGGACTATTTTAATCATCTAATATTAAGTATTGAATGTCTTTAGAAAAAAATAACTTTATTTAAATATTCCAAATACCTTCAACTGTTACTAATAGTGCAAAAGTTAGTATAAGTTTGTATATGCACAACGTTTTGGGAGGTATACCCTCTCTTCTTCAGGTGACAGTACTAGCATGGGAATGGAACCTGAATCCTTAGACTATTGAATATTGAATTTTAGGGCAATGCTCTAACCAAGTGATTGATTGGCCAGTGCATTACCTTAAAATTCAATATTCAAGAATCTAAGGGTCAAGGTTCAATTCCCATGTGATTACTCTCATCGGGCCAGCAACATCTGAAGAAGCAAGGAAAATAATGTCTCAAAATGTTGTGCACATACTAAACTATGTGCAATTACTAATAGTTGAATGTAATTGGAATATTTAAAAAAAGTTAAATTTTTCTAAAGACATTTAATACTTAATATAAGAGAATAGAAGTAGTCCAATATATAAATACAAATATAAAAAGTATAATTGTGAAATGGCAAATAGAAAGATAACAGAGAGAAAGATTGTGTTGGTCTTAGGAGAAAAGTTGTCTCAAAATAATAGAAATAAATAAAGCTTTGTTAATAATACTAAAAAAGAATTACAACATAAAGTGCATATTATAAAAGGTCTAGAAAAAGAATATGGTAATAAAAACAAAATAATAGATAAAATAATGGCAAAATAATTTGAAATACCCTTTTCCAGCAAAAACAATTTACACACACAGACATATGTATTGAAACTGTTTTGAATATGATATACAAACTCTATTTTATGTATTATGATAAATTTATTGATTATTATAAGTGAAAATACTATTTACGTTATTTAACAGTGTAATATTTTAAACTAACATGAACAAAGTTTAGTTTCATATCTTGTTTTCACTGGTGAATTGAACCATAAAGAAAGATAATCCAATTTCATTTAAACATATTTAAAGAAGCCAGATTAAAAGAAGTGTTCACATTATTTACTTCAATTATGGTTAATTGCATTTCCAGTCCATTTTCTATAGAATGGAAATCAGAGTGTATGTATAAAAAAAATAATTTACTGATAAGGAATCAATATAGTTCAATAACATTATTTTAAAGACTTTTATGTGTTCAGTTTATATGCAGAATATATATATGACTGCTTAGGATACTTTTGCAAAAGGAAAGGCTTTTGCAAATTGAAAGCACCATTCTTATTCCAATATATATTATCTTCATTCATTTCATCAATGATATGGTTTACTAATGCATAAGTAGCATATCCATCTGCAGTGACTATGACTTGGGGGTAGAATCTAGGCTCAGGTAGCTGTCTTATAGCCAACTCAATTGACTATCCACCATTATTTAATAAATCAGTATTTAACAACTATTAGGTAAAGGGTAAAAATTCTTACCATCTAACAACTGGAAAGTATTGCTGCTCCAACATTTTCCCTCAATAATGGGTTAGTGATTATTTATTTAAATGGTTATTTTACCGTTATCCTTTAACTTATGATTTTTTGGTAATCTTAATAACTTATTTAATTAATTATATGGCTTATTACAGTTTGCTGACTTTATATTGCCTGCCCACCCCCTCCATCTTGCAATATTTATTAAAATATGCGTGATTTTTGAATTTCTAAGAATCATTTTTCTGTTGAAATTGATCGTCACCAATACAAGGCATCAGCATACACTGCAAGATTAATGAAAAAATGATAGTTTTCACCAGGTTTTTTTTCCTTGTACCCTCTATAAGTAAAAATTGCTAGATATTTATTAACAAACCAATAATTGAATGAGTTAAGTTGACTATAAACCAGCTACTTGAAAATACAGTTAACTGCCTAAAAATATTTTCCAAGCTTCCTCCAAATTCGAAAGTTAGCCTAATGCTTATTAAACACATTGTTTTGGTGAGATTCTTGCTTTATGTGATAAAATAGCCAAGTCAATGGTTACATCTGAAAGACATTTGCATTCATTTTTAAAAATGGAAAAAATTGAAGATGATATCTCATTGATTATTGAATATATAAAACTTATTTGAAGTATTTTGATAATAAATTAATATAATTTTGAATATTTATGAGCTTCTAATAAAAATATCTATTATTTATATATCTCACAAATGACAAACTCTCACTGATGATGATACATTATCACATGATCTTTGCTAGTTAATTAACCAGTCTATCTTCAACAGTACTTTTTTTCTAATATTAACACAAAACAAAAACCTTTGCACACACACACAAACAAAACACAACATCACCTTTATCAAATGAACACAACTATCCTAACTGTAGAAGAAAAATGAAGAATAAAAAGGTCAGATACTATACACAAAAAATTGGAGTTAGAAGTGGTATGCATATAATAAAGAATGAAAATGTGATATCACAAACACACAATCTTATTGCCATCATTAGTGGAGACAAATGAGTGACAGCATATGTCATTCAATCAAAACAAATGAAAAAAAATAATGAAGAAAAAACATTTCCCATAAATCATATTCTTGCCAATGCTATTACATCAGTAGAAGAAATCAAATGGCCATTTGCTCAGGAGTTTCCACAAAGTAAAAATGCTGGGAATAATGGAATTAAGTTGTGACTCACAGACCTTAAAATCTGGATTTTGACATTCTACCACTGTATACTAAACCATTTTGGGCAAAAAAAATATAAAGTTTTATTTCTTGTGAATTCATATGAAGTTTGAGCATCAGAAATAATTTAGCAAGCCACCATTCATGGATCCTAACCTCTAGAGTCTGACATTCTACCATGCATAAAGTATTCAAGACCATACACCATTAATTTTGAGTTACAAATTCTCTCATTTCATATGTAGAAATTGAACTTCCATTATGTATCAATTACAAGTTGGATAGTCATATATATATATATATATAATGTAGAAATTGAACTTCCATTATGTATCATTTACAAGTTGGATAGTCATATATATATATATAATGCTCAAGGCATATATTTACCTGTTTAAAGAAGTTTATTTAAACTTCTTTGTATCAATAATTTGAGTCTCTGTAGTGAAGCTGCAATATTTAGTGTCTATATAAATATATATTGGACCATAAATAAAAGTGGGATTCCACCATTATTGTTAAAATGTTACCTTGACAACAGGTAAAAATTGTTGATTGTTATTGATATTGGGATTGTCTAATTATTGACTGGTTTCTATGAATTTATATATATGTATATTCAGCAGTGACGAAGCATGACTTTTTTAGGAATGGAAACACACTTTTTTAATAATGTTTTTATTTCACTTGCCACAACAATTTTTACATAATATCACCTAATATATATTACACACATCTAGAAAAATCTGAAACTTTCTTATCTGTAAATCAGAGAATATATTATCAACATATTTTTATCTTCTAAATCCTTTTAACATTCTTAAAAGTTTTAACTGTAAATTAGATCTTAGCATTGTTTGAACTTTTTATAATTAAGAAGAATGTGTTACTCAAATTCATTCTTTGCATATATAAAAACAATTCAACTGTTGGTAAAAACATTTGAAAGTCAACAGTAATTCCATACAAAAAATAATGAATTTGAATTGCTCATTCTAATCAGACTGTGATAAGCTTAAATATACATAATACATTATCAAAATATTTTTATCTCCCAAATACTTTCAACATTCTTAAAAGTTTTAACTGTAAATTAGATCTTAGCATTGTTTAAACTTCTTATAATTAACTGAGAATGCATTAGTCAAATTCATTCTTTGTGTATATAGAAACAATTCAACTGTTAGTAAAAAAATTGAAAGTGAATTTTTTAAATTGAATTTTATTTAAAGCTTTTGAAAGTTTTACTGAATTTTTTTTATGGAAGCACTATACTTTGTCCCTGATATTCAGGCATATGGATAGTCTATGGTAAATTTCTTAATGAAGATGTTAAGTAAATAAAAGGTAAAATGTGTAAACTATATGGCTAACATTAATCAGATTATATATATATTATCTGTATATATTTCCATATACTTACATAAATATATATGTAGTCACAACTATATTATTAACTTGACCATATATATATATTATTAAAAAGCAAAGACAACCATGGACTCGGCATCTTCATTAGTACAGGCTATATCAAATTTTTAGTTTAAGATCAGAGATTCAATACTCACATGGCTAAATAAGAAGAGGCTGTAAAGCAGCTAACAATTAAAATATAATTGACTACCTAAAAAAAAAAAACCCTACACTTACAAGTTCAACATGTTTTACGTGTATATATATAAAACTAGCAATTTAAAAAAAAAAAAAAAGAATGATTCACTACTTGGGAGGATAAGAGATGTTCTGCATCGGTTTGGGAATCTTTAGTTATTGAATTCATTACTTTAACACTGTAATAAGATCATCATCATCATCTTCTAACACTGTTGATCCACTGCCGGATGAAGATTTCTTCAGTTTTTATCCACTTTTTCTGATCCATACTTTATTTCCTCCACATCTTATCAGCAAACCTTACAGATATGTATATATATATTCCACTATTCTATTTTAAAATAAAAATGAATTCAGCAATCCATAAGTGTACTTTGGCAAGTTTATCGGAATACCCAGTATATGTCTCACATGTAAGTGTACTTTGGCAAGTTTATCGGAATATCCAGTATATGTCTCACATGTATTATATATGCATATATTTATGTGTGTGTATAAATATAGGTACGTGTATTCAACTACGATGTGAATAGATAAGTTTTTTCCTCCTCTTTAATTGGCAAAGTTTTTACAAAATCAATAAACCTCCTTTCCTACAATATCTATAACATATAAAAAAACTTACCTCACTATCATTAATAACCTAAACACAGCTTTATAAGATGTAAATAATTTATCAACGAATAAGATTCAGTTTAACAATGTTAGTAACTTGTTAAGTTTTTAAAAAGCTACGCGAATCTTGTTTAACACAATTTTTCTGATCTACTCCTCTAATCATTAAACCACGCTTATTATAGTAGAAGTCCTGTTTAAACATTTGTTTTTAAACTTGAAAATACAGTTTCTGCAACAATAAACATAGTTTACGACTGACAAACTAGAAGCTGAGGTTAAACAGAGTTAACAACAAGAAAAGAGTTGTGCCAGTAATGTGAAATAGACTAAACTGTAGCTTTGAAATTAATTAGTTTTAGTGTTAGAAAAAAAAGCGCACATCAAAGATAAATAACAGAAAAAAATTGCATATTGTTTACTGTACATATATATGTGAATAACAAAAAAGGGTGATACATTAACAGCCTGATGCGCTTTCAATGCTATATACACTAGATTTATGACATTCAATTGTTATAGAGTTTAATTTAACTAATATATAACGCTAATTGAAATTTATTATAAGCAAATATCAAGCAATGCTCTTTAGTACTATAGAACCAAAATTGCTAGTAAGATGAGAAAATGTTTTACTTTTCCATCTGATAGTTAATTTTGGTTCCATGATATTTCTGATTAATTAAATATCTTAGGCTGTCATGACATTTATATATAAATGTACACATATACAAGTAGAGTGATTAAAACAGTACTATGATTAAGTAATATTTTTTAATCATCATACTGGTAATAAAACTGCCATTGCTAGTCAGAATTCTGGTATCCAATTTCAAAGTAACATTAGAAAGATAATGAGATATATAAATTTTCTGCCTGATACAAATTTGATGAATTCAAAAGCTAAACGCAAGGTTGAGAATAGCGGAACCAAAAGTTAAGAATTTCTGGATCAATTGCATAGAGCAGAGTGACAAAACCTACTTTAGTTTGGTAAATTACACGTCTGATACTGTTACGCTCATCCTGTCACTTTAGTAATCAAAATCCCCCCCCCCCCCCACAAACACGAGCAAATGTTGATATTATTTGATATTAATATTTTCAGTGAAATGTTTAAGTCAGCTTAAAATTGAAACTAACTAAAGTTGTCCTTTTTTTTTTGCTTAATAAAGTACACATAGTAGGGGAAATTATACAGATTTATACGTTTATCAATCTCGTGTCTCTTTTACGACGGTAACCTTTATTCACAGCCGTATTCCCTTAACCAGGGAAAAGGATGTAAAGGTTGAAAGCGCCTAGCGATATTCTCATCTTTTAATAACTGCTATAAAATTTTCAAATAGTTTTAAAACTACAACTAAATGGCAAAGAAGAATTGGATTGTAATTGGACAGAATTATTCTTTTCATTTTAAAAAGAAAATCTTTTAATTCTAAAAACACAACAGAAGACAATGAAAGAATAGATTTTTTTCAGAAAACAAAACAAAAAAAAAATTATATAAAACCAATGAAAGAAATTTAATTAGCGAATTCTCCAAATACCATATGGAATTAGTGAAATGGAATATATATAAACTGCGTACATTTCAATGATTCTTTTATTTGCTAATGAACGTATATAGAAAAACATTTATACCGACTATTAAGTACGATTTGCAATATTATACATGTGCGTTAAAATCTCCTGCAGGAGGAGGTTGGGATAAAATGGCAATTAGGGCACCACAAGCACTTCAATAATGCTGAATCATTATTGGTGATAATTTGGCATTGTTCTACCACCCTTAGTAGATATGTTTTGCTGCAAGTTTTGCTTGTCAGGTAAGTCAGAGCAATGGTATAATGAAATAAATAGCCGCCAATACAAACATGATCCAGTTGTGGGGCGCTCTAATTCACTTCACATATGAGTTTTATTCACATACATAGTGAGAGAGAATTGCCTAAGTTTTTCCACTGATGGGTATTTATGATATGGTAAAATTTATAATCAGGAGTGCACTGATAAAAATTTAAACAATTTGAAAATACTTATAGGTTTGAAAAAAAATAATTTTGGAATAAACACTTAGTCTATTTGAAGAAATTCATGGATAACAAAGTATTTATATTCTACATTCACCACCTGGTGCTGAAACACATATGGGGTGTTTTTCTTTTAAGTATCTCAGCCACAAGCAACTCAACTAACTGTAATCAGTAATGAATGATAAATGGGTATTTTTCATTATTTTTTTTTAAAACTAGAAAGTAAACATTTATGGGCAATCTAGATCATTCAGATGAGGGTCAAAGCAGTGCAACCTTCACTGCTAGCAGGTAGGAGTCATTCTTCTATAAGTGATGAGTACTATTCTTACTCCTTAAACTATTTATATATTTAATCAAATATTTTAGAGAAAGACTTTAATTGTTATCATATGCGCCTTGAACATTTACAAGAGTCAAATGATGTTGTATTTTGATTGTAGAAGGACATTTCAAACCTTGATGCAAGATAGTGACTTTATAAAGATAAGAATGACTATCTTATCTTTAACCTAAATTCCCACATATAGGCCAATCTGAAGCATCTTGATTTGAATGTGAAGCTGTTATTCTATCAAATATTATAAACATTCATATTATACTAATTAGATGACAATAAATCACATATCATTAATCATAATTTCAAAATATTATAATTACTTTGATCCTTGAGATTAATTAGAAAGATAAGGCAAAGTTGTTCACCATGTGTTGTATAGAATACTAAAATATTATCAGTGGGGTATTATGTTAAACACATATGTAAATGTTACTGAAAATAAATCAAAACTTGCTTTCTTGTATTATAAAAAGATAAATCATTCAGGAAGTCATGTAATATTGAAGCATTAAAGTAACATACTAAATAGGACAAGACTGAGATTTTTCTTACAATACTTCAAGAAATCTTTCCTCTGTAATATTTTGTTGTCAGAAATCTTTATCTCTTGTTTACCATAGAAATAGTCTGTTGAGAGCATCCAGAATGCTGATGACGTGATTATTGTAAAAGATAATCAATAATTGTCATTGGAGACAATCAAAATATATCCAGAAGAAAATCTAAAAATACAATGGCAAGTTCATAAGATCAATCACTATGTTCATCAGCTTTCTGGATGCCATAGTATAAAGTATGTAAAATCACATCACATGTAAAACAAAAAAAAAACAGAAAAAGATGTTCTAAACAAGTATTTTATGGTGAGCTTGAGTGTGGAATTTGTGGAATAAACAGTATTTATTTATGCTCTAAAGATTATTTCAAAAACACTAAAAAAAGGAGCAATTTGAGTGTGTCTATTGAGAAGATAAAGCTTAAAATAAAATACAGCGAAGAGTTACAATTAAACAAAGAGTTGAAGTATTTCAGAAAAAAAAGGTTAATGTAGAAGTTAAAAAATACTATCACAAAATATTAAGCAAATAAGTGGACCTGGATGTACTTGTGTTGGAGATTTTAGTCATCACTAAAGTTATCTCTAGTGTGTTGTTGTTATTATTAATCTTTCTATGTTTCATTCTTTTTTAGAGTTGGAATGGCCAAACTTTTTTACAACTTGTTGATAATGAATTGAAAAAAATATCAAACTGTATTTTGAAATTAAAATAAATGAAGATAAAAAAATTAAAGCTCATGTGTATGATCAGGTGGGTCAGCAATATGAGTTGGCATGGAGGGTTGAGGGTTGTGTGAAAGTCTGAGTTTGAATCCCTTATATTAAAAATAAAAGATTGTAATATAAACTAACTTTCAAATAATTACTAACTAAAAAAATGATCGGAAACAAGCAAAAATAATAATAATTATGGGATCACCATTTCTACATAGAATTTTAATAATAAAAAAAATCAATAAATATTTAAATAAAATTGTGCCATTTTACAGAGTTTAAAGATCATCTATTAACCACTTCAAAATATTTATGAAGTTTGAAGTAGAAATAAATAAATTATAATGACGAAACAGATTTGACTCAATTTTCATGATGTTTTAGAATGTATTAATACCAATCCCTGTTCCAACACAAGCAATTTTAGTGATTAATTTGATGATTGTGATTTAGAGAATAGTGGTTCATATAATTTATACTGGGACAAAGATCATTAAAAAATAATGTATTCTAAAATTTTCTTGAACCTATTTTAAGTTAACACTCTATAATTTTATAATTACTATACAATTACATATTTTATTTATTTACTTAGCACATGAATCTAGATAGTAATTATTAACAAGACATCATAAAGACATGATTGACAATCATTAACAAGGTGAGTCATAGTTTGCACTTACTAACATTTACAAACATCAGTCATTCATAAATTCTATTTATGAAGCAGATGAGCACAATTATCAAGCATTGTCCTGAACCTCTTTACAAGACTCCAGTTACACCTATGAAGATCAAATCCAGCTGATTTTATTTTGTTAGATTTGGAAAAAAATATAATCACATAAGAATCCCATTTTTTACATCTCAATTCTTTGATTGTAGATTCTTGGAAGAATGTCCAAAATGGGGATCTTGGCTTGAGTCAAGTCTTAAGTGATGAAATTATATCTTAATTTAAAAGCAAATCTGATTTGCTTAACAGTTTTTTTAGACATTTTTTTGTGAGGCAAATTATTTTCTGATATCTAGTGGAGGAATATGTGAAAGAAAAGAAATCCAATGCAAAGGAGTATATTTAAGTCAGGAATATGAAATATAAATTATTAATGTTTACTAAAATAAAAGAGTGACAGTGATCTTTTTTTATTTTCACAAATAAAATGATCATCAACATTAATTATATGCCAAAAGGCAAATCATAAATTCTCCAAGCATATAGCTATTTAATTTTTTAAAATTACCAGTTATCCTTCTTCCCTGATATCTGTTCCTAATATCACCTATAGGCTTTCCCAACACTTTTCATAATTTTTCTGCTTTAGATACAAACCTTACAAAGTATTCATTGATTTACTCAGGGCTCAAGTGTCTTGTTCTGAAGTATCCATTAGTCTGTAGTACCCAATTCTTTATTCAATGTTCAAATGACTAGTTCTAGACTATCGAATACTGTATTTAATGTTATATGACTGGCTCTAGAGTATTAGTCAGTATTCATATAGCTGATTCTAGAGTATGTAATACTTTACATGCTTTAATAATTATTTAAAAAAAAAAATGTTTTCTCTTTTTTTTATCAAGACCTATTTATTCCTGATCTTATATTTTCAACTCATTTCTCCATTCTTCTTCAAATTCATGTGCTTAATTACCCCAATTTTTCACTACCTCCACCCCCTAATTACACTCTAAATTTAGATTAATGAAAGTGGCCCAATTTGTTTACTAATAATAAAGTTGAGACCCCTCTCTACTCAAGTACCCTGGTTTTAGATTCCAGTGATCATATCTGAATATTTGTATTTCCATCAAAAAGTTATTAAATTGGTTTCAAAATTTTTAGAGCTGCAAGACTAAATAGCCACAAACTTGAAAGAGAAAGTCAGCTTATTTATATCATCCAACACTTGATGGTTAATATCAATTAATTCCAAAAGTATCCATTGCCTTATGTAGTCAGTATTTATATGATTGGTTTTAGATTATCCAGTACCTTATTCATGGTAACATTACTGGTTCTAGATTATTCACTTCCTTAGTTAGTATTCATATGATTAATTTTAGACTATTCAATATTTTATTCAAGTCACACATGAAAGTTCTCATATAATTAGTTTTAAAATTCACTGTCTTTCTCATTCAATGTTCCGTTGACTAATTCTACAATGATCATTGCTTTACTCAATGTTCACATGATTGGTTTTTATATCTAATGATTTACTTTGTGGTCACACAACTTTTTCTACAATATACATCATCTTATTCAATTCTTGCAAGATTTGTTCTAGCTGGAAATAATATAAAGAAATACTATCATTTAATAGTCCGATTCCGATGTATATTTTTGAAATTAATTTATTTTCTGAAAGAACTAGTTAATAAATAGACAACATATTCATATATAATAATTAGAAGATTTTTATAGGCTTTTAAATATAAATATTAGTAGTTGTAATGAGAATCGCCCATCGTGATTTTTAGCTAGTCAAATATTAGCATTTCCAACTGAAATCATGTCAACTACATTTATCTAATCCATTCTTAAATCAAAAGTTTATATTCTAATTCATATAAGGAAAGCAGATTAGATATAACATATACATATATAACCAATAAAATCATATATATATATATGCTCACACATTTCATTCAAAAAAGATTTCAGGCGGTTCAAAGACATATTTAATTATAGATCAACAATATACATACAAAACATGTAAACTAAAATGAACCCAATTCAGAATGTTAGACTCAATGTAGAAACAAACTCTAATTTAGGCATTTTTGGAAAACACGTGACACTAACAGATGTCTGATGTTTAAATTTTACACTGGATAAAAAAAATAAAGGAATCATGTGATAGCAAATACTAGTCTATTTTCTGTTACCCGAGTCTCCGCCAATAACTGCTAAGTCACTATCACCAACGAGATAAAAAATAAAATCTTGCCGAAATGATGCAGTTATAGTAAAAACAAATAGACACACATACACGGACACGGCCATAAATTATATTTACATTATTCAACCAGGGATTCTTTAACATATATATATACCTACGCACATAAACACATTAAATGATTATCAATTTACTGCTGCATTAAAAGCAAAAGCCAGTAATTGAAGTACAATGGATTTATAACAGTATGCACTCCTATCACTTTTAATTTGTACAAAATGCAAATTAACACGGATGCATACCACTCGTTAACTAACCTAATCTAAGTTTAACCACATCTGTATAAGATAGAAATTTTAACATCTTACTTACAACACAAACCTATGAGCATTTTTTTTAAAGAATTGCAAAGCGGTTAAATATTATTAAGATAGATGCTGTTTTTGAGCTACAAATAGTGACCTCAGTGGTAAACATTTACACAACTGGTTTCTTTAAAAGCTGAACTTATTGCTCAAATATGAAAGCCTGATGGATTTGGTTATAGTGTCCCAGTCTTATATTTCCTTACTTTACTTTAATTTTGGAAGGCAGGCAGATTTCCTTAAGACTAGTAAGAAAGGAAAGGAGGGGGGAGGATTTACCCTAACTTTGTACAGCCTGCTTGATTGATTCTCTGTTTTGACTGAACAAGGTTGCTATATCCAGTTGACCCTAATCCACTAAAAAGGTCATCCAGGACCAATGTTTTTCTCTTTTCGATCAATTTATAAAAGATTTCTACAATAAAAATGCACAACTATGAAACCGTAAATTAATCGTTAAAAAAAAATAAACGATTATTTTTATCTATTTTTAAATATTTCCTGTGTTTTCTTTCTCTATATATAACATTAACTATACAATTATGCACACACACACACACATGCAAATCTTTAACAATAAGACTAATGAATTTGTAACCTGTGAAAATTTATTACTATTATTCTCATTGTCGCTCCCCCGCCCTATCAAAATAGCTCTATTAAGGATATAACTGATTCCATTTTCTAAATATCTGCACGGCTAGTTCCTATTCATTTTTCCTAAAAAAAAATCAAGTGTTGAGTATCCTATGAAATAGCTAATATTACAAAATTCTAAAAACATATATATCATTCAGCACCAATTCAAGTACAGGTAGTGAAATTTTCTGAGTACAAATAAATCTACCTGCTTTATCTTCTAATACTTTTCTTTCTTATAAAAGAAACTAGGCGAACATAAATACAATCTACTGTTTCTTCTGCAGCGGAAACGGATCATTTTCTTTTAAATTGTCCTCCTTTGCATACATATCATTGCCTAATCTGCTCTTAGACTCATTACAAAATGTCATCTTTAACAGTTCTAACAAATAGGTCTTTTTTCTTATATATTACAATCATATACTTTTTATTTTTAGGTTTCTGAGATATTTCTGTTTTACGTTAATCAGACATATTCACAAATTTCAATGTCTACTTTATAATAAATTAAACAAAATAAAAATTAGACTTGGCTCATGCTCTTCATGATATCTATTCAATGTCAAAAAGTTTGCTCTCATTGTCAATACCATTGTAATTGTCATTAAAAAACATTTCCTATTTTTTAAATAAATTCTCTGCTATTTTTTTTTTTTCCTATGTCATAGCATCTGCCGGGACGCGAACCCACACCCGTCTGCAACCAAATACTTGCTTGCATGGCAGCTGCGATACCTCTCGGATAACAACGCAAGACAAATTCTCTGCTATTTTGTATATATATGGAAAAAAACAGATACCAAGAAACAAAGAGATATAACCTTTTTTTAAAAAAAAATATAATTCTACATATTATTTAAATGTCATATAAATTTCAACAGAAAAGGTAAAATTATATAAATTAAACCTTAATTTAGTTTATTCATGCAGAGCATGTTTTTAACATGGAAATGCCATATTCATAGCAATGGCGAAAACATGCTCAGCTTGAATAAAACTAAATTAAAATTTAAGTTATGTAAAGGTCTACTTTTTCTGTTGAAATGTACATAACATTTAAATAATATTATGATAATCCAGAAAAGAGAGAGAGATAGGCTTTGATTTATGCAATTCTATAAACTCCACCTATTAAATTCTTTATATGTTCTGATGGTCATTAACATTATTTATCTTTCATCCTAACATTGCAAACAATAATTATTCTATGTAAATCACAATGTATTTTTATATTTTTTTTAGTACAGTGAAGCTGTGATATAACTATATCAATATACATGACTGCAATTATATATTATTTGAGAAAAAACAAAAAAGGAAAAAAAATATAAACAAATAATAAAAACATTGAAATTTAAAAATGTATTACATTTCACAAATCTTGATATGGTGGGGCCATTTTTAACTTGGTTAAATATAATGTTCTCAAACTTTAAACATGAATTTATTTAATCATATTTTTTTCACATATTGTAAGTCAGGGGTGGGCAATTGTTTTGGCTCGGGGGCCACACAGGTTGGTGGAGGGCCGCATCGGGGGCCACTTTGTGGAAGCAAAGGTTAACGGAGGGCCGCATCTTTTTTCATGACACAATAAACACACTGCTTTATTCCCTGTAATACCAAAGAAATATTTGTTTGTCCATTCTTCATTAAACACATGACATTCATTACTAATTTTACATTTTTTTGGAGCATTCATGGTTTCACAAAAGTTGGAAATATATATATTTGCTAATGCAAAGACAAAATTGAAATTAATTAGATCAACTGGAAAATCACTGCACATCGTATCTACACTGCGCATGTATATTGATGTGGCCATTCTAGTGGAAAATATGAGATGAGTATTCGGTCATGCAACAGGAAGGAAATCTCAGTCCAAGGTGGATTTTTCTGATTGTCTTGGAGGGCCGCATAAAAAGTCTTAGCGGGCTGCATGTGGCCCTCAGGCCGCTATTTGCCCACCCCTGCTGTAAGTATAAATACACATAAATAAACAAATACAAAAGATGTAAATAAACTTCTGAGCAATAAACCATTTGATTATGACATATAATGGTGGATTCTGAAGTCCAAGGTTCATATATCACAACAAATCTACCATATTCAGTGCTCACAAACTCCTGAGCAATAAACCATTTGATTATTTTCGCCCCTGCATGGTTTAGTACTGCAACATTCTGGAGGTCAAGGTTCATAGGTCATGATTCAGGTATGTCATTTCCTATGCTCAAATTTTTTATGAACTCTCAAGCAATAATCCATTCAATTATTTTTCAATATATATTTAATAAAGATTTAACAAAAGTTTATTTTTAGATTTTTTTTCTTTTTAAATTACACCTTATGATACAATAAATATATATATTTAAAAATATATTATTTTGAATAATGCTTGATAAATAAAATAAACAATAGAATATAAATATTTTGTTTGCTTAAAATTTAATACTGCTATTATAATTATATATTAAGTGTAATAAATAATAAACAGCCACTCATAAATGAGTATCTAACTCCAAAAAAGGAAAGAAGAGAGAGACATTAAGAGAAAACTACTCTAAAAATGAATTTTAGGAGAATTGCACAAACCAATTTATGAACTACAAAAGATGCTGGTCCATTTTTCTATTTAACTGATGTTTTTTTTATTAAGTATAATCTATAATTACTAATAAAAAAATTAAAATCGATAAATTTCCATATATATTATGAGATATCTATTCTCTGATTCAGAAAGAAACAATAATTACAAAATCAGAATATACTGTAATTCATTTGCCGTTAGAACTTCTTAAAATGTAATTTAATTAATTAATATCATAAGTTTAATTATTAAAATGAAGTATTGTCTACGTGCTAAAAAAAAAAAAAAGGTTTTTAATAAATAAGATTTTTATCAATGCCTACCTACAAATTTGAGACTACCATTAAAAAAAACAGTATATAGAGAGATTTCAAACTCTATAATAAAGGATGGAGAGATGAGAAAATCAAAATAATGAAATGGCACTGGGTTAAATATATTAATAGAAGAAATGAAGACAGATTAGAAAGATTTAGAAAAAGCCCATATATGAGAAAAAGGGATGAGTATGCTGGTTATACTTGATATGCAAATTTGAACTCAGGCTTGCTAATTTATATTCTATAAATATTACTGCTACGACTACTCTTATAATTACTATTAATAATAAAGAATAGAGAACATTAGCTTATTAACGAGCACCAAGAAACTATAAAAGATAAATTAAACAGCAAAATAAGGAACTATATAAGTAGTTTAAAGTGTAGCTAATTTTTATACAAAAAGAACATTTTATTTATTTGTCAAACAAAAGTATTTTCTTCATTTATAATCAATAATGGCTTTATTTAAGTTTAATAGAAAACGTCATTTATTTGGTAATATTGAATTCAGTTTAGTATCAAAATAATGTCATTAATTTCACATTAATTAAAATAACCACATGTATGGTTAAGATGGATCTATGTGTGTATGCATGCATTTTAACACTCAGATTTATATTAAAATTGCTAAATAAAAATTAAAAGCCAGACAGTTTTGATTAAAAATGCTGAATTCTGGGAATTATTATCCTTGCCAGGTGTTATTTAAAGACAATTAATTTTAATTAAGTAATGAGATGTTAGAAAGAGAAAAATTTAAAAACTATGAATAGTGTATGAGAAGTTTTAAAGGCATTCATTTCATTTTTCAATTAACTATTCTTTATAGTTCAAATCAATTTCCAATTGTCAAGCATTGGTGGGTCGAGAGGTCAGCGACAGCTGCTTTACAAGCATTGTCCCGGGTTAGTGGGTTCGCTTCCCGGCTGATGCTATGACACATGAAAAAAAAAAAATCAATTTCCAATTTTATTTTTTGTTAAATATCCAAGTTCAGTTAAAAAAAAAAATTATTTTCAACATGAGCTTTGATAAGACCAGAAACTTTAGTAAGATCCAGGTTTATTTTCTTCTCTGATTGAATGAACTCTGTGGAATCCCTTGAAGTCAATCCTCAGAAGAAATGCAGGTAAGAAAGCTTTAGTTATATTTTAACCTTACAAAAGTTTTTGTTTTTCCATTTCAATATACAGAAAATAATTTCCAGAAAATATTTAAGTTACTTCTACAAGTTTTGTGAATCATTTTTTAATATTAATAAATTATGGTTTGATATTTTAATAGTTAAACTCTGAAAAATATTAATGGTAAGAGTTAAATTTAAATGTAAAAAGTACAAACAATTATTTTAGAGGGGATTTGAATACAGACCTTCAAACTCCCTTCAGCTATTCACTCCATCTTATATAATCGATACCCATGACCACATACATGTGAAAAAGATAAATGATCTCCAAAACACGTATTTTGTGCTAAACCAGCACTCACTAGTTGGTCCATGTCATTATCTCCCACACGTGCTCAGTTCAAACTTTAAAGGTCAGTTTTCAATCTTCTCCACCTTTTGAAGCCTAAAGTTTGAAGATTTGCTATCTTAATATAAACTGAGCACTGATTATATATATATTTGTGTGAGAGATGATGAGTGCTAGCTCAGCACGAAATACGTATACTAAAGGACATTTATCTTTTTCACATGTACATGGTCATGTGTATCTGTTATGTAAGATGGAGTAGATAGCTGAAGAGAACTTAAAAGTTTGTGACCAAATTCCCTCTAATTAGATCTAAAGTTCAGTATATAATTATACTTATAATTATTTTCTAGAACGTTAAATCACATTGAAATACATTTTATTTTCTTAGGTACACAAAAAATAAAATGTTATAGAAAAACAAAGTGCATTTTAAGATGACCATTTCTCTTAATATTATTATTACGTTTTATCTAAAACAAACAGAAATCTAAAGTTATATCATTAATTTATAAATGATATATATATTCAGAAAAATATAAAGTTAATTTGATAAAAATCTATATATGTGTAAATATGGCAATATATAACAGAAAATCTAAAATCAATACAATATTTTTTTTTTAGTCTCTTATTTAAAAACCTTCCATTTATTTAATAATCCAATATTTTTTTTAAAAAATCACTTATTTAAAAATCTTCCATTTATTTATTACAATCTTAGAAAAGTAGGGGGAAAAAAAAAATCAAATATATTTTAAAATGAATTTCTATTTTTTACAAAAAAAAAAAAAAAATCTGAACAAAATAATAATAATAAATTCAAACATTAAATAATTGTGAAATAAGAATGGACAAAATTATTTTACTAATAATATTTAATAAATTTTAATATTGCTATTACTTTATAAACAATCAATGTAGAACATTGCAAAAATGGGAAACACCCTACATGATATGTGTTCCGATTAAACTAGCCTCTTCAGGTTGCCTTGACTATTTAAATTTCACCTAATGTTCCAATGTTATTGTTTCATTTAAATCTAAATACATTATTACCAAATCGAATTATCAGCTCCAGTTTTCAAAATCTTCCGATCTTTAATTAGGCATAATAATTTCATCACACTTAAACACCAGACAATTAATCTTTATATTTGAGATATTGGATTTAATTTCTCAGTTGTAGAGCACCAGATTCTAGACTCAAGCTCCATAGATCACATTCCAGTTATCACTAATAACACTCAAACGTATGAGATCCCAAGCAAATTATGTCCACAATATTGGACCAGCACAATTATCTGTATAATAGAGTCAAGAGAAGTAATGAATCATCATCATCATCAACCATTATCAATCCAATGCAGGATGAAGGTATCTCCAAGTTCAATCCATCTTTTCTGATCTTTAGCGTCTCTTCTCCACATCACCCTTGCACACTTTCTTATTTCATCCATCCATCTCGTATGTGGTCTCTTTCTGGGTCTTTTACAATCTTAAAAACGATGTACATTACCTTTTCAGTATAATTTTCTGAACATTTATATGTATAATATAAAAATTAAATATATAAAATACCTTTATAAATCATTAGAGCACTTAAATTGTAACCTTCAACTAATGCCCTTTGAACAAATTACATTTTAACAATGCTACAAGACTTCAGAAAAATATGAATTGGCCTTATGACTTTTCTCAAATATAAATAGTAACTGTGTAAAATTGAAATGTGACAGATAACTACTATAATATCTAGAGATAAGAGGGCTCTGAAAATTATATCCAATCACTCCAATTGAAATACCTTTAATGTAATAAGTATTAAAAAAATCCTTATATGTATATTATATAATATTAATTATTCATGAATTAAAGAAAACTATCTACAAGTTTAAAAAAAAAGACGCACAAGAAGGGAGCATTAAAAATCAACCTATATTGACTGAAAAAGATTACTGTTTTAATATCAAATATTCCCACTTTTAGATCTAAACTAATAAAAGCACAAATAATAGTTAGCATATGTTATTGTGGTAAGTACTATATCTATATCTAAAAATCTATACATATTCATTCACTTCCACTAATCTATCTAATAGGTTATAAATTAATTATAAATTTGTCAAGCATTGGTGGTCGAGAGGTCAGCGACAGCTGCTTTACAAGCAGTTGTCCCGGGTTAGCGGGTTGGCTTCCCGGCTGATGCTATGACACATGAGAAAAAATAAATAAAATTATAAATTTATAATAATTATTACGTATGATTTGATTAAAGAGATAGTTTCATTCATTATTTTCATCATTTAATCATCTGAAATCTATCATTAGCATTTATTTAAATGAGAATTACAAGAATGGTTTTAAAATTAAAAGAAAAAAATATTAATTTATATCAACACTTTTTATTTATAAATAATTTTTATTGAGGTCATATAGTAAAATACAATCCATTAGTTTACATTGTTAGAAATTGTGTTAAATTTAGTTATAATTAATGTTTAAAGTTAGAATCGTCTAGAAGAGGATTGCATTAGTATTGTTAAGGTCGATAGCATGAAGCAATCTGTTGCCGGGGAATATGGAAAAGTTTCCACGTTTCATCAAAGAGCAGGTATCTGTTAACTTTATTAGTTAACTTTTTTGTGTGTATTTGTTATAGAATACTTTTAAATTATAGTTTCATTTTTCATCAAAAGACAGAGTCTCTTATTTAAAAATCGACACAAGTAGTTGCCTAAGATTTTGTGTGTTGAAGCAAATGCATAAATATAACTAATTATTCGCTTCTTTTATTACTGTATTAAAATATATATATATATACTAAAGATGTTTTATTTTAAAGAGATAGTGTTCAAATGTGAGCTTTAACTCAAAGGGTAAAATAAATACAATGAATTACTTAACTATTAATGAAAAATTTATTTTTGTTATATGTACAAAGCTCTCTTTACACAATCAATGGAACTTAAAAATGTACGGTCTTAATGAAAACGTGTTTCATTATTCTTTGCTGCTATGGATATCAATAAGCCATAGAATGTTAAGTGACTATGTTATTTATATATATTTTTTATCATTTATTATTTATTAAGTGAATTACAAAAAAAATAACAGTAACAGTTTATAATAATTCATCAAATAAGCTTAAATAAATTTTAAAATCAGTATTGAACAAACTGCAGTAACAATTTATAATAATTCACTCAAGTAATATTTACTGAGGCTATAACCTCGATAATATGCGTATAAAATGCGATAGTAGGGACCTCAAAGCTTGTGGTCAAAACACCTGTAGAGGTCCCTACTATCGTATTTTATACGCATATTATCGAGGTTATAGCCTCAATAAATATTACTTACGTAATCAATGTGCGTTTAATAAATTTATAATAATTCACTCAGTAGATTTTCAAAATCTTTCTTTAAAAGATATTTTTAACACTATATTAACTAAAACTATATGTTCAATAAATGTCAATATTTTATAAACTAAATATATTGGGGGGGGGGTATTAGTCAAATCATGGAAATGCAACATTATAGTACTTACTCTAGAAAGTAAATTGTCAATTTCAGCCTCTACAAAAGGTATACATCCATACTTGAATCTGACCAGGTTCCAATTAGGCTTAGAATTTTTTTCTAATAGCCAGCTCATTGTTAACCTTCCAATAGTGGTTAGTAGATAAGTATCTAGCTATTCTTATCTAAAGGTAAAAGACTAGAACCAACATCACTAAGATAACCAACTCATATAAAGGATGAAAAAATTATAGACATCAATTTGAGCTTAGTAAATATTAATTAACATATCACCAAGCATAAATGCTATAATATTATGAATGAAGAGTATATAAGCACCTCTACTATTTAACCAAGACATGATGCTATGTAATAGTCAAATTTTGATCTATGACAATATAAGGTACCCAAGACTGGTTTCATTGAAAATTTCTTCATCAACTGTATCAAGTCTCAGGCATCACTAATGCATATCAGAATAGGCTTGAATTTTATATCTCACTAAAGATAAGAAATCTATACAAGTACGTTATAAGTTTTTATTTGTTATAATAATCCAGAAAATGTTTTGTTCTTATCTTCCCATATCAAGTTTTTTTTCCTATGTGTTTTGATGTAATGGTATACACTGCAGACCCTAGAGCTCAAGATCCATGAATCATATCTGACTCTACTTCCAGTGCTCAAACTTCTTATAAATTCCCAATCAATAAAGCCAATTGATTACTATTATTAAGTTTGTGCCTAAATAAAAGTTGCTCTAATCCATTAATAATCTTTTCTTCCATTTACTATCTTTAATTTTCTTTATTTCTACAAACGCAGACGGTATTGAAATCAAACTGAGAGAGTGCAAACCTCTCAAGTGTTTAGCCAATCAGATTGCAAATACTGGGACAAAGAATTTAACAAGAAATGAGCGGTTCCACTCTCTTCTTTACTTGTCTGTCTATATATCCAAGCCAGTCCAAAGTACTTAGATCTGTAAGCGTGAATCTTAAATATCTTCACACTTAACTCACTGAGTTCTAATTATAAACATACAGCATGAAATCTTTTGATTTACTACACAGTAGTTTTTAGATGTTATAACTTGCAGCAATATATGTAAATAATATTTATTTCCACAAACGCAGACAGTATTGAAATCAAACTGAGAGAGTGCAAGCCTCTCAAGCGATCTGATTGGCTAAACACTTGAGAGGTTTGCACTCTCTCAGTTTGATATCTTTAATTTTCTATAATCTCATCAATACTAATTTGAGTTCAAAACTATTAACTTCTCCTTCTTCTATTCTCAACATATTTTGTTTTCAAACTCTTTAGTTTACCCACAGTATGTGCTTCAATTTTTGAATCCAAACTTCATATTTAATAAAAATAAATTAAAATAAATACATATCAAGATAAAATCACAGTTTTTAAAAATATATGTTAAACAAATTGCATCATTTTTACTTCATTTCTACCAATGGGTTAGCTTTTGGTAAAAGTAACTGGCCTAAATAAACAGCTATCTTTCTCTAGTTCTAATTCCTCTCCTGACCATATCCCTACACACACAAATATGTTCAGCATTATTGGATTACAAGACTTGTAATGTCAATAGTCATACAGTTAGTTCTTTGGGAAGTCGTGTGATGTTGAAGCACCTTTAGGGGGATGCTAAGCACAATGGTTCTGATCAAAGAACTGAACTGATACTTTGTTATATACGTAATTCAAGTAAGAATCGATCTTGAACTTTTCACTCTAACTTTAGCTCTGTACCACGGCACTAAATTACACAGGGAAAATCAAATGGTTAATTGCTCAAGAGATAATTGATATAATTGCCTTAAATCATAGATTGCACAGGGTTTCTTAAAGCTCATAATATAATCCTCCTCAACTGAAGTGTTGGAACAAATTACATCAAGGGGAGGTTACAAACTACTACCAAAGATGATAGCATGCTGTTACTTTGTTTAATATTCTAGTGACTAATTACTTAATATGCCTTAAAACAGAAATCTTGTATAGATACATTTAATCTATGAGTGGTAATTCGTTATTTAGTTTACATACTCTTATTACAAAAATAATTTAAGATAATATGCACACTTTCAATTTTTTTTATATTTATTTTAAAAAAGTAAAGTATATACATATTTTTAAACCCTCATTTGCACAGTGTGTCCCAGTAAAAAGGTAACTGATTCACTCACCAAGCTGCCTGTAGGGCCATTTCTAAATCAACAAATGTATTATAGAAAACATAGTTTAACTATTCACCATAAAAAATTTAAGTTACTAACATGATGGAACTGCAAATTACGACATGAAATGTAACAGTATTTCATGCATTAAATTATTATGGAAGAACATGCTAATATTAAATTTTGTTTTAAATTGGGCAATATTGATAACAAAACATATGAAATATTTCAAACTGTATAACATAGTAAAGCCATAAATCGCAAGAATATTTTTAAATGTTTTGCAAGATTTCATAATGGCAGAGAGAGAAAGAGAGGAAGCATTGAAAATATCTACAATGACCTGACATTTCACATTAAACATGCTTAGATAAATTATGATGGTATGCAATATATGTATCAATTAAAGATGCTGCAACAGATGCTTGGAAAGAAAACCAGTTCATTCAAAGTTACAATTTCTCCCACTTTCCATATATTAAATAGTATGCTAGGTCTCCTACTGTGGAAAATATAAACAATGCTTTAGAGAGTTTGGATTTGCTTAATATTCCCAAGACAGAGTCCCAAATGCTCTTTTTTTTTAAAAAAAAAACAACAAACAAACAAACAAAAAAAATCTCTAAGGAAGATCAAAGTCATTGTTAATATGTAAGTATTATAATCTCATGGCATGAAATATTGTGCAAAATATTCAAAATTACAATCTGTATGCTTCATCATAGATAAAATAATGTGATCATTAAAACATCCCAAAATTATCTTTTCTTTATGCTCACACATACTGTTAAAACAGTAGCAATCCCCCCCCCCCCACAATAACAGACAGAGATATAAGCACTATTGTGGAGAAAAAAATTGCTACTTGATGAATAATGTGTCAAGTCTCTATAAAAGTAATATCAATTTCTTTATCTTTTATCTGACAAAATAGATTGGCATTATTTATAAGTTTACTTAAATAATTCTATGCACTCTTGCTTGTAAATTGTTTTATAACATATTTGGACTGTTTATTCCATGAAATAGGTTCAATTCCTTCATATACATTTGTAACATCCAAATTTTCATATTTAGGTCTATGCTGTCACTGCACAAAATATCGCTACAACAAATACTTATTTGTAAGTGAATAAAAAAAATATTAAAATGAAAAATAAAATATAATAAAAATAAAAAAAAACACTGACAACTAACTAAATCATATATCATGGAAATACAAATATCAAATCAGAAAAATGTATAAACAAAATTTTAATGTGGGTTTTCACTCTCAAACAATATTAAATAGAAACAATAACAAAAAATAAAACCCTTTCCTTAAAACATTGTCAAATTATGCATTCTATTCAATGTAATATCCCAGGGAATACTATAGTTTACTTTGGAGAATATCAAGTCAACATAGCAACTAGAATGAAACGAATACTTAGCTATATAAACGGCTGCGTCACACAAACATCTATTTTTTTTTTTTGGGAATATGAAAAGGTTTGCAGCCATTATGTTGATAAGAAAAAAAAGTTAATCATCACCTATACATAATATAATGCTTGAAACAGGTGAGCAAATAGAATGTAATTAAGAACACATTAGAACATGTAGTTAAAAATATCAATATATTAATTATAGGCTTCATATTGAATAGCAGATGAATCTCGTTATAATTATGATGTCTAGTGCCAAAAATGCATTTGGCTAACTGTTAAACATGGGAAATTTATTTACTTCATAGAAGCTTAAATATTAATGCTAAAACTGGTAAAAAAATAAACGCTCTTAACATAGACCCCAGGGCAAAAACACTTTCGCCTAGCATCCCCCTATGTAGAAATTTATAGTTTTTATTTATTTTTTTAAATGCTTATAATAGTTATTTAAAAGAAAACTCATAATAATACTTGGAATCTGAAAATAATTCTGAGTTTCCTCTGAATTCGAGCTCTATGTAGTATAGTCAACAGATGTGTTAACCACTTTACTAAGATAAGTAAACAGCAAAACAGTTAAACTTTTAAAAATTCAGGGCGCAAAATGCACACTATTTACTTCCGTTTTCTATTTCTATCCCCCCCCCCTACTTATAAAGTTAACTAAATGTATTGAATGAAATACAGTAATTGTAAAGTACTGTATTCAATTTTTTTCCCGAAAATATAAGCTTACTTCTATAGAACAATTATTTATTCTTATTTTCCAAAATAAAAGTTAAAAGATGACAAGTAATTTAAAAACCATCTGGCTTTCTCTCAGAAGAACTTCTTTGACATTTAGATTTTTTTTTTTAATTCTTTCTCATTTCATGAGCTGACCAACAAAGATGCGATCTCTTTGTTTTACTGGTCACCTTAAAAGAATCACCTCTCCCCTACGTGCTTACCGCGACAGACAACGCTTTCTCCGAATAATTATTAAAGCAGATCACAAAAAAATCTGCCATCAGTTGATTGGATGGCAGGAAAACAACAATAAAAAAGAATATAATTAATCTTTTATTCCATTAGTTGATTTAAAATGAAATTGTTATGAATATTATAACAATAACTATAGATAGTTATAAAAATATAATTAAATTTTCACTGCCAAAAATATAAATGCTTTCAAAAAAATTACGTAAATTTTCAATATCATACTTAATGATAACACGTGTTTCAATATGAGCAAATAGATGAATATACGCAGCAATCCAACTACCAAAAACAACGTACAGTATTTGAATGCGCGGACTAGGGATCATATGACAAACTTTACAACTTTATTAATACATTGCACAGGCTTAAACCCGCATTTATAGATGTAATATATGCGGGGTTCGAACTCAGACTTTCACACGACCCACCACTCTCAGTGCCATCTCATATTGCTGACCCACCTGATCTTTTATAATTAAGCTGAAGATATATGTCATTAAATAGCTGAAAGTGCTACTTAATATTTGTATATTATTTCAACAATTAATTTGTACATATATACGTCACACCATCACGCGCGCCACTTTTTATCATCATTAGTAGGTCAGCACAAAACATATATATATGAGTTTTGCAACGATTATACAAAACTATAAAAAATATAAATGTGACCATATAAATCACATACTAGTTTCTTTAAAAATTTGATATCCTCAATCTTGTCTTGACTTTTGCAGCCGAAAATATATATATACTTTGAGATTTCAACTTATCTGCTTTAACTGTAACAATACATTGCACTTTACCCACAGTCATATCCTAATAATTGCATAACTAATATAAATAGGAAATATTCCATTAAAAACCATATTCAATTTCTCATGAAATATTCTTTTAACAAGTCTATTTAGTCTTCCTGTTCTTTGCTACCCAATCTTAAGACGATAGCATCCTTGCAATTATATATTGAACATCAATAGTTCCAGACATACAGTATATAATAATTCAATTTTACTAACAGCAATATTAAAATCATGTTAAATACTATAAAAATTACTAACAACTTACTTAATGCTAACATTTATTTCAACATGAGAATGTATATAAATATATTAAACAAATAGTGGAATATTTATTAAAAGATGTAGCAGAAAGGAAATGGTCTAGCAAATAATAAATTTTAAAAATGGCAAATAAAATAAAGATAATACATCATGAATTTCAATGCCACATTCCCATAAAACAAGAATACAATTAGTAACATTTATAAAAACAAATATAATATGGTATACATATCAGCATTCAATTTAAATAAAACTTATGAATGAGATTAAAGATAGAATAAATACAAGTGATCTTCCATATACAGTGTATGCTACAGAACATAGCCCCAGTCCTATTTTTTCATTTGGTTATTTTGGTGAAGCAAAAGCTAACCTACAATGCTCTGTACACACACAATAATATGAGAGAGAGAGAGAGAGAGGGAGAGGGAGGGAGGGGGAGAGAGAGAGAGGGAGAGGGAGGGAGGGGGGGAGAGAGAGGGAGGGAGGGAGAGAGAGAGAGCAATGCACCAGATATCTGATCAAGGAAAATTTCAAATTATTTGCAAATAAAACATAAGAAAAGGAAGAAGCACAGTTGGAAAGAATAAATATAAATGGCATAATGAATCAACAAGCAAATAGCATTTAAATTAATGCAACTAGAAGATGAAACTAAAGAAATTATAGAAACAGGCTTTTGTTACCACTTCCAATTTGCAAGTTACAGATCATAAAGATAACTTGAAGTGAAGAAATTATTTTTATCATATGGTAAATTCAAAAAGTTGTTGCTGATGATACTAATAACAGCAATAACAACAACATTAATAGTATCACATGACCATCAGTTCTTATGCTTGCTCATAGGGATTATATGCACAAGCCTTCTGGCATCCATTGATTACTCTGGCTTGTACTTAGTGGCACTACTGTATGGAGAGTTTTGTCTATTTTAACATCAATAGTAAAAATCTTAATTATTAAATGGACTGGAATATAGATGTGAATATTATTTACCTACTGTGGATGCTATTTGAAAATCATTACTCACTTTGAGTTTATGAAATGCCTTAATATAAATATTTTGGATGGGAGTGAAAAAAACATTTTCATATTACCAATGATTTAAAAACTTCATTTAATCGATGGGTGCACAGAGTAAAATAACAGCTATTTTATATCCCAGGCCATTACTTAGCAGAGATCTATTTTCACACAGAATCTTCAGGAACCAAAGACACCAAAATATGTAGATTCTGAACTGGGTTCAGATCTGTATGATTATACAAGTGGATGAGCTTGGATTGAATCTTGGATTCATAACTTTATAGTTAACTAAAAATATATAATGCGGCTGCTGGAGGATTTCATTAATCACCACGATCTAGGTGTAGTGCTCTCAGATCCAAGGCTCTTAACTGATGAAAGCCACAAGCTAGAAACTAGTCTGAGGATATTCGATGAGTAAGCACTAGATAATGATTTTATGCACAAACCTTTTTACATCCATTAATTACTATGACTTGCACTGTGGCACTACTGCATGGAGAGTTTGACACTGTTTTAATGTAAAGCAGTTTGGTCCATGAATTTTTTTTTGTGAATCCCACATTATTAAATTTTTTTATTCTCTTAAAAATATTGCACAGGGGTTTCTAATAAATAATTATTGTGAAACATGGTATAAATTATTAATATTATGAATATGATACTCTAAGTTACTGAAAGTCCATTTGGATATATATATAGATTACAATAGAAATTAGTATGCAGATATTAAGTTATATATATATACATGCGCATACAAATATAATATACAATTTTATAAAAACATAAAACCATCAAAAATAAAATTTCATCCTTGTTCCACATAAATTAGTTAATACCACAAGTGAAAGGAACAAATGTGCACACACCTGGTTATTGGAATGCTCAACATCACGATCCCTGGGTAATTAACTACAAGTTTATTTTTATTACCATACTAATTTATAAAAAATATATATACAAAACACAAAATTGAAGATTATTATATTCAAATTTATAAATTTATTAGTTTCAATTATATTATAATCAAAATATCTAATCGTACTTTAATGATTTTTTTTTTTTTTTTTAAGTGATGGTAAAAATGATTTAATTTAAGAGAAAACAAAATATAAAAAAGACATTTAATTATAATTTATTGTAGTTTCACTAAAATAGATCTCTAATGATGGTAATTAATATCAATTATGTCTTATTAATACAATTCTCTCTTGTTATAGATAACATACTTAATAAAATATGTCAAAAAAAGTGAAATATCAAATTTTTATATATAATGCAGGTTAAATATTAATTATTACTGCTTCTACCAATATCACATGTTTGTGTAATATTTATTTTCTGAAATAAATACTGACATATACTGTAAAACAAATTATTAAGAAATTTCATAATTAAATTTAGTAATAATAAATGCTCCAAATAGTAGTGCTGCCCAGTGCAAGCCATAGTAATCAATGCATGCTAAAGGATTTGTGCATAAAATCTCTATGTGATACCTACTCATCCAATATCCCTAGACTAGTTTGTGACTTTTGTCATTGAAGAACTTTGGATCTGAGAGCGCTGCCCCTAGCTTAGAATCTAATGCCACCCTCCAGCAGCTACCTTTTATCTTTTTAGTCCACTATAAAACTATGAGACTATGCTTAAAACACTATAATGTTTACAGTCTTAGCTAATTTGCTTGTATAGTCATGCAAATCTGAATCCAGCTCAATAGCTGGACATTTTGGTATCTTTTGTTTTTTTAATAATCACAGTCACCATCATCCTATGGACAGGATTGATATAAAACCACTAAAACATCTCACAATGATCATTTTCTATACTTGCATGAGCTGTTAAAACAGTAGCAAACCTCTCCATATAGTATTGCTCTCCAGTATAAGTTTTAGTAGTCAAAGGGTATAAGAAAGTTGGTACATAAAATCCCATCTAGTGCCTATTCATCCAATTCATCAGTGAGGAGCCTTGGATCTGAGAGCACTGCACCTAGATCTTAGGATTTATTACAACCCTCCAGTCACCTTTTACTTATTTACTTAGCTATAAAACTATGAGTCCAAAATGAAAACACAATACTGTCTGGAGAGTTTGATAAGGTTTTAGCAACTAGTGTAAGCACAGGAAATGGTGATCATGTGATGTTTTTAGTGCTTTTATAATTAAATTTAATATTAATTCAAATATGATTGGATCTTAACTTGTCATTTCTGATACCCAAACATTACACAATTTCTCTATATGGTTTAGCACAGGGACAGAATGATACATTGAAAACAAACATTCTTGAAATGAGACTCAATCTATCAGATGCTTGTATGTCACATGATCTTTGAAATACACTTTTAAAAAATTATTTTTAAAAAGATTTTAAAGAATTATATTAAAAATAATTTAATTCTGCTTAAATTCCATTCAAACTAAAAGTTATATATATATGAAAAAATTAAGAATTTATTGTTACACCTCCATTTAATTAAGTTTTAATCTTCCTAAAAAAGGTTACCCAGTATTCTTTTATTAAATTATTATTATTGTAACAATACTCTTCAATAAATATTTAAAATTTCTGTATAGTTCATTTTAATCTTTATTATAAATGAGTACCAGTTATCCAGAAACACTATATCCATGAATCCTATTACATATAAAGATATTTCAAACATATATACACTATAAACAGTACACACATGATATGACTTTCAAATTTAAAAATTATATATTACACACTATTATATTAGTAAAAATAATTAGCAAAAAATATGGTATTATACTATAGATAGCAGCAAATTTTATTATTCCAATTCTGAATATTATGATGAAAATTGTGTATTTTGTTGGTTGTTCAAACCATACCTGAATATAAATTAAATACATGTATAAAGAATTGACAGACATACTAAAATAGCCTTCCTTTAATCACTATCTTGTGTATTTTTGTATAAATGATGGATTAAAAAAATGACTTTTTTTTCAAGAGAAAAAAAAGGTTTTTTATATACACAATGTAACAAATAAACTCTAAAACTTTTCTTATTGTATAAAATATAATGTGAAAATCTTATAAAATATATAAATAAAATTGAATGTCCAACTGTGTGAAATATTTTAATATGAAACATTCAACACATAAAATGAAGATTGTACGTTCGAAAGTAAATATTTCAACTACAAAATATAAAATATATGTATACATTTTATACTATAAAAGTGAAAAGATAAATTATATGTATAAATTATAAATAAGAATTTAAAGTTTAAATTCTTTGAATCATTCAATACAAAAAAACAAAATGTATATTGTAAAACCTGTTATATTAGATATTTCAATAAATACGTTATAAAAAATAATAAACTATCTTTATAATTTTATTGCATAGTAAAAAAATTAATTTTTCAAGTTTCTTAAAGCATATGGTTGGAAAAAAACCTAATAATATATATATATTTAATGAAAGTTCAGTGGAAAAATGAGGCTGATCATATGTCTATAAATCTAATTTTATTCTAAAATGTTTTGTTTTCTAACCATAGTCTATTAAAAATATATGAATTAAAATTGGAATTACCCATTAAATGCTCAAAAAATAAATATATAACTTAAAGATACTATAAAAAGAGTTCCTTAGTCTAATAACATGATAAGAAATAGTGAAAATAGTCTAATGTATAAATACAGATGAATGAAAAGTGTCTATTATGCAAAAATAATGAAAACATATCAGAAATCATTAAAAAATTATTATTTTTGAATTTTTATTATCTAATAATTATAATTTTAAAAAAGTTTTAACCAATGCTTTTTTTTTTTGAAGTATTGGATCCATGCTTGAGACATTTAATTTGTGTTTTTCACCCTCTATTGATAAATTTTGCTAACATTGTTTTTTACAGTTTTAAAATTCACGTATATATTTTTTCTAATATTTTAATTTCAAAAAAATTCAAAAGATGTCAGGATAATCAAATAAACGGAACTTCAAAATATCATGTTGATACTTAGTCATTGTATATTTGGTGATTTCAAACTTTGCGAGATTACTTTGAGAAAATATGATGGTCTAAAAACTTGATTTGTTGGAAAATTTATGATTATTTTTGTATTGTAATTATGTAATAATTATTACAAATCAAATATCTATATTATTACATATTTAGTTTTTACAAAAATGTTTTATTTTTAAATATAAAAGAATATATTTGTTTACGTAACCTTACCATAGAGATTAAGGTTGTGGGAAATACAAATGTCTAGAAATGATGTCACTAAACAGTTAGTTATAATATTTAGCGATATCAAAAATTACTAAAAAAATTTAAACTTTTAAAACATAAATTGATTGAATTACTAGATAATAAAAATAAATTGTTTAGATTTTTAAAACAAACATCAAGCAAAGAAGATTTTGTTCATTTTGCAAATTTAATCTGCTCCACCTGAAATTTGATGATGAAACAGCATTTGTTTTGATTAAAATCTAATTTTTAAAATAATTCCAAAAGACAAATGTGATTTTTTAAAATTTACTTAAGTTCTAAACAAAAATATCTATCAAATGAAGTCAAATTTATGATATTCTGATAAATAATAATGATTTAATATTAAAGTAAAAGCTTAAAGTGAGAACAAAAAAATCTGTCAGAATGCTAGAAAGTTAAAGAAAATTTATAATCTGATAAAAAGTGAATCAAATTTAAACAAAAAGTAGAATGAAAAATTACAAAATATTAATATTTTAAAAAAATTTAGTATGCACATTAAGATATCAACAAATATGTTTCTAATTTTTTTCTTCATTTTTCCTGTGATGGAAACTGATGATGATAGAAAGCAAAAAATGCAATATCTAAGTGATATTAAATTGATTACTTGTATTTTCAAGTATGGTTACTTAAGTAGGTAGCTGTCATATGTTTACAATATGAGAGGCTGCATTTGATAATCATACCCCAAGTAAAATTCCAATTTTTTGTATATTTATGTATTTTTTGAACCATGGGTAAATGAATCAGTATATTTTGAGACAGGTGATTTGATGAACTCACCATAATTTGAAATAATTGCAATCACAATAAAACATGAATAACTTTATGTTTTTGACTTTATGGTAATGAAGTCATCATGCTGTTGGCAAAGTTTGACTTAAGTAGTATTTATATGGATTAAAGTAAAGTTAAATTGAAAGAAACAAAGAAAAAAATGCAATATATTTTTATTTATATTAAGGAACAGTCAAATACATATTTAACTAACTTGCCAAAAGTAGGAACACTCCTAACATGTTTAATTTAATAAAGCTTTTCATCTACTGAGTTATCTTTTTAACAGCTGCAGTTCTTTTATTCATACTAATATATGATTCTATATTTTCAAATTTGCATAAATTTGATCATCTGCATAATGAAATGGTTTCTGTCTTCATTATAACTTAAAGCTGAGTGCATTTTCAGTGAAACTCATCATAATCATAGCTCTCTCTTTGTGATTACGGTGAACTTCATTGAAAGTCCACAAGCTTTAGGTTATATAAAAAAAGAAATCATTTTGTTATGCACAAATCAATGCAAATTTGAATTACAAGGACAAACAGGGGTAGAAATCAAGATTCTATATTTTATAAAAAGAGTTTTACATTTCAATCTTAAATAATAAATCAATATAATACTTCTGTTAATACAACTTATAAAATACAATATAACAATTCGTCAATTGCTAAAACAGAGAATCATTAATATAGGCCAAATATGTAGTCCAAAGGATTTTGAAATATTAATGCATGAAACACACGATAAAAAATGTAAGATTAAAGAATCATACCTTATACAAAATTCATCTTGTGCTATGAATTCAAAATTAACCAGTTTTCGGATTAGTTTTTTAATGCAATGAAATGTTGAATTTATCCCTTAGGAGAAAATATGAGTTTTTTACTGCCTTGATAAGGACTCATAGGAGTTGAAAGCGCTTGGCGATAATTATTTTATTTATATTAATGATTCTCTGTTTTAGCAATTGACGAATTAAACCACCAAACAACATATGATCACCATTTCTTATGCTTGCTCACTCTGGCTTGCATTGAGTGGCACTGCTGTATGGAGAGTTTTGCCTGTTTCAATTGACGAATTGTTATATTGTATTTCAATCTTTAAAAAAAAGGTACTGACATTTTTGGGAAAATATAGAATTTTTAAGTATAAATATATCAGATGAAAACTATTTGAAATTGTTAGGTTCTTTTAATTGTTTATACGTATTAATTGATAATGGAATATATTAAAAAATTCAATTTATTTTGTATCTTTTAAATGACAGTTGTGGTAGAATTGAATTTCATCTAGTAGAAAATGGCATTTTTTAACTTTAAAATTATTATTTCCTCTTCTCCCCATTTATTTCCTTTCTATGTGACTTATTTGTAATGCTATTACTAATTTGATTTTTAATTCAATACTTTTATTATTGAAATCATTTAGTTATAAGTAAATAATCAAATTACTTTGTTTTATTATAATTATGTTTAATTTTTAATGATGCCTTCATAGATAAAGAAATGTAGGCAAGTCTACATACAATGACAATTACACACATGCAATATAAGATAAATTATTATTAATTTTTAGCTTATGTGACTGGATTAATCCAGCATGTTAGGACTTAGATTGATGAACATAAGACCTAAAGGTTTCTAGTTCGAAGCTCAATATAACACTTCTAATACTAAAACATCTTGTGAAATATTATCCTTAGTATGGAAAAGATGCAGCACTTATTCCAAGCCCCATACTTAGAAATTTACTCATTTTGCAAAAATTAAAAAACTTCATTGTGATAAATGAGTTATCACTTTTTTAAACATTTTTTTTTAACAAACTATAGAAAGTAATCATCCTTTCCTTACAAGTGCCTTTAAACAGTGACGTTCAATCTGCAAGAATATTCTCATCCCAGTCACAAGATAGAGATTTAAGATTGGCTAATATAATTACAATTGAATTTGGAATTAAGATGGCCATTGTTATTTTCTTAAAGCTTCTATCTTGTGGCTGGGGTGAGAGTATCTTTGCAGATTGAACATCACTGTTTAATTACATGAGGAAAGGATGTTTACTTTCTATAATTTGTTACAATCTAAAACATAGTGTTTGTAAAATATATCAAATATTAAACATATTTTTAAAAATTGTTATTCTTATAGAAAATTTACAATAACAATCAAATCAATTATATTTCAAAATGCTGCAAAAATGTTGTTTTCTAAAAAAATGTGGATTTTGATGCCAGCCAATGATACTTTATTTCTCTTTTGACTCATATTTTTATGGATTTTCATGTTTTAGTTTAAAACCTATGCATAGTACAAAATTATAAAAAACACATGTTCTG
Source organism: Epiperipatus broadwayi (assembly GCA_028023455.1). Classification (NCBI taxonomy): domain Eukaryota; kingdom Metazoa; phylum Onychophora; class Udeonychophora; order Euonychophora; family Peripatidae; genus Epiperipatus; species Epiperipatus broadwayi. The sequence continues at coordinate 2,020,370 of JAQFVV010006316.1, read as the reverse complement.
TATTTATATAACAGAAATTATTTGTTTATTTTTCCAAGTCAAAGTCAATAAAAAAATTATATAGACATAAGAAAGACTGCCATGTTGACTTTATTGTCCATTTGAATGTAAACTGTGAAAAACTTTAAATTACAATGATATAATGCATGATTTTGCAAAAGTAAAGACAATAAAGTAAATTTAATGAAGTAAGTATAGTTTGCTATATATTTTGATAAATAATAAACTACAAGTCTTTAGTTTATTTATAATCTAACCAACGAACTCATTATTGTAAGCAGCATCTAAAAAAATTTTGTTACAGTTTCATTAAAATAGATTTCTGTCAAGATTAGGATTGATGTATAAAAGAGATAGCTTTCTGTTTCCAATTAGACCTTTTCAATAATATCATTGCATAAATTTTAAAAGCAGCAATGACCATGATGTCCAAACTAACTAACAATTACAATGTTTTAAATATTTATTGGATGTTTCATGAGTTATTAACACTTCTATTCATAAACAGATTCTTTGGGATTGTGGTGCTGCAAACGGGCAGTGTAAAGTGGCTCAATTGTAGTTATCTGAAGTGTTCATTTACTGGTATTGCATTTATTTGACAGTAAAACGTGTAATGATTTATTAGTTCCAACTGAAATCTCTAGATATCACAATTTACTAGAGAAAAGTTTAAAAAAGATAGAGCTAAAATTTCAAAGACAGTGAATGGGTGTGCTTTTAAGGAAGGATACTGTTTTGTTTCCTTGCCCTATTTCCTCGTTCTGCAGCTCACAGTACCGCTATGAATATGAGGCAAAAGGCCTCGAAAGTGCTTAGCGTGTAATAATTTCTGTGTATCTTTATAGCTTCTCATTCAAGTGTGTCATACGCTTTGTTAATTTTGTATATTAAATTATCGAATGAGAAGTCTTAAAATCTTTAATATTTTACAAAGTAAAGATTAAAAATTGTAAGTTTGCTATTTCTTGTGAACATATATATTTTTAGTTCTGTAAAACTAAACAAAAGAAAATTTAAAAAAAAATTAATAATATGGTGTTTAAATAATTTTTTTTATATAAATGTACTTGTTTTTTTTAAAAAAATCCAAGTCAAAACAAATGTATTAATCCTTTTGTAGGTCTCTAGCATTAGTAACTAACATTAAGTTTAATATTAAATCATTATTATTTATCAGAATATAATAAAATAAGATTTCATTTGATAGATATTTTTGTTTATAAATGAAGTAAATTCTAAATAATTACATTTTACATTTAAAAATATTAAAAAAATTACATCATGATCTAAACAAAAAATGTATTTCATCATCACTACTGTGAAAAATATTTCCATTTTCAGAAAACAAATGAGATCTTTTTTATTAAACATTTGTTTTTAAAATTAATATCTCATAAATCGATCAAATTATGCTTTACAATTTTTTTTAGAATATTCACACAGATGATCACAGATTTCAATGATTATGGGTTAGAAAATAGCTTGTAAATGCTCTCTGAATAATTTGCATTGTCCAAAAATATAGCATTTTATTTTTAAAAACAAAACATTTATATTTAAAACAAATAAATAATAAAACAGGCAAAACTCTATACATATTTCCATTCAGTGCAAGCCAGAGTAATCAATGGATGACAGAAGGCTTTTGCATAAAATCTCCATCTAGTACCTACTCATCCAATATCCCCAGACTAGTTTCTGGCTTGTGGCCTTCATTAGTGAGGAGCCTTGGATCTGAGGGCACTGCACCTAGATTTCAGGATCCAATGCAGCCCTCCAGCATCCACCTTTTATCTCTACTTAACTACAAAACTATGAGTCTTAAATTGAAAACACTAATATTTTCAATCCAAGCTCATTAGCTTATATAGTCATATAGGTCTGAACTCAGTTCGTACATATACATTTTGGTGACTTTGGTTCTTTAATAACCACAGCCACCACAATCCTATTAGGCAGGATTGGTACATCACATGATCACCATTTCTTATGCTTGCTTATAACTTATTAAAACAGGCAAAACTCTCTCTATATATTGGCACTCTGCTTGCACTGAGTTGCAATATGTATAGAGAGTTTTGCTTGTTTTAATAACAGTTATAAGCAAGCATAAGAAATGGTGATCATGTGATGTTTATTGGCTTAAAATAAATAATTTATTTTTTTGATTTTTAATAATAAATGCATAACTTTTGTACAAAAATAATAAGGAATTTAATAGTCACAAATAATCAGGTTTTTTGTTATTCAAACTATTTTCTCAAGTAATATTATAAAAATTGATGTCAGAAAGAAAATAGATACATATCAATGCAGGCCTTAAGAGTATTCTACATTATCAAATTTTCACATATCCTGACATCTATAGAATTTTTTTTAAGAAATAAAATGCTAGAATCATAAATATTTAAATATATGATATAAAACAACATTTTAAAAATAAAGTTTGTGAAAACTCTAACTAGATGGTAAAAAATTTCAGAAATGAATTACTTTGTATAATATTAATAGAAGGTTAATGTTATACAGAAAGTTAAACCACTAAACACCACATGATCACCATTTCTTATGCTTGCTCACAACTGTTATTAAAATGGGCAAAACTCTCCATATAGTAGTGTCACTCAGTACATGCCAGAGTAATCAATGGATCCTAAGATCTGAGTGCAGTGCTCTGAGATCCAAGGGTCCTCACTGATGAAAGCCATAAGCTAAAAACTAGTCTGTGGATATTGGATGAGTAGGCACTAGATAGAGATTTTATGCACAAAACTTCTGGCATCTATTGATTACTCTGGCTTGCACTGAGTGGCACTACTGTGTGGAGTTTTGCTTGTTTTTTTAGCAAGAAGTTGTCATTGACAAAAAAGAAAATGAAACATGTAAATTACATATTATTTTTTTGTGATTTTTTAAAAGTGTAAGTTGAATTAAAAATTTTTAAATATAATTTTATTGTTATATGTATTCTTTATAAAAATTCATTTTAGTTGATAAAAATGGATACTCTTCTGTTGACAAAAGTAACCCACCCAACATATTATTCTAATTATATATTTATTTTTTTTTGCTTTTTTTTTGTATATTTACAAAGCTAGAATATTATTCTTTTAAATATTTTTTATTTTTCAATTTATATTTATAATAAATATTTTAAAAAGTGTAAAACTATAATGAAGAATGAAAATTTGTTAAAATAAAAAATGCTAGCCAATTGGCCACTAAAAAGACTTAAGTTCTATCTATTAAGCTGTTTCTTCATTTTTTGTATGTAATTTCTGGTCCTCTAGAATTAGTCATCACAATTCCCACTTACTCTAAGCCCCAGATCTAGCAATACAAAAAAATTAAAATCTCTATGGAAAATACTTTTTTCTTACTGATAAAGCTTTTAAAAGTATTGTTTTTTTTAAATTTATTATTTTACTAGTTCATCAATTTTACTAAATATGTAAACACAATCTCATTATGAGGATAGACGATGATTTGTAAACTAAGGAATTAAAAAACATTTCATAAGAATGATTTGTTAATACTGCTAAAAATTTTTGCATGCCCTAATTTCATAATTTTATAAAGTGAAAAGGTGTTCATCTCAGTACCTTTTTAGATGTATCTTTATTTTACACAGTTTTAATTTTGCTAACATAGTGTTTTATGCCACTTTGGGGGCAGGGGGTAGCAATATCTCATACCACTGTAGTCTGAAGAGAAGTAGTTTTAGATCCCAGTTAGAAGTGGGACTAGTTGTATTCCAAATGGTCATAATTTTATTTCTTCACTTTTTCCAATTTATGCGTATACTCTTTCTTTTTTTTAATACAAATATTGAAATGTTTTTTTTTATATGTAATGCTTATAATAAATAAAATAAAATTTATTTTACCATAATAACTGATTCTAATTTTACTAACAGAAGCCAACCAAATGATTCCAGTCAGAAGCAGTACAAATAAAAGTGATTTTATTTTTCCATTTTTTGTTACCTATGATTATGCTTTATTTTATTTTTTTCATACAAATATTATTTCATTATAATAACTGATCACAATTTAATTAAAGAAAGCAATCAATTGACAATTAGAAGCAGTATAAATGAAAGTAATTTTATTTTTCTATTTTTTCCAATTGATAGTTATACTTTTTAAATATTTTTTAACACAATTATTATACAATTCAAAACAAAGCAAAACTCATCCAATATCCCCAGACCAGTTTCTGACTCGTGGCCTTCATCAGTGAGGAGCCTTGGATCTGAGAGCACTGCACCTAAGTAGGCACTAGATAGGGATTTTATGCACAAGCCTTCTGACATCCATTGATTGCTCTTGTGGCACTACTGTATGGAGAGTTTTGCTTTGTTTTGAATTGTTTAATAACAATTATGTGCTAGTATGAGATAGAGATCATGTGATGTTTAGTGGTTTAACAATTATTATACTTATTGTAAATATGCTTACAAAAAAAAATTCAAATTTAAACCCTTAATTATATCATAAAATAATATTTTTTTTTGGGGGGGGGGGAATAGTATCATATAATGCTCTAGCCTTTGCGTTACACAAATGATGATTGTAGCCGTTGCAGGTTAAGAGTTGGTAGGAAAAAATGGAAACTATTATTAAGAAAACAAATCTACAGCAAATATCTTTTTTCAATTCCCCAAATTGAACAATTCTAGACCCCCAAATTGAACAATTCTAGACCCCCAAATTGAACAATGAATAGACTAAGGTATAGTAAACGGATATCAATCCATATATCTAAAAAAACAGCTCCAGCTATATTACCTTTTCTTGATAAATAGCAAAACCAAAATCAGGACATAAAAAGACTGGTAGTTTCACTATTTGTTAGTGTTTACTGATGTTATTCATTGTTAAAATTGACAGTTCTAGAATTGAAGAACGATGTCACTACTGTTCAATTAATATAAGAAGGAAGTTGGTAATGCTGAACAATTTAGCTCAGCAGTAAGAGATGCAGACTTAAGAGTTAAAGGAAAGTAAATATATATAAATTAACATATTTAGCTCAGTGGTAAGAGATGCAAACTTAAGAGTTAAATGAAATTAAATATCATAACTGTATTCAATCTGAAATTCTGATGATTGAATGCCACCTGGAGTCAAAAACAACTGTGTATCAAATAAATAAAGTTGTTTCGATTGGTTATTATCAACAAATCTGTTTTTCTATAGTTTTTAAATGTGTTGTGCGTACTTAATGAATGTAAAATAAAAAATCTGAATTTTCTTAAAATATAAATAAACCTCTCTCTTTAATAGCGTATATGCATATGTTAGACATTTAAGACATTTGAATAAATTCTCAAATTCAATTCCTATTTCAAAAAAAATTTTAATCAACGTTATCAACTAAGCTTTATCAGAGAGTTATTTTATTCGAGAAAGATAAAAAATTGCTTTAAAAATTGATATTAAATTTACACATTTTTAAGGATTACTCAAGTTTTTTTTTCTTTTATTAAATAAAATCAATTTTTCCTCCCTTCAGATATCATTTTACACCATCTCACATTTTCTGCATACGCTGTGTTTATTACTTTGATACAATATTCAAATTTCTAAGCACTTATTCTACTGAAAAGCACTCATTCAATTACGCTGCCTTCTTAAATGTGCCATCTGGAGGATATTTGAGAAAAGACTAAAATAATATAGAACAATAGCTTAAGATGAAGGCTGAGAAGAGAAAAGGCTGAAGTAAGTACATCCATCAATTTATAAACAAAAAGGAATGGGGCGATTCATTCATTACTATTGTATTACTCTTGATTTTTCTTTTTTTCTATTTTTTGTTTATATAGATTAAACAAAAAGAACCTATAAATTGATACTACTGCATATTAAAGCTTCGAACTGTGAAAAAGCCAAGGAACTATCCGTTATATAATCTCATATTCTTCAGTTTATTTATCAAATCATTATTAGTATTATATTAATAAAGATCTCTAACATAAGTTTCATAATGAACTAGTGGAAATGTATTTGTTCCCCCATATTTTCTCGGTCTTAATAGAGATAAACAATTTCATACTAGGTGTACTCAAAGTGTTTCGCAAATATTTTGGCAATGAAGTATATTAATAATTTTTAGTAGTCATTCATTAGACTAGAGATTATCCACTTAATGGAATAATATTTTTCTATAATTTTCACTATATCACTTTCACACAAGATAGGAACTGGTTTCTATCCGTTTTTAACATATCTTGTGGAGGTGTAATCATAAACATATGAAACAGATGTATGAGCCACAAGATGCACATTTCATGCTGAACCACCACTGATTAGTTGGGCCAGATCATAATCTCTTACACATATCTTTATTGTTGTTCAGTAAATATATATGGATAGAGATACTCTCTCTCTCTCTCTCTATCTCTCTCTCTCTCTCTATCTATCTCTCTCTCTATCTCTCTCTCTCTCTCTCGCTCTCTATCTATCTCTCTATCTATCTATCTATCTCTCTCTCTATCTATCTATCTATCTATCTCTCTCTCTCTCTCTCTCTCTATCTCTCTCTCTATCTATCTATCTATCTATCTATCTATCTATCTATCTATCTATCTATCTATCTATCTATCTATCTATCTATCTATCTATCTATCTATCTATCTATCTATCTATCTATCTATCTATCTATCTATCTATCTATCTATCTATCTATCTATCTATCTATCTATCTATCTATCTATCTATCTATCTATCTATCTATCTATCTATCTATCTATCTATCTATCTATCTATCTATCTATCTATCTATCTATCTATCTATCTATCTATCTATCTATCTATCTATCTATCTATCTATCTATCTATCTATCTATCTATCTATCTATCTATCTATCTATCTATCTATCTATCTATCTATCTATCTATCTATCTATCTATCTATCTATCTATCTATCTATCTATCTATCTATCTATCTATCTATCTATCTATCTATCTATCTATCTATCTATCTATCTATCTATCTATCTATCTATCTATCTATCTATCTATCTATCTATCTATCTATCTATCTATCTATCTATCTATCTATCTATCTATCTATCTATCTATCTATCTATCTATCTATCTATCTATCTATCTATCTATCTATCTATCTATCTATCTATCTATCTATCTATCTATCTATCTATCTATCTATCTATCTATCTATCTATCTATCTATCTATCTATCTATCTATCTATCTATCTATCTATCTATCTATCTATCTATCTATCTATCTATCTATCTATCTATCTATCTATCTATCTATCTATCTATCTATCTATCTATCTATCTATCTATCTATCTATCTATCTATCTATCTATCTATCTATCTATCTATCTATCTATCTATCTATCTATCTATCTATCTATCTATCTATCTATCTATCTATCTATCTATCTATCTATCTATCTATCTATCTATCTATCTATCTATCTATCTATCTATCTATCTATCTATCTATCTATCTATCTATCTATCTATCTATCTATCTATCTATCTATCTATCTATCTATCTATCTATCTATCTATCTATCTATCTATCTATCTATCTATCTATCTATCTATCTATCTATCTATCTATCTATCTATCTATCTATCTATCTATCTATCTATCTATAGCCAGTTACCAAAGATTAATTGATAAGCCCTCATAAGTTGATACAAATCACTTGATGAAAGTACCTTAATAATTTTAATTAGTTGTTCATTAGACTAGAAATTATCCACTTAATGACTATTTCTATAGTGGAATTTGACTACAACACTCTCACTCAAGGTAGAGACTAATTTCTACCTGCTCCACAAAGTGTTAAATTAAGCAGATAAAAATCAGTCCATACTTTGCATGAGAGTAGTGAAATAAAATATACACTACAAAAATATTATTTTGGCAATATTTTGACATGACTAGGTGACTTATAAGACAAAACCTTGGATCATTTTTGTGCTTTGTTAGGAAATAATAATATTATTTAACTGAGAAATGCAAAAAACAAAACAAAAATCATTTAATAAAATACAATTAAACCTTCAAATTTCAGATATTATAAATATACACAAATGCAATGTGACTCAGTGAAAAAGTGTTAACTTCTGCAAGCTACTGACAAAACCATCTCTGAATTAAGGCATAGATTATATAATAATATAATTTAGTTATTCTTCACAAAATTATAAGGCATTAATGTATGTTGATCATAAGTTATGATGAGAAATGCAACAATGTTTCATATCATAGCCAACTGTCTCCACAAGTCTGCCTGCCATAAAAAAATCTTGAAAACTACTTGAAAATGCTTCTGATTCATGGCTTCATGACCACATGCAATTTGAACCATTTCAAACATTTCACTGAAAACTTTGCCCAATTTAAAACAAAATTCAATATTTATGCATTGATCTGTCATGAGTTAAGATATGAAACAGTCACATTTTACATCGTAACTCAAAATCTAGACATGCTAACATCTTAAAATTTTTATGGTGAATAGCTAAACCATGTAACTACATAAACCATGCATTGACTCAGAAATGGCACTATAGGCAGCTTAAAGAGAAAACCAATCATTTTTTTCTCTGAGACATACTGTGTATATACTGCAATGATTATCTTTATGCTGATTACAAAATACATCATAACTTTGATATATTAGAATCATTTTATAAGTTAAATGTTGTTTCTTATCCCAATAATAAATAGAAAAAATTTCTGTCTTGAAAACATTAAAAGTAAAAATTCATTGCTGCTTTATAATTATTTATAAAATCATTTTCTTTTTTAAATTAATAAGAATCAAATATTTGTTAATTTTATTATGGCATAATAAACTGATAGGCTTTATAGGTAGTGGAATGATCTTTAAATATAAAGATTAACTTGGAATACTAGACAGACAGTGCCAGTGCATCTCCTGTTGCCTTGTAGGATAAGATATTGATTCATCAAATACTAAGTACTGTTTCCAATATCTAGTCTTTTCTGTCTCTCTTTTTGTCTTCTTCAATCATTTAAATTAGCATAGAACCTGGTCATTGTTATCTTCTCATTTCATTGTTACTTGTGAATATAGGAATGTGTGTGCAGAACACATTTCCATCCTTTAACTACATACACATGAAATACTTTTCTGGTTCCAATTCCTTTTTTAATTTTTTCATCTCAAGCTTTTGAGAATTAAAAAATCAATGACAGGAAGAGGCTTAACTTAATAAACTATGAGTCCTTAGTTGTGATATTTTCTAGAGGCAGTGCAAATTCTTAATGAGTCAGTTTGGAATTAGGTTTGAGACAATAATTTCAGTTAGAAAATATTTATGTTTAAGAGGTCTGCTTTAGAAATTCCCCTGATGGAAGAGACCTGACAAATGTAGTCTATAATAGGACCATCTCACAAAATCTGGTAGGTTGTCATGATTAGTGAAATACTCATTAAAGAAATAGAAATAATTGCAATAATATCAGTGGTAGGGACAAGCAGGAGGCAGTTGTAATGCTAAAGATCAGTATTATAAATTATTTTTTTCTAAATATAGGCTCATGAAATGTGAAAACTTTAAACCTTTCAAGACCAGAATGAAGAATTACGCTGGTGGTTAAGGAACTGTTAAGATTTAAGACTGATATAACTACTCTTAGTGAAATTTATATTGCAGAGGAAGGCAGTTGAATGGCTCCATATTTTTTTGAAGGATAGTTTAATCAATCAAAGATAAATGCAGGGTGCTGGATTTGCTGTAAAATCTAAATTAGTATTTTCTATTCTTGGAATTTCTCATTGTATCAATGAAAGGGTAATGGTGTTAAAACATGCTTTGCACAATGGTACAAATTCTCATTTTATTAATGCCTATGTTCCAAATCTTAGATATAAAAAATTCAGAGAAGGAAAGGTTTTGTTCCTTGCTGGATAATATTAATACAGCAATATCATTAAAAGATCAAATTCTTCTTCTAGGAGACTTTAACGTATGTATTGGTACAAATAGTAGATTTTGTCCACAAGTTATTGGAAATAATGATTTTGGAGTTGTAAGTGCAAATGGTTTGCTATTATTGAATTTTTGCACAACACATGTATTGGCTAACACAAACACTTTATGTAGAAAATCACTATAAAAAAATATGGATGCATCCACTTTCAAAACACTCGCATTTAATAGATTACATTATAATTAAGAATCAGAATGCAAGAGAAGTTCATATTATGCAAGGATTTACAAGGACAGATTGTTTGATGGATCGTAAAAATAAAATGATTCAAGGTTAAAATGAGAGTTGCATTAAAAGATAGATATTCCAATCGTATTCACAAGAAAATTGGTGACAGTTTTTTAGAAGTACTTACTTTAAGCATTAAATTTGAATGTTCAGGATTGTCTTTTTATTGAAGTGATTGTCTTTTTATTGAAGTGAAAAATTCTCTTAATCTATTCTGGGGTTCATTAAAAAAAAAATCGCATACCTGATTTACTAATAATGATTTTTATTATTAGTGATTTACTTTAAAAAAATGACATTTTTTGCTTGGCAAAATAATTTAGATATGGAATATAATAAATATAGAGATTTGAATGCAGAAGTTCAATGCTTGACAAGAAGACTTAAAACCGATTAATAGATTAAAAGTACAAAAAAGATAGTCATTTGCCAATAATAGTGATCCTAGTTATCATTTTAATGCATTGAAAGCAATGTATGGATCTGAAAAACAACAACCTATTAAATCCAGCAAGAGCACTCTTTTATATGATGACAATGATATTTTGAATAATGATTCAAGAATTGAGATGATGATGATTTCTAATGTTATATCCATTTTGTCTGCTCATTTGGATTTGGATAAGGATATCCAACTTAATAAAGTCAAAACAGCGTTTTGTAATTTTCAAAATAGAAAAGCTGCAGGCCCTGATAAAATATCTAGAAAAGTTTTAATATATGATCACTAAACATCACATGATCATAGGATGGTTATATATTGTTTTCAAAAATATTGGATTGATTTAGAAATATATGAACCCATGAAGTTACACCATGAAAGCAATAGTTAACATTGCAACAATTATCATGAAATAACATTATTATCCATTACAGCAAAGGTACTTTGAAAAATTTTGTTGAACAACTTGCTTCCAATCATGGACGGGATTTAATATGGGTTTAAAAAATCAGGAATCATTATAGATAAGGTTTTGTTATTAGGCAAATGCAAAAAGAAGTATTAGCAACAAAAGAGTGTTTTATATTTTGCTTTATTGATTTAGTCAAGAAATTTGACTCAATTAATCAAACAGATCTTTGGCTTGTTCACAATTAGTTGGTGGTTCATCAGAGTTTATTCATAATATTCCATTTCTACAATGTTATTACTATATATAAAAAAATCTGATGCATTTGAAATGAAAATTGGTGTTAAATAAGAATGAATATCTGCTCTACGATTATTCCCAATTTTTATATTAGTGGTCTTAGGACCTGTTTGTAGTCAGTTTAAAGAAAGATGTGATACAGATGTAATGGTGGAATATTTAATGTGAAGCAATTAAAAGCAAAAAAGAATTTCGTCTGCTTGGATTCTAGTTTTATAGTATCTTGATTGTGCTAATTTTTCCAGTTCAAAAATGATTGACAGAATATGCTGAATGTTTTAAACACAACATATAAAGGCTTAAGGATAAAGAATGTAAAAAAAATATCTTTACCAGACAAGACAGTGATAGCATAAAAATCCTTAGCAAGTTTTGAAGTGGTTATCATCTTGAAATTGCAAACTAATTTAAATATTCTAATAGTTTAATAAAAGAGATATCGAAGAGCTTCATAGATCCCATTGTCCTGCTGCTTTTAATAAATAAAAAAATAGGGTATTTCATCTCAGGGAAACAACTACAACAACTAAGTTAGTTATATATACAGCTGTTATTTTTTCTACTTTATTGTATGGAAGAGATACTTGGACACTACAATATAAAGATTATAGAAATTTTTTATTTAAGGATGCTTCACAAAATTTTAAAAATGCAATAGCAATCTCATAAACCAATCATTACATTCAACGATATGTAAGTCCACTATCATAAAATCACCCCTTTGTTGCATTGGGTATTGAAAACAAATGAGCAATTAAAGAATTCCTAAAAAGTATTTATAATAAACTTGAGCATCCCATATTATCTTAAAGGAATATCTTAAAGAAATGCAATGTTCATTACTTCCATTGAGAATAAAACACATTGAAGATCTTTGTTTGGACATGAAGTAGAAGTATTTCAGAAAGAAAAGTTTTCTGCAGGAAATTAAAAGAAAGCACCACACCATATCAAATAAACAAATAAAAATAACATATTTATGGTTCCCTGGTTGGTTTGCAAAACTCATCTCTAAAGTGTTTTTCTGAAGGTTTGTGATGATAGTGTTCTAGCTGTATTTTTTTAAAAAATTTTTTTTTTCAGTTGGAGTTGGAATGACCATACTTGTCTACAAATAACAACTGTTTATGTATGCAATAAATTATATTTTCCACATTAATTGCTATCAATAAAATTGTTTTGCTCCTGTTTTGGGCAATACATATATATGGATTATTTTTTTCATGTAATGTCATCAGGCAGATGGATCATACAAATTCAGTTAAACATATATTATAAAAATTACTGCATAGTCATATTTATATAAATGGCATACATCATTCTCAATAGGTATATAAATAATTTTTCCAGCTATCGCCTAACTAAAGCTACAAGCAATTAAAACTTGAAAAATAGACTGAAATCATATGATCTAGTAAATAAAAAGAGAACTTGTTTGAGTAATATGGAAATTCCCATTTATATTTAATCTTTATATTTATAAATCTGTGAATAATTTAATACTAGTATATAGTTATTAGATGAAATAAAATCACAAAAATATCAGAGGGTTACATTCCAATGCCAGATATAAAGATCATTAAATCAAGTTGTTAGAAATTAAATGTAAAAGTTTAGAGTAGGAAAAAATGGATCTTTTGAATGAGTTGAAAAAACTATAATAAATATGGACTATATTACAAATGTACATCATTAATGTTTGATGATTGAAATTTATTCAACCAAGAGTATTTTAAATTTGATAAAGTTAAGATGAGAGGTGGGGTCAGCCATTGAGGCAAGATATTGAAGAAAAATTTACTCAAAAAGATAACAAAAAAGTAGTAAATTAAGATATAATAATGTGTATATAAAGATGAAATAAGCACGTTTATAAAATGCACATATTATTATCAGATTCCATTATATAGCATTTTAATTACTAAATGTGGGCATGATTTAGATATATAAACCTTATATCATTTTAAAAGCAAATGATAGCTAGTTTAGAAATGTATTAAATAAAAGGCTTCTGAATTTTATAAGATAAAATTATGAATTAATTGTAATCAAGTTGTGTAAATGTTAAGTAATGGCCATAAAAAAAAAAATTGAAACGTGAAAATACAGTACTTATATATTAGACTGGCAGTGAAATTTTAGTTTTCATTACTTACGATTGCTAAATATTTGATAGTACATTTTATTTAATTAAGTAAATTTAACTTTCAAAGATTTAAAGAATCATTTTTAACAAAGTTATAAGTAACAGCTCCACTTTCTGTATTAAAGTTAATTTATTTACATGGCAAAAGATGGCTATCTTTAAAGCATAAGTAGGTCAGTGGTAGCTAGAAGATAATAAAGAATGTAAGTAGATATAAAAATACTCTAGTGATCTTCAACAACTTATCTTTGAAAATTAAATGTATGTAATTAAATACTATCAAATATTTAGCAATCGTAGATAATCATAATGATTTTAAAAAACAAAAATTTCATCATTGGACTAATACATAAGTACAAAAAATTCTTCCATTAATTAAAGCAAAATAAAAACAACTAATAAATTAACCATTTTTTTCCTGAGCAATATAATGAATTTTTTATGCATCTGTTGAAAGTATAATTTTCTCAATAATACATGTCATACAAAAACAGTAAAGCTAATAAAGGATTCGAACTCAGACTTTCACACAACCCTCAACTCTCCATGTCATCTAAACTGATGATTGCTGGTTTAGCGTGAAATACGTATATTGGTGATTATTTATCATTTCAACATGTGTATGATCAGGTGGGTCAGCAATATGAGATGGCATGGAGAGTTGAGGGTTGTGTGAAAGTCTGAGCTCGAATCCCTTATATTACATTATATATGTGCAGGTGTGTGTACGTCTGTACAGGGTATTAATTTACATAAAGCTAATAAAATACAATGATTACAAAAAAAAAAAAAATATAAGAATTTAAATATTTTTGAACTTATTCATTTTAAATATTTTAATATTATTATCCATTTAATTCCAAAAAATTGAGGTATGCTTTAAGTATCTATCGGCCATTATTGTTTTTTTTTTTATTTTTTTATAAAGATGGGAGTCTTTCAAACAGCCATCACAATCCACACTCTAGACAGAAAATTTTTATTTAGATTTGTTTTCAAATATTTATTTTTAATAGTACTGATTAAAAAAAAAAGAAAATAATGTGAATTTGATCTATTTGTACTCATGCGCACATACACATATATATATATATTGAAAACAAACATATTTTTCACATTATTATTTGCCATATTTCCATTATAAACTAAAATTCAAAAATGTAATTAATATTTAATGCTAATTTCAATATTTATTCATATTTAAAAGTAGTTTTATACAAAGATAGTTAATGTTATTACCAATTTTAAAAAAAACATAATAAATACAATAACCGCTATTAAAAAACAAATAAACTATAAATTGGACCACTACATTTATTTTAAAAGCAATAGGAAAATATCTACAAGATGATATAAAACAGATATGCATAGTATGAAAGATTTTAGACTACTGCAAATATAACTAAGAAGTGAATTGACAATCCATGCAGATATAAAGAAAATTTAATTAAAGCAAAAAACAAACAAACATGAGTTATCGGTTTATGGAAAAAATATCTGAGTAAAGTGGGAGTTTGATTTTTGAGTTAATGTGCTGTGATCAGTCAGTAAAATAAGACCATATACAAGGGAAGGGGGACCTAAAAACAGAATTTTGTAATAAAAAATTGTATATTTATATTTAAGTGTTGCAAATTGAATTGCTTTAAAAAGTATACTATATTTAATGCAATACACCAGTATACACTTTTTTTATCACTTTTCAAAGTAATCTGAAATACTTGCAAAGTGATATGCTTTAATGTCTCTGCAATGTCTCCCTCCTCGGTTCTAAATCTGCTAAAAAAAAATAAAAAATAAAACATTATTTCATTAGATTTAAAAAATCACATGAAGCAAGATTGAGCGAATGTGGCTAATAGATAAGCTGGATCATGTTGAATTTAATTAAAAAGTGTTTCACACTCAAGACTTTGAAAAATAACACTTTGCTGGGATGGAGCATGCACTGTTTTCTTTGCCATAAAGCAGGATGCTTACATTTTACTGCATCACATAAATGTTTCTTAAAGTTGCAGATAAAATGCCTGACAGTTACGAATTAAATTTGAGAGAAAAATGCCATTTGTGTAAAAAAAAAAATCAGCGTTGTTTTGACTTTGGACTTCACTTGTGATACTTTTTAGGATTCTTGTTAAATAGCCACTGTATATTACTTGGTGGCACTGTTTCTGTGCAAAACCCCAGAAATATGCCATTTACATGGCCGAACTTATGGCATATTGAACGGTTCTGTTCATATTAGCCGTTAGCAGGCATAGATGGCCCGCTGATGTGCTTTGCGATGCTATGCAAACAGAACAGACTTCACAGATTGCTACCATATGATGTGAAGGTGTATATAATTCAAATGGCCATAAATCTTTCAAAGTGCGTTCAAAGTAATGATCTTAGACCCTCACTGATATACTATTACATACTAATAATTGTATGCCTGTCCCCATGCTTTCCACTTGCTTGGAAGGTAAAAGAATTGCAAAAGAGTAGGGCCAAACACCATTTTCAAAAACTCACGTGAATAGACACATTTTCATGAGAAGAACTATTTGGGCTGATTACTTTGTTAATCAAGTGGGTTTTTTTTTAATTTTGTTTAAACGTTTAATTTACTATTAGAAAAATAACAGTATGTTTTTAAATAAAAAAAAATGTTTTGTTTTGTTTTTGATGTTTAACATAGAATGCTAATAATAATCTCAACTTGTCTAAGGTTGCACATTGTTTTGCAAATCATAAGCTTGGTTTGATAAGAGTAATGCATCTTTTGGATGATCCTTTGGATCGGCAAAACCATCGTATCCCCCCTGCACATTCTAGCACCACACACTGCAATTTAATTGAATGGAATTTCATTTAATTCAGGCTGATTAGTTTGTTAATCACATTTCATTTACTGTTAGAAGAATAATGTACATTTTTAAATAAAAAGAAAAGTGTTTTGTTTTGTCACGGCCCGGAAACATTGTATTAAAACATTTTTGCACAGAAACATCGCCACCAAGTGATGTACTGTGGCTATTTAACAAGAACCCATTTTAGAGGTGTGGTAAATTTAATATTTCAATTATCCACTCATAAACTTGTGTTTTTATGAAATCAGCTGGCTTATAATCTATTTCAAGCATTACAACTTTTTTCCTTGCTGTTTTCTATAAACAAAAACAGAATTTCACACTGTTCGAACATTTCAGCCATTATAAAAAAATTGACAAATATGCAAAATGCACTTTCTAAAAAATATACTACATGGTTCCATGATTTCACATGATGATACCATTTGGCAGACTGATGCAGAAAGGTTACTGCACGAAGTATACATAACAGTATAAGTATTTAGTACAACAGGTAAACAAACCAGAAAATGATTATGGTTATTTTTGGGTTTCCCCTGCATATAAAAATACATCTTTTTTTAAAAACAAAAAATAGAAGAAATCAAATCCAATCAGATTTAGATAATTATTAGGGTTTTTACTATTAAGAGGGAAAAAGCTAGCCAATTTGAGTTTATGACAGTTGCTAATACTATTTACATTCTACAATGAAGCAGGATAATAATGACAGTACTTTTTAATGCTCAATATTTTCAATTGGGGGGGGGGGTAAATAACATGATAATTCACGACATGATGTGCTAACTGACTAGCAGAAATGTTATTTATTGCTGCTATCATTTAGTTTTTTGGAAATGACTAGATTCTGCTTTGCTGATCTGGATGGTAATGCTCTAGCAGAAGTAGTCTATTGCCTATAGACATGTCATCAAGGCTCAAAAGCCAGTCTATCTTGCCTATAGAAAAAGTGTGGGAAATTCTACATTTCCTACTTGTGGAAATATCATCAATGATCACAATTTATTAGCTACAAAAAAAGTCTGGAGATTTCTATAATTTAGGAGGATATGTTAACTATTAGTCAATCACCAAAATATGGATCCAAAGCTAATTTTAAACCAGCATAAGCAAAAATCCAATATCCAATAGACATTAATAGATTATCATGCAGATAGAAAATAAATACATTCGATAAAGTAGGTAAAATTGTAAATTTGCATAAATGTACAAAACCTATGGTAAAAAATTTACTTGTTATAAAAAAAAAAAAAATTTACTTGTTTAACTATAAAAATGTTTATTTTCTTAATATAATTTCTGTTTTATAAGTAATATTTTTAATTATATGTAAAATCTTATAATGATTCAAAAAGTTATTTTAGTTAGTTTGGCATTTTAATTAAACAAAGAAGATTCCCCTTTTCAATTATGTATATATTAGAAGTTTTAAGTCAATGCATTCACGCTAGGGGATATGACAAATACATAAATATGTTGAAGAGGTAGAGAATAACATAACCTATTAAAATGGTAATATTTATTTAAAAATACTTCACTAATATCTGGAAGATGTATTATTGCATCCATCCACTATACATATGTAGATGTGTGACTATTTATTAATCCATAATATTTAATAAACTTTATTATAGATATATAAAATATCTACTGTTTCCATTCTTAGTTAAACTTATCTCATTCTTATTATCTATTCAATATCATTAATCATTGTTCAATGCTAATTTATTGTCAGAAATGTTAATAAAGAGAGATTAAGAAAATTATTGGTGAGGTAAATATATTGGTCATCATTGGTATTTTTTCCATCATGTATTGCACCAGGGGAGTATTAATTATTTGACACATAATTTACTAATAGAGGAGACCCTTGAGCTGACTGTTAAAGAGGTGATTTGTAACTTGATGATGATTAGAAAATATAACTAATACTCTTAGCAGATACAATTTGTATGATATTTAGAGGAACAAATGCATGGTTGGATGATCATCAAGTTTCTTAATAATCAAGTTAAGAAAATATTTTTCTTTTGATATATTGATAACAATGTCTTCTAGTTTAATACAATACTTTAAAAAAGAAATCCATTGTATTTTATTGCATTAAATGATAGCAAATTTTAATGCTATTAACAAGAGAGAAAAAGAGGGGGAGAGGAAGGGAGAGAAGGTGGAGAAGAAGAGAGTTGAGGAAGAGAGGGAAGATTAATCTTATATGATTGTATAATTTAAAATCACTTTTAAAAAAAATATCAGTATTGTTTTACCATGCAAACAATATTCACTATAAATAGTACTTTTAATTATGCATTGAATGTTGGTAAACATTCGTAAGTTGAATATTTAAAATATGGTAAATTAATTTATTCTCATAATGGGCATTGCTATCTTATGCCATGAGAATGCCCGAATTGTAGTTAGAAATAAATGTATTTTTAAACCACCTGTGTTAAATGATAACATTATTGTAATTAGGATTTGAGTTTCCATAAAATTCTTTTAGTGCAATAAATTTTGATTATTGTTTTATATTGACGGTACAAGAAAAATATTTATTTTAAAAAGGCAAATCATTTTATTATTTAATTATAAGTATTAACCATAAAATCATTATTTAATTGATAAATTAAATACTATTTCAATACTAAAGACATTTTTTGTTTTTACATATAATATCACAAAAATAGATAATTTTGATAAAATAAACGATTTTAAGAATTTATCAATTTAAAAAAAAAAAAAATCGAAAGAAAATTTTTCTAATTCATTTTTAAATTCAACAATACCCCCTTTCTTTGCATAAGCATTAATATCAGATTAATTTAAAAGCTGGTCTTTTAAAAAGTTACATGCAGTGTTCCCTTCATAGTTCTGGCACTTGATTGCAAGCCACGTTATGAATATTGAATTTCATGGATAATAGTGAACCATATAAAAACAATATAGTTTTTTTTTTTTTTTCAAGACACACGCACACAAATTCTTAGCTTTAAAATTTTAAAGGATAAAACAGGAGTGAAACTCGTAAAATTATCTAATAATTAAATAATTTTACTCTTAATTTTTTGCACTTGAATGGAAAGTATTTCTTTTTAAAAAAAAGTAAAAGTTTTTTTATTACCCTAAAATGAAGTAATTTTAAATTAATGGTTTTAAATTACTTTCCTGAAAAAGATCTGTCGTAATTTGTTTTTGCCATTTTGCGATCGCAGTGCCCAATGGTCAGACGGTGAACTAAAGAGTTAAAATTTATTTTCATTAAATTTTAAATGTTTTCATTTTTTATTTAATATATGTATATTTTAAATAGACATGAAAATTATAGGTATGAAAATCATAAATACAGATGAATCGCTTATGGATAATTTTACTGCTAAATTAACAAGTTAAAAATGTATTTTTAACTATTATAGCAGTTCAGATAAACTTTAAAATAATTTTCACATATGAAAATATTTTCCTGAAATATATATGCTAACAGTCTAATAATATAATTGTTAATGTTTTACCTGCTATGAAGATTCTATTCATTTAAAAAAAAAAGTTGGGAATTTCTAAGTAAGTTAATTATTTTTTATTTGTAACTCAGTAATTATTAGTTAGGAAATAAAAAGATGAAAACAATCAACCTTACACCATTGGTGGTTTATACCCTGACCCTGATAAAACTTTTGCCATTCTGTGGCGTATATAAAATTATTTAACTACAAAAAGAAAAAATGAATTTATCAACACATGAATCTTGATTTTCAGTATTAAAAACAACATTATGTATACTCACATGATCAGATCATCTTATTTAGTGATTGGAAATTCCAGAACTCAAGTGAAAGAGTTTTTAATTAGCCAAAACCTAATTGAAATGGGCATATATTGATTGTATTGCCAATTGTTGAGTCAATGATGACGAATCCTTAAACACTTGAGAAAAATGTAAAAGATGCTGTTGTTTTATGTGTGCGTATATATATAAAGTTAAACTTAATTGTATTCGATCTATAATGAAAGCAAATCTTTTTGGAACATTAAAACTAATACGTTTCTATAGAAAAGTATTACTTCCTTAACTGCTTCGTGTTTTTTTCAAACGTATTCCTTCCTAAAAAGCAGTAATAATTTTTCACTGAAATACAATTTATTAAAAGAGAAGAAAAAATCATTTTTTTTTTAAAAAAAAATCATTTTGAATTTTTTTTTTTCAATTTCCATGACAGGAATACTGTATTAGTGAAACATTATATGCTAGGAAGGAGTCAATTTTAGAGAGAGAAAAAATTTCCATAGAAATAGTCAAAAAATCCATTTGAAGAAAATTGTCCTGGTAATAAAACGACATCTGTCGAATATAATTCTTTTATAAAATATATAACTTTAATAAATTCTATAATAAATTTAAAATTTAAAGTAAAATAGAGTTGCCAGAATAGTTTTCAGAAAGAAATAATTGATTAAAATAAAGTTAAAAGAAAAAAGAATAAAAGAAATTTAAAATTGGTTTCCTTGCAGAAATTTAATAGAAAATAAAAGTATTATTATCTTTTTTATTTCAGTTAAAAGTTTAAGCAAGCAAATT
This sequence comes from Epiperipatus broadwayi, assembly GCA_028023455.1. Classification (NCBI taxonomy): domain Eukaryota; kingdom Metazoa; phylum Onychophora; class Udeonychophora; order Euonychophora; family Peripatidae; genus Epiperipatus; species Epiperipatus broadwayi. The sequence goes on along the minus strand of JAQFVV010006316.1, from coordinate 1,999,403 downwards.
TATATCCTGCTGAAACAAAATAAATATTTATATAAATAAAATGTTTTTTCATAAAAAAAAAATGTTTTGGGTTGGGGGTGGGGGGTGGCTCGGGCTAAAGAGTCATTCAGAGAGAAAACAATATCTCGATTTTTATTAGTGGAAGTTTATTGTAAGATTTAATTTTAAGAAAAAAATTTAAAGTACATATCTACTTCTTTAAAAAATAACGTTTTAATTATATGTTGATATATAAATTAAATCAAAAATTTTCATGGAAAAAATAATAATAAATCCTTGGAGTTTTCTTATTCCCCTCTTTTCTTCCATAGCGTAAGCTTGTGGTTAAAACACCTGTAGAGGTCCCTACTATCGCATTTTATACGCATATTATCGAGGTTATAGCCTCAGTAAATATTACTTATATATGTAAGTAAATGCTTATTATTACTGCAATGATTTTATCGCAAGATGATTTCTACTTCCATTATCTGTAATAACTGAAACACACAAGTTTATTATATACCTGTGTCTATATATGTAATATATAGGATATATGAGCACAGACTTTCACACGACCCACCACTCTCCACACTATCTCATAACACTGATACACTCGAACACATAAATGTTGAAAAGATAAATAATCACCAATATACGTATCTCATGCTAAACCAGCAATCATCAGTTGACCCAGATTACCATCTCCACACATATATGCTATGAGTGCTCAGATATATATATATATATATTAAACTAGCCAATCCTCGCACTTTAATGAACAGGCTTCAATCTACTCCACACTCCAACTCTTCAACCGTCCATCCAATTGAAAATCTGACGGTGGAATGCTCAAAGGCCACTCACTGCTATTGAGATATCCATATTACCCAGGTAGTGACGAATGAATTCCAAGAAAATTATTAATGCTATAATAACAAGCACTTCCAAAAGTAGCAATATCTAAAAACTTAATATATAATATGGCAAGCATTTTATAATAAATTGCATATAAAATACCATTAATTGAAAAGCTCTTGCATTAAGATTTTTCTGGAATTTCAAGATTATATTTTTAATTCCTTCCCTTTATATTGAAAACTCAAATTTTGCTAAACATTGTAATTATAATTTTGTTTATATAGGAGGTGTCAGACTGACTTAAGCTCAGCATGAGTGTGACTATAATAGTGGCTCATCAAGGGTTGTGAGCACTCCATCATCAGATTTTCAGTGATATGAATGGTTGAACAATAAAGAGGATTGAAGCCTATCCATTAAAGTGTGTGGATTTGCTATCATAATATAATCCGAGTACTGATTATACATATTTGTGGAAAATGATGATCCAGACCAACTGATGAGTGCTAGTTCAGCATGAAATACATATATTGGAGCTCACTTATATTTTTCACATGTATGTGGTCATGTTTATAAGTTATATGAAATAGAGTGGATTACTATAGGGAAGATGAAAGTCTGGTTCAAATTCTCTTTAATTATATCTAGGTTAAATGTATACATTATACTTAGCATATAATATAAGCTTATTTTTATATAGAGACAAATTATTTTTTATGGCAATGATAAACTAATAAATTAAACATATTTTACATTCACTACTTTTTAGTTTAAACAGCAGGCTAGATTTCCATCTTAGAAATTCAATATAACCTTTTTTAAAAATGAAAGATTTCGAAAACCATATTCATCCTTCTTCAGTTACTTCTGCCCCCTTTCCCCTCCTTATTTTAAAGTTTAATTACATTATTGATACAGAAATTAAATAGAGTTATTGAATTAAGATAGAAAAAATCCATGCAGTTTGCTACAATTGGGCATAGTATTAATTTATAGTATTTATTGGATGTTATTTTCCTTAAAGTTTATTTATAACTGTAGAAACTAGTTTATTTACTATAAAAATAATAATTCAAAGTTTTTAAGTAATAAGTATCAGATTAGTGGTATTCTATCAAAATTTTGTAAATATCAACTTAAGTAAATAATTTATGGCATGTACTAATTGCAAAATAAATAAAAAAATCTTCCACATTAAAAACTTTAATAAAGAAATATTTTTTTATGATAAGCCCATTTATCGTGATATATATGATAATCAATTCATTGAAAAACGTCACGACAATATTTTTGTTCATAATTTTATAATCTGGACTAGTAATTTTTACTCTCTCAATATTAGCTTGAATAATACTTGGATCATCATATAATGATTAAACAGATTACGTGTGATAAATATTGCATCATGGATAAAATTATCCTTTCCTCTTACAATAATTGTCACGAATGTTTAGCCTATTCACAGAGCAAACAAGCCTAAATAGATTACTAATATAATTCAGAAACTAGATTCTCAAAGAATCATTTAAATAAACTTGTAAATAACACTCATCTTTTATTATATCAATGCAAGTCTATTTTATTCCAACAAAAGGTTTACATTCTCAGTGTAAAAATTTAAAAAAACTTAAATTCAAATCAACACTATCCTTGGTTCTTGTTTACATATGCTATAGAATATTTTTTGGAAATATTATGGTATTGGTTTTCATAATCAGTACCATAGCGAATGTACTTGATGGATTCCAACTTACGCGAAATTCAATTTACGGGAAATCAGAATGAATTACTTCTTGTTACATAAAATAACATTTCAAAAATATTTATATCTCACTTTCAAATTCAAAAGCAGCAAAATAAACAATGAGTAAAAACAGAGAAAATTAAATGCCACTATTTTTTAATCCAGTTTCTAACCAATTCACCTCCTTAAAAGTAGACAACACTGAACTAATTTATAAATGAAAATTATGTATAGGATACAGACTTTCATATGATCCATCACTCACCACTCTATCTCATATCACTGATACACTTGAACACACATATGTCAAAAAGAAAAATAATTACCAATAAACATATGTCATGCTAAACCAGCAATCATCAGTTAGTCCAGATTATCATCTCTACACATATATGCAATAAGTGCTTTAATGGACAAGCTTCAATCCACTCTACCCTCTAACTCTTCAACTGTCCATCCAATTGAAAATCTGATGATGGAATGCTCAAAGGCCACCCTGGAGCCAAGATTCTTGTCATGCCCATATTGATCTAAATTCAATCTGACCCCTTGTATACAGGACATAATCCATTTAATACCTATACAAGGGAATATGTGGTTTCTGATTCAGTCTGATCTCTACAAAAATATAGAAGCTAAATTGGTTTGATTTCAAAATTTTACAGTACTTGAAATTTTAAGCTAATGTATTCAAATGAACAGTAAGCAGTGAATATATACTGAAAAATAGTGCCTCCCTTATGAAAAGCTCATTTAATTAGAAACCAGTTGTAAAAATGTGACAAGTATCATTTTTCACTCACTGCATAACTTACAGCTTATCTTGCTGATTCAGGAATCGAAAAAGAGATGCCATCGTTGTATAATTAATAAAAACTAGAAAAGGAAGTCAATGAATGTGTGTTTATTTCTTTAAAAACATTTACTTTTAATAACTTGGCCATTTCCTTTAAATTTGTGTATTATCTCTTTAATCACTCCATTATGCCCAATAATATTTTGTAGCTGCTGCCATCAACTGATTTCCCTATGTCCACCCTGTAAAACACTTCTTTTTGTTTTTCATAGCTTGTGAATATACTTATGTAAAATGAGTATATTTTGGTTACACTTTTGGTCAATAGATAAAGCACGTGCATTTAAAAAAATAATGTATAAAGAAGTAAACAGAATATTGGGTGTGAGTTAATTTATGATAATAGCAAGGAAAGTAGTTTACTGTTTTAGGCTTGAACAGGATCTTTAGCAACAAGGGAATATAGACCTAAATGGAAAAATGTGGGTGATTTAATTTGCAAGTTGTGTAAGGAAGGCATAAAAAATATTAGCATCTGTTAATTGAATGTAAATGCTTACAAGTAGAAAGGGCACAAATAATGAAGTTGAGGGAAAATAAATATAAACAAAGTGATTATATAGAAAGTGGGTTCTTGGTTTTTATGCTGGGTTTGGAAAAAATTAAGAGGGATTTAGATATAAAGGCCATGGAATTGACAAAGATTATGTTATGGAAATGGGATGGAGCAGGATAGAGAAGAATATGGGAAAAACTTAGGGTGGGGATGGAAAGGGAAGGTAAAATGGCTAACAGGTTTCTCTAGGCATAGTAGATGAGAGATTCCTGAATCTGAAAAAGGAGAAGTCACAGTGCATTTCATCTAATCAACATTTACAAGACAGCAAAATGTGAGAAGACAATAACTTAAATGGATGCCATTAGTAAATCTAATGTATAAAAGAAGTTAAAAATATAAATATTTTTTTTATATTTAAAGCTGTAATACATAAGTAATAATATGTATGTTTATCTCTAAATAGAGTTTTATATGTAATCTGTGATTAAAAGTATTCAACCACAGAGTTTATATATGTTTTTAAAAAATAAAATATATTTTCACAGCACTAAAATTGCAATAATATTTATCTTTTTTAAAAAACACTCATAGAGATGTTTTTTTTAAAACAATAAGATGATTTTAGCTGTGAAATTGTAATAATATTTACCTCTTTTTAAAATATCCATAACATTTAAAAAATATTTTATTTTAAATAATTATGACAAAATATTTTTTAAATTTATCTACAAAGGCATACAGATTATTTTATTGAAAAGTCCTATATGTTGGAAAAAATGTAAATAAAAAAAACCCATTTGAAGGTTTTAATTTTTTATATACACCTGGGTCTCTTTTTACACGGATTTATTTAACGCGATTTTGAAGATACGCGATTCATGTTTCTCTGGAAGTCGAACTCCGATAATGCGCTATTACTTTAAATAATAAATTTTGCGCACTTACGTTATATTGAAAGTAATAGCACATTATTGGAATTCGACGTTCTTTCTTAGTAATATCAATATTTTCAGTGCTTTATAATAGTAAGATTTTATGCAATAATGAAATTAAAATCATGATTTCCATATTTTATGTATACACACATTAAATTTTACAAGATTATAATGTAAATTTGTTCAAACATTATGCGTGTTAATTTTGCATTTTAAATCACATTCTGTTTTTGCTTTCTAAAAAAGAACGTAATCAATTATTAATCATTTAGTGTCCACAAGTTTATTTTTAAAAGGTGAGTAATAGCAGTGGCACAATTAAAATTGAAAATTAAAAAATTAAAGACAAATATAAGAATTTAATTTTTAGTTGTTAGATTAATTACTAATTACGTTGTCACCAAAAAATCATAAACACAACATGAGAGTGACATTGGTGCTAGTTGTATTTCCTCTTGTCTAGAATCTAATTTTTTACCAGTTTGCAAACGAACCTGTTTATCGACAAATGGCGATAATAATTAAAATGTATATAAAAAATGTAAATTACTGTAAATTATGCATAAAAATATATTGTTTTGAATAAAATTAAATATTATAGTTAAAAAAAAGTTTGTCTTGTATCAATTTTTTTCAAATTTGAAATTTTTTATTAGTCATATTTTATTTCCTTTTTTTTTTTTTTTGCATGAATTTTAAAGTAATTTTACGTTGGTGCTTTGCTTTTACACGATTTTTGAAAAATCACAGTCTATATCCCCCTTTTTCAAGGTAAGTTACGTCTATTTTTGCACGATTTCGTTTGCGCGTGTTTTCTGAGGAACCTATCTATCGCGTAAAATGAGACCCAGGTGTATATATTATAAAAAACACAATGAAATTCCTTTACTAAAAAATCATATTAGTTATTACTAATACGCTAAAACTAATTGCGTTACGGTGAAACTTTTAAGTTTATTAATTAGGCTTTTTTTTATCTATTCTATCTTTTAGACTTAGCGCATATTCTTGAGATTTATTGCCTTAGTAAATATTACTTACGTAATCAATATGCATTAAATAAATTTATAACTATTCCAGAAGTGATTACAAAACTTGTTTTAAAATAACTTTAAATCAAAACATAATTTTGTTTTTTTAAATGAAAAGTTCACATTCATATATATATTATAAATACATACAAAACAGATTATGTTCTTAAAAAGCTATAATAGTTGAAAAAAAAAATTTAAACCATAAATAAATAAGATTTTAATTTCTGAAAAATTAAGTACAAACTTCACTCTATAAATGAGATTGTTATTACAAACCAATTTAAAACTTAATTATAAAACTTTATTTTGAAATAACTAAATCAAAACACAAATATGTTTGTTTTAACTTGATATTGATAATAAATTTCAATTGAATTTGAAACTTCAAATAAAAAGAGGAAGATTATACAATTTTCACTTATTAAATATATCTAATTTTAGAAAGTAAAATAAGAGAAATAGTTTAGGCTTATTTCATGCATTATACTTGAAAAAATATAAATTTTTATTGGTGAAATATATGAAAGCATGTTTTCTTTGAATGATTATATTTACAGAGAATTATCATATTGAAAATGTTTGCTTAACTTTGAACAGTTTAGTGCAGTACTGCATTTGAATGCGCAAACACCTGATTACCCATCAAGCAGTTAAATCATTTGAAAAATATTGTTTCTAATAGTATTTAAAATAATAATGCTCTGTAATTAACAATTTTATAATTAATAAAATTAATTCAGCTACTAGTAAATGACAAAAAAAATGCACACCTAACCCTACTGCTAAAAATAAAACGAGTTTGATAAAAAAAAAGTATTTCCTCCCTATTTCATATTAATAAACTCAATTATTATTTAGTCTGAATGATACTATATATTTGAAAATGTTTGTGTAGTTTTTTTACATATATGAGTATAAAATTTCCATACAATAACTAGAGAAATATGTCCAGAAATGATGTTACTAGGTAACAGCCAATTATAATTTAGTCTCAAACTGCACCACTTGCTCTAGTAGCCAACAATAGTTTTTGTCCGAGTTTATTTAAGAGATAAAAGAACATTCTCTTACTTCTCTAAATAAGCATAGACAAAAAGGTTTTGTTGGCTATTATAGCAAATTGTTCAGCTTGAGATTGTCAACATTAATTGGTGTTAATTGGCAATATTATTGCATAATACATTTCTTTAAAACTATTACATAGAAATTCCTTGCTTTTTTTATTTAAATACATATACTTTAAGCAAAGATTGCAACTATAAAAAAATGTTTTATAGTTACAACATTTATTATGTTATAAAACATAATATAAAGAAAATATTTAAATTTCTTCTTTAAATATATACCATAACTTATTATATAGTTATAAAGAAAGAGTAAAAGAGCTTTTTAAAAAGTCTATTGCATAGCAAAGGCTTTATATGGAACTGTTTCCAACATACTCTTATTAAAAAACAATGAAAAAGAAATGATTATTCATTGAATTTGGTTGGTGCAGATTTAAGCCATTTTTTTGTTTTACCATTTAACCAAAAACAGCTAGATACCCATTTACTGATCAAAATAAAATGGCCAGCTAAAGATAAAAGAAAAATTGTATGCCCATTGAAAAAAAAAAAAACCCATCAATTTTACTTGGTCTAGATCCAAATGCATACCATTTCAATATTTAATCCTGATATACACAATTCAATTTCACACAAGCAAAAAAAAAAAATTACATCTGAATTTTAGAATCTTAAATAAAAGTGAATTAACTTTAAAACTAATCTTCATTTGTATGTGTACAATCAAACATTCACTAAAGTAAACCATATGCACACAAATATCACAGCACGATGTAGTCTTAGTTAGACTTTTATGATTGCTCCGGACTTTAAAAAAGGTATGATTGCAGGAACTGAGAGATGAGTTACAATCCATAAAGTTTGAACTCAAACATTTGCATTTCTATCATGCTGGCCAAAACAATTAATGAGATCAATTAATAAAATAAATATTTGGTAAACAATAGTTGCTTCACCATCAAGCTGACTTCATGACAAGAAATACAACTTTAGTTTTTAAAAGTTACGTTCATATGAAGCTTAAAATACCACCATAATTTTATTGAAATAGACACTAATTTTGACATTCTGTTTAACACAGTGTATGCACTGTAATAAAATTATGAGTTTTAGTGCTAAAAGTTTTGGATTAATCCCAATTTTTCATATTTGGTGATTAAACATCACATAAACTCCTGAATAACTAACCATTTGATTGCACTTATTTATTTCGATTTGAAAAAAATATTGGAATAACTTACTTAAAGTTTTCATATAGATGGTTTTGTGTTGTAGTGGATAAAATCTCCCTACCATTCAAATGTGAGTTCAAACTTGGGCATGATAAAATGACAATTTTTTTTCAGGTTTAAATCAGGCTTTGAAAATGTTTTCTTTCCAAATAGATAGCCTCAAATCCTTACTATCTGGTGCTCAGTAAGTTTCGAAAGTAATGTTTTTTTTGTTACTGTTCTTTTATGAGGAGTTGTTGGAAACACAATGGCTATGTGAAGACTGTTTTACTATTTTTTACATATTACTGTAATCATGTTAAAAAAAAAAAATCAAAGACTTTATAAGTAATAAATCAATGCATTTTATTGCAATATGCACAAAATATAGCATATTGCTAATCCTGCATATATTAAAGTGAGGTCAACCACTAATGAACTACTGAGAACATTAATATTTTTTCGATAAATTAGAATGCTCACATTTGACAAATTACAAAATTTGTACACACTCATCACTGTATAAGCATATAGGGAACATTAGTGGAAGAAAATTAAAAGAAAAATTTAATTAAAGTACATCCTTAAAGGTAGAATATAACAAAAAAAAAAATAGGTACATTTTGAAAGAAAGATAGCTATAAATGCTTTAGGCCAGGGGTCCCCAACCCTATGCCCATGGGCACCATGGCGCCCGCAGACCATTTTACATGTGCCTGCCGCTATCTGAACATGATAAACAATTATTTATCTGATACAAATAAATTTAATTTTTAAAATTTATTATAAATTATTGTATTATATTGTAATCAAATTGTAGGGCATACTATACCTTTACAACGTAAACATATAAACGTTAATTATATGTTAAAATTTTATTTTTGAAATAAATATTTTATTGTACATTATTATTAACAATATCCAACTATAAATTTACATTGAAAAAATAAATGGTTCCCGCCATCTGGACGGTATTATAGAATGTGCTCTTAAGTGCAAAAAGGTTGGGGACCCCTGCTTTAGACATACCTAGTATTTCAATTTCACACAACTTAAATGCATGAATAAAGTAATCTGAAAAAGGTAAATGATTCTTAAGGCATATTTTGACTGAACTAGCCTTTTTCAATTAAACCAGGACCCAGATTTTCACATCTGTATTATCTTTGTTTGTAATCAATATACTACAATTTAATCTACTAGTTTCAAATTTCTTGCACTCACAACTTGCGTATGACACCATTTCAGCTAAATACATTATTGCCTATTAGTAATCATTTAATAGGTTAGAGATTAACATATCTTATTAAATATATCCATACAATATCATTAATCCATCTTGATTATTCTTTTGTCAATATGTGTTAAATCTTAGATATACATATCCAATACTAGAAAATTACCGCACATATGCCATAATAAAAATTTGCTGGGTCTGCCATAAATGCAACTTGGGAAGAAAGGTCATTTATCTTTTCCACACAACTTTATTCATGCATAGTATATCACATATGGAAAAAGAGGGCTGGAGTTGAATTAATGATGCCATATTAATCTCTTATTAAGTTTGAAGTTAATGTCTGAGCTTAACATGATATGATAATCACTACCCTGAAAAATGATAAGTAATATTTAGTGTTCACTTGAGGATAGCATTTTAATATTAAGTATTTGTTGGACTATTTCCATCAATTAATGTTAAGAAATTGGAACTTTCCAGGTACATTCACCTATTAGTAATGTCTGACAGGTTAATATTTTAACATATTTCAAGTGGCATCATTCTCTTCTTTTCTTAAGGTGTTGCAGGTCTGACCAGTGACAGTATTAGCATGGAATCGACCCTGGGCCTTTAGATTCTTGAATATTGAATTTTATGGTAGTTGATTAGAGCATTACACTAAAAATCAATATTAAAAAATCTAAAGGTCTAGGTTAGATTCCCATACTAATACTATCATTGGTCAGTCCACAAACACCTGAAGAAGACAGGAGAATAATATCACTCAAAATATGTCTTAAAATACCAACCTGTATGCTATTACTATTTAAATGAAGTTTAATTTTTTTTATAAAAACATTTCATTCTTAATATAAATGATGGAAATAGTCTAACAAATAATTAATACTCATTAGTAACATTTATTCATTGAAGTATTATCTAAAGAAGTTGTCAAATAATCGAATGCAAAAGATTTAGGAAATCACAATAAGAAAGAAAGTATAGGAGAAATTGGAATTTTGACAATTTAAAAATGATTTTCAGGTAACAGGACACTACCTATTTTAATAAAGCTAACTATTTTAACTGTTATTTAAGAGTACAACCACCTCAAACAGGACACTTTAATGCACTTACAATTTTATTCTATCAAAAAGTACTTTTTTTTTTAAATTTTAAAAGCTTCTTAAATGATTAATTTGGATAATTTCTAAGAATAATTTCTTTCGTGAAATCAACATAAACTCTATTAATAGTTGCTTTCTGAGTCAATCAAATGAAAAATCAATTTATAACTGCTGCAAAAGCAGAATTATGACCTGTGATTATGATAAGGGATCAAAAGAAAAAAAAATGTTGAAACGATCTGTGGCAAATCTGAAAATTAAAATTACAAAAGGTAAAAAAAAAATGTTAAAAAAATTGTATAAAGATTTTTGTCTACGTAGTTGTGCATACTAATATTTCCATTCTTTTTAATAGTTTGACAACTCAGTTTTAAAGTTTATAATACACATCAGAGGTGAACAATGTGGTAATCATATTATGAATATCAATCTTTTCAGAATGCTTATATTCAAGACATTTTTCTTTTTATCCTATTGACAATCAGTTATATTTCTTTCTGCTATATTGTGGTAAATGCATGATTTATCTTTTACATCCATGAAGTTTTTGTCATGGATAGGAATTGAAGATTATAAATACAAACATCAGAATGAGACAACTGAAATGATATAAACATATATAAAGGATACGTCAGAAAATATTACCAAACAAATATTAAAATGAGTACTAACAGAAAAAAAAAAGTGATGAGTACCAAACTCTCCATACAGTAGTGCCACTCAGTGCAAGCCAGAATAATCAATGGATGACAGAAGGCTCATGCATAAAATCCTTATCTAGTGCTCACTCATCCAATATCCTGACTAGTTTCTAGCTTGTGGCTTTCATCAATGAGGATCTATAAGCTAGAAACTAGTCTGAGGATGTTGGATGAGAAGGCACTAGATAGGGATTATATTCACAAACCTTCCTGCATCCATTGATTATGAAGGCTTGCACTTGGTGGCACTACTGTATGGAGAGTTTGGTACTCTTATTAACAGCATGTGTAAGCATATAAAATGACAATCATGTGATGTTTAAAAAAGTGTCTATAAAGGAATGAGAACAAGTAATAGATAGATAGAATAGAGACAGAAATTGCAGAAAGATTCATGGACAGGCAATGAGGCATGGTAACTGGAAATCAGAGACATAACAATCATCAATATACTAATAAGAATTAAAGTAGGCTATCCAACTACATTCTCATTTAACTACAAGGCAAAATCAATGACTATAATATATGTACTCTTTTTACTTATGAGAAATTTTAATAAACCAACTGATGTACAAAATTCAGATATTAATTCTTTAAGAGTTATTGAAGATCTGGAATACTTATGTTATGCAACATCAAAATTTCCTCAGTCTATATGTATATATACCAGAAAATAGTTTAAGACAAGAACTTGGGGGGTGGGGGATGCTCTAAAAATATAATCTCACTATATCTCAATGTAAACTTGTGAATATTTCAACTGCTTAAGTTTTCTAAGTAGAATTTCGAATTAATAAAATGGCCTAAAAAGAAATATATAGATATATCTTGAGTTCACAACTATACTATATTATAAAATTTAAGGTGTTCATTGCCCTAAACTTGACATTTGAAATTGGATGTTGATCTCTGGTGTAGAATATATTTATATAGAATGCTAAAATAACTGGCAAATGATATAATTGAATGCCAATGATGGATAGAATTCTATTGCTTTAACTTATAAAGTTTATATTGAAATGCAGATATTACACACACCCAAAAAGTTCATAAATCATCTGGAGTGGAAGTAAATAGTTAGCATGATTATTAGACATTACTGCTATCTACTTTTATTAAAAAGATCTTTCTTTACAACAACATTCAATTATTAATCTAATTTAAAGTTACTGAAAAAATCATTTTCTAATCTAATTTACATTTCTGCGACAACTCAAAAGCAGTCACAAAACAATGAGAAGGATTTCACTAATCAATAAAAAAAAAATCAGATGTTACAAAATTTAAAAATATGGTTTGTGCAGTGGGCATGATTTTGCCATGAAAATTGTAAAATTGGTACTCATTCATCCCAAATGCCTAGTTCATGCACTTATATATATATATAATTATGGTTAAATCATGCAATTTTTATCAATATTTGTATGTTGCACATATACTTATACATGTAACATCATTTTAAATTAAATTTTTAAATAACAAGTAATGAAGATGTGGTAATATTTTTCAGTATTTTCACTTTTATAAATTAAAAAAGTTTTATTTTTTATCACTGCAATGTGTAGCAGAATAAAATTATATAATTTCTATTGTTTTTAAATATTAAAACACATTTTTTTGCAAGAAATTTAATAAGATATTATCTTTTAGGGGAGAATTTCTCCAAAAAAAAAAACACTAGTTTTTTCATTTCATTCGGTCATGATGATCATATCATTTTTAGCCATTATCAGTACATACCAGGATGAAGTTCTTCCCAAGTTTAATCCACCATCCCCTATTCTCCTATTTGTAGCCTCTCTTCTTCATGTCACTCCAGCACATTTCTTTATTTCATCCATCCACCTCACATGTGATTTATTTCTAGGTCTTTTACAATATCTTGGAATCCAATTTAAAATTTCTGCCAATATATTATCATCTTTTCTAGCAATATGTCCAGCCTGTGGACATTCTAGCAATATGTCCAGCCTGTGGACATCAGCATCATAATTCTTTCAATGAGGTCAGTAACACCTGTTTGTTCTCTCACCCATGTATTTCATTTTTGATGAATTTTTGTTACTCCTAACCTGCATCTCTCCACACTTTGTTGCTCTTCTGTTAAGTGTCCAAGTCTCAGATCTATAAATAAGAACTAGTAAAACACATTTGTTAAAAACCTTCATTTTCAAACAAATAGGCATATTTTCTTTTAATATTAAGTTATTTCTACCAAAAGCACAAAAGTTTAATTCTATAATTAATTTAATCCATTATGTTTCCATCTGTAGTAATAATCTGACCAAGGTATTTGTAGTTGTTAATTTCTTCTAACTAATCATTATTAATCTATATTTTCTTCTGTTGAGAAAATCCATTGAGCATTATTTTAATATTTTAAACCTTTAGTCCTACTTTCATTTGATAACTTGTATATTTGGATACAATTTTATTAAATTTTTATTTGCACTACAATTTTTCTTTTGAACTTCTATATCTTTAAATATGGCCATTATTATTAGATAATGATTAAATATTTCCCATGCAAGTCTTAAATCATTCAACAAAGCCATTCATACAGAAGATGGCACTGTGGCCACTTGACAAATTCATTTTTTATAACTATATGTTGTGATAATTTGCCGAGTTTATGTTGATTTGACAGTAGAACTTAAATATATAATGATTTATTGGTTAAAAACAATATGATGATATCAACATTCTGATTGGATGAGAGCACTTTGAAGAATTCTTCCTTTGTTTGACTTTGAAAAGAAAAAAATATATGTTTACACTCAGATATTATTTAAATATGTTAGTTTTTAGAGGGCAAATCAAGAAAAATATAAGAATAGTAAAACAGAAGGTGTCATTTGTGGGAAAAGGAATGCTTTCATAAACAGTGCTTATTTTTTGAAAGCCCCTTGCACCTGTTTGAATTATATAAATGATTGCTCTGCTTATATCATTTAGTTTATTACTTATTGGCAAAGTTGAAATATTATTTCTATAATTTTTATTTTATTTATTAAAAATATAAATTTACAAATAAAAAACATTCTTAAAAATAACATTTGAACTTTACTAATATATAAAAAAAATGTAACAAAATGAAATATATAATCAAAGCAATAGCTTTGGTTCTTCCACAGTTGCTGATAAAAATATTTAATGATCAAGAGAAAATTTGTTTTAAGCCTATTTCTAAAACTCAAATAAATTTTTATTATGATGTCATAAAATAATGAAATGCTGTTTCAACTTACAATTATTAAAAAATGAAAAAAAAAAAAACCCATCAACTCAGGTATTGTGTTTTCAAACTGTTTGTCCTGAATATTGTAATTATTCTATAAATATGGTATTTTCCTTTAAAAACAATGAACAACAATATCAGTTAACCAAATATTTAAATCATTCATGCTTTTCTTCTACTTATTTTCACATTGAAAAAAGTTTAATTTTGTAAGCATCCAGTCTACAATCTTCCATTTTGTGATGTTTTATTATGTTGTTCTTCATGGCCATGTGAAGCTGTGTTGAATAAAAATAAGGTTAGTGAAAATTCTCCATGTTAATTATACACCCATTGATGTGATGATCATATTGCCTTTCTTTTACATCACTGTTTAAAACAGAAAAAAAAAAACAATCCCTTGCTTATACAGATTGAATAACCAACAGATACTAGGTGGTCAATAACAAATACTTATTAAATCAGTAAATAGTAATATCTTATTCATATTCTCAAACAGATTTCTGACATCAGTTCATAACGGCTATAACCTAGAAAGACATCCGGAAAAGTGGGTTGGATATTTCATGAAAAGTACTCTGGAAGCTGAAATTATAAACCTTCTGAGGTCCTACATTTATAAAACTGAAAACAACAAAGTATCTAGCTGCTAATCTAGTGTCAGATCTATATAACTATGCAATTAAATAGATTTGCACTCAATATTAAGATGATTTTGGGGTAACTTGATAATAAAAAAGAGTATTACCTGCTCCAAAATTAAAGCTGAATTAGAATCAGAAAACCCAGATTAAAGTTCCTTGGTAATGAATGACATAAGTCAGAAATTATCAAGAAATATGAATATGACATCACGAAAGTGGGTTTAATAAACATTAGAATTTATTGATCGCAAACAGATGGTGCTGAAATGGAACAAAGACTTTTATAAATACAGTTCACTCTAATACTATCTAATGCTTTGAGCCATTCACCTTCGATTATATATCTTTAATTCTCTTTCATTTTTTCAGAAATAAATCAATTAAAAATGTAAAATATTTGATATAAAAATTGTATATCGTAATTATTAAAAAAAATATTTGTAATCATTTTTCCCCTCATTCTTTGACAATCACACATCTAATATTTACACAAACTAAAAATATTTTAAAATTTATTAAATCTATTTTAAGACTATTTATTAGATGTTGACAAATAAAAGAAACACAAAGAATGACATATTTATAATAGAATCAGATAAAGAAAATTAAATATTTCTTTTCATGTTTGATATTAACTCTAATAAACAATAAAATATGAAACTTCAAAAGAGATCTTTTCATATCGATAAAGACATTGAACAAAAGCAAACAGAACTCAAGAGTTTTCCCAACATTAGTTTAACATCAAAACAGCAAGGCAAGGATCAAAGTGAAAAGAGAAGAGCAGAATGACAAAATAAAATGACATCAATCTTAAGCATTTAATTCATAGATTTGTCATTTTAAAAAAATAATATTTATTAACTTAAAAAAAAAAAAGAGTAAAATATTAAGCCTAAACATTACACACAGAAGTTAACATTTGCTTACTTAGATCATTAATCAAAAACAAAGAAACTATATGTCAAAAAACTCATAGTATACTATTACCTTATAGATCTCTAATAAAAAGTCTACAAAAAAAAAGGAAACGTTTATATATGAAAGATCTATAACAAAAAATCAGGTAGGAGAACTGTGATGTTAATGATAACTTTTATAGTCAGCAAAAACAACAACAACAAGGAGTAAAATAAGTACTAATCAACTTGATTTGAGTCATATATAAAATCACTAGCAGTTAATGGACTTTAGATAACAGAACCAGACCAGGCTGTCATGGATAGTGATTCTCTTTCATCAGAAAACAGCATTGGATTTCCGACATCCATTTAATAGGCATCTTATTTTTTTTATATGATAGTATAAACCAATAAGTTTGAATCAAACCAAAATTTTTGTCAGCTAAATAGATGTGATTCTGAATCAATCAAGTGAAAATAACTTCTAAATTGATATTACAATCCTATTTTTCTCACTGATGAAGGATAATAGGTAGAAACTAGACTGATAAGCTCATCAGTATTACCAGCTGGAAAACATGCTTATGCTAATGGTTCTAAACTAGAAATAATTATTGGTTCTAATACAAATGCTAAACCTAACATGGAACAGTCACATGGTTATTAAAAATGTACAATCAATTACTATAAATTGCCCCCATTTGCTATTGTTTATTCATAATCTATAATTTAATAAAAATCATAAGAATATGCAATTGTTTTTTGTTTTATACTATATATGAAGAATTTGCCCCACCTGTAATATATTCTGGGATCCAAAAATATGGAATTTCCTGCTATATAGGATTAAAATATAGTTTCATTTTTTAAAGCTATTCTTGACTTATCTGTAAGGTGTAGTGAAGTGTAGGTAGTCCATTTTATATAGTTGTTTCAATCTTTTTTAATACCCACAATTAATCTTTTCAATCTTTTTTATTACACAATTAATCTTATCCAGTTAAATGACCTATTGCATAAACACACATTTGCATGTGTTCACAGACAAGCACTGAATGTTATAGCTATATAATTTTTATTATAGAATCCACAATTAAATATTAGACATTACAATCATAACAAAAGGTTATTTTACTTTCATTTAAAATTTTGACCTCTTTCAAATAAATGCATCAAAACTTATGATTTTTTTAAACAGAATATTAAAGATAGAAAAAAGGCATAATGATTAATGAATTTACAGTGAGATGCTATAGAGTTTGGATTTGTCAACCTGAATTTTTTTTCCACCTAGGTAACATTTCCAAACAAGCTTAGGAGTGGTAATTTTAGATAGATAGCATATAACCAAACAAGTAAAATAACCCTATTAATGGTCAGCCAATGGATATTTTACTACTCTTAATTAAAGGATAAAGAAACCTATAAAAATTTGACTACCTATCAGCTATTTAGCCTGATGATTACTTTTCTACTATTCCTTGATAAAATTCTGAAAAGACCGGAAGCCACAATGTGTTCTGAACTTTTGGAAAATCAAAGTATTATTGCGGTCAGCTACATTCTTTCTCAACTGGTGAACTGAGAGATCGACTGCTCACAGGATCATAAACAAACTGAGTAATCTCTTATCAAACGCACCAACGTACAGAATTAGGTACACCTAAATTATGAGGGCTATGAATCCAGCACTAAATGGGCAGTTTTCCTAACTATAAGACGCCCCCCCCCCCCAAGAGAATTTTTAGAAAAACATTTTTATAGAATGATGCTGTTTTAACTTTAGATTAAATTTATAACAATTTCACGCGCGGGTGTGTGCATATTAATGAATCATTTTCATATTAGAGTAAATTATCTCTGGATGTCAGATGTGTTTTTGAAGATCTTTTAGTTTAAAAACAGAAAGTTAAAATTCAATGGAGATACACTTTTATCCTAGACTCAAAAGAAAAGAAAATTGCAGGTTTTTTTTTAAAAAAGGAAAAACATCCTCTTTTCCCTATCATTTTTGAATAATATTCATTATTACTGGAAATCAACCACCCATTGGATTATCCTTAATTGGATTAATAATTCAGTGAAAATCAGCTGTTTAATCTTAACATTAAGCCTTTTTTTTAACTTTCAGTTTTCACAAAGATTAAAATAATAATAAAAAAAATTCCTCCTTCTCAAAAACACAAACACACATTGCATGAAAACCAACGTCCTTAAAATAAAAAAAGAGAAAGCATTAATTTTAATGGATGAGTCATTTTTAAGAAAATTAAGCCATAATCAATAATAGTGATGTTCTCAAAAGCCTCCCTCTACTCTGATTGCAAATTGTATGTTACAGGTGTCCCACCCCTGGTTGGCGTAGCAACAATCAACAGCCTCTTATTACTGTACCTGGCAAATGTTGAATGCATGCGAAACAACAAGAACAACTTCTATCCCAGCATGCACTTTTTTGAAAACCCACATTCAATTCTACCTTTTATAAATGCTTTGTTTTAAAAATGAGCCATTGTTATGCAAACCTCACATCGGTTTAATGGAAATCTGTATTCCTAAAAAAAAAAAAAGACTCACTTAATGGAGCTCTAATTTTTGGTTGAATTATTATTGACTTGCCGATTTCTCTATCTATATATATAGACACACGTATATAATTCATAAATAAGACAATATTCAACACATAGAAAAATATAAACTTCAGCTGTGCATTTCGATTGGACTCACCTCAAGTCACTCACATACACCACAGCCATCCCTATTTTTTTTAAATCTAAAAATTATATAAATTCAAATAATAAGTATCAATATTATTATTAAAAATACAATTTTCAAATATATGTGAGACAAGGAAAATGAGTTCTTTTCTGTGCCCTGTCAATATCATTATGCTGTCCTTCTTTGTCAGAGTGCCTGCAAGTAAAATTAAGATCATTTATACTTGCCATCTCAGATATTAAAGTGATAAGCTTTCTTACAAGTGATATTATACAAGATCAAATTTAAATTCACACAACACTGATAACTAGTAATCATTTTTAAGACCTGAAATAATCAATATTTCTGCAAACCAGATATATATATATACTCATATTCACTAAAGATTAAACTAATAGCTTCTTAATTCTCTATGCATGAGTTAGGTAGAATTAAATTAGGTGATATAAATGCTTAATCCAATATATGGTTCAAGGTAGTGGAAAAATATAAACAATCTTATGGTGACATATTTTATTTGAGCCAATCTTATTGACTGAGATTAGTACAGTGAAAGTTATAGACTCAAGGGCCAAAAGGTCCTGGATTGAAACCCACATTGTCATTTCATATTAGAATGACATATGCTCTGATCATCTAACTATTTTGATTATTTACAAAGAAGAAATAAAGATAAGGAAGTAATAAATGATCAAAATATGTGATTGAAAACAAGAAGTAGAAAAGAAGATGCTTGAAAACAATCTGGAATAGTATATGAAGATCTCTCTTGGGAGATAACAACAGAAAGTCTAGATAGAACATTACTAATATATAATGAAAATCATGGCATAATCATTACATCGACACTATAAAATCTTGAATAGTTCTATTCATTCTAAATTTCATTGGTGGAAATATCAGGGCATTTTAATTGTTTTATAATGTAGATGGTAAATTAGAATTAAGTTCTATATCAGTACAATCAAAAACATACACATACTTATGTTCATATTATATAAATTAACTTATCTCTAAATTATATAATCTTAGAATAAGTAGTTCAAAGAGGGTGTTATAACTGAAATAGAATAATTTACTTCAGATGACCATCAAGTGTTATTATAAATGTAGTTGATAACAATCAACTCTTAAGCTATCAATAAATCTCATCCTATAGTCAAAGCAAGCTCCCTTAACGGTAAAGATGGTCTCACTTTTATCTATAATCTGATAAGTTTATATAGACATTTCTTGATCAAGTTGCAATCTTGGTTATCTATATAAACATATCAGGCTCTAGATAAAGGCAGTACCACCTTTATTGTTAAATGAGGTTGCCTTGACAACAGATTGAGATTGTTGTAGCTTAAGGATTGATTGTTATCATATAATTTTTACTCGATCTAAAATTGACCAGATAACTTATATATACATATATTAGGATCTATTTCTTAAAATATTTTAATAAATGACTTTAAATGGATATTTCTCTACAAAATAATAAGACACATGAGGCACAATGATATGCTTATGATCAACAGTATTGGTTCAGGATTGAGAATGATTTGAGTTATATAGCTTGAAATTAATTGCAGCTTACTACTTTCAAATCACATTAGTTTATACAACAGCACTAAGCAAACCATGAGTAGAAAAATAACATAAGATGTTAGATTTAGGGAGGGGGGGGACAAGCAATGGATTATAATCAAAAATTGATTTTGGTAATATATTATTGTCTTCTCCTGCATTAAAGAAAAAACTGAAAATATTTGCTTTTCATGATTGTTATATGTCAGTATCTCAGTATAATTCTGTGCAGTTTAGCAAAGTAAAGGACTTGTGGAGCTACAGGTTCCTGAACAAATTCTCAGATAAAAAATATCGCTATAAACAAGAAATAGAACTTCATCACATGATTTTCTCATATGCTTCCAAAAGCATTTTTTTTCATCCTACTCTACATCCATCTATTGAAGCTTAAATAATCAGTAGATAATTTATGGAATAATGCTATTGTATTCCCCATTCCCAGAATGGTTTTCAAACTATTAACTTAATAAGTATAAAGAAATAAAAGATACCTTCTTGAAGCATAACTGCATTAGTTTCAGCTTTGATACAGTAATAAATGATGAAAACAAATGCCAACCAACACTCTAGTGATATAATAGTATTATATCATATGGAGTGCAGTGATTACTGAAGTTCATAGCAGACAGCTCTAAAAAGTGAAGACAAAATAAACAAAATGCTTGTTGTCAATCTGTTAATTGTGGCTCTAAGATTACAAGAACTCCATGGAAACAATCATTCAATTATTAATCAACTAACATGGGCTAGTACTACACAATGTCACCACTCCCCCAACCAATAAAAGATTTCCCCCCCCCCCCCCCCCCCCCCCCCCCCCCCCCCCCCCCCCCCCCCGGGGGGGCCCCCCCGGGTTTTATTACAATAATATTCCAGTAAGTGACAAATAATTTTCAAATTAAGATTAAGAATACAAAAAAATCCATTAATTAGATATGATTCTTATCAACATAAAATCCTATGTATTGTAGTATGATTTTAACATAGCTAACTTACTTAATAACTTTTTTTCATATATATGCTCAAATTATTATATTTGATAAATTATATTATCTCATCAAAATGTAAATATTAAAATCATAAAGCTAAACTAGTCAATAAATAATCAAAATTACCCCAAATTCACAACTCAACCAGACTAGCCAAAAAATAAACACTAAAGCATAACCAATGGTTTTACTGATACAATCAGACTTCTCAAGTGCAAAGAACTACAAAATAATATATTTAAAATAAACATTACCCATAACTTCACTTACCTTCCACACACCCTTAATATTAAAAGAACTTAAATAATCGGTACTAATCAGTACACCAGGCTAGCTGTGTGGTGGTGGTGTTTCTCTGTTAAAAACACACAATTATATCGATCTGGGCCTGACTATTTTTAATTAAATTATTTTTACATTTTCTCTGCCTTTTTAAAAAATATTTGGACATTTGATACGACTTTTTTACTCATCTTTTGACATTTGATATGACTTTTTTTTACCAATATTTTGACATTCTTGTAAATAATTTACAATACAAGATTTGATTAAAATATTTGTACATTTTCTTTTCAAAAATGGCAAAATTAAAAACATTGTACAATACAAATAAAGCCAAAACAAAAATTGCAGTATAGTCACCATATTTTAAAAACAAAAAAGAAAACCAAAATTGAAAAAGTCAAAAGTTTTGATCTTAGTTTAACTTTTTTTGGGTGAGATGGGGAGAAATAATTTGTCGTCACTGAGACAAAAGATAGAGACAAAAGTTATTTTTGGTTTATTTTTATTTTTTAAAAAAGGTTAATAAAAATTGGTTTTAAAAAGAAGTTTTACTATATCAGCAGTATACAAATAAAGCCGAAACAAAAATCGCTGTATAGCCAAGAAAAAAAAAGTCGCTGTATTTTTTTAAAAGAAACAAAAAACAAAGTTGAAAAAGTCAAAAGTTTTGATCTTATTTTAATGTTTTTTTTTTTTTTTGGGGGGGGGGGGTTTGACAAATAATTTGTCGTCACTGATCAAATCAAGTTTATGATTTACAAAACTATGTGTGATCTCAGACAATTTATTTGTCTCATAATTTGCATGGCTATTTGCATGAGTTCTGGCCAAAGGTGCTTGACCATGACCTTTTGCAATTTTTTCCACCATCCAAAATTTGTAGGAAAGCATGGCGACAGTCTTACAATTATTAGTATTAAATAATATATTGGGTAGGGGATAAGATCTTTAATTCAAATGCATATTACAACAGTTATGGCCACTTGAATTCCCTATACCTCATATCATATGATAGCAATCTGTTAAGTGTTCGTATTTGCATAGTGTCACGAAGCACATTAGGCTGTAAGATGCCTGTAGCAGCTAATATGAACAATACTGTTTTATAGGCTGTAAGTTTCTCTACTAAAAGCACAGAAATATTGGGCCATGTAAATGGCATATTTCTGTGTTTTTAGCAGAAAAAACACCACCAGATGGCTGGCCTGTGGACTGATTAGTACTGCTAATTGTTTTGGAATCATAAATTTTTAATAATAAAGATTCATCAAATCTTTTTATTTCATTTATCTCAAAAAAGATAATTATAGCTTTATCAAAATTAATAGTGTGGCCTGTATCTTTTTCATGGATATATAAAGCAGAAATAATATTTATTTCTAACTCTATTTTTATGTATGTTTATTTTCATTTAAGCTCAAACTAGCTTGACCTATATATACCTTATTTCATTTATCTCAAAGAAGATAACCATAGCTTTATCAAAATTAATAGTGTGGCCTGTATCTTTTTCATGGATATATAAAGCAGAAATGATATTTATTTCTAACCCTATTTTTATGTATGTTTATTTTCATTTAAGCTCAAACTAACTTGACCTATATATACTTTCTTACAAAACAAAATATAATATACACTACTCCAGGAATAATCTATCAAAAATTTCCTTTGTATTAGTTAATAAATTATTCAAAGTAATATTCTATTTCCAAGAATTTTTTTTATTTCCAAACAAATTATTATTTTTACATACAATTCTATAAGAAAATAATGTAAATGACAAAGAAAAAAACATTTTTTTTTATCCTTTACATTATTAAAAGTGTTATAACTATTAAATAAAATACTTTTAACAAATTTATCAGAATAGCCAACACTCAAATAATCTTTATGAAATTGACATTTTTAAAACAAAGCTATCTTATTAGAATTATTTAATATCTTATTTTTTTAACAAGAATTTCTTAAAGTAGCTACTTTATGAGATACAGATTGATAGTAATCAGGTTTAATCACAGACCTTAAGTCAGGGTCCCCAACCCTATTCCTGCAGGCACCATGGTGCCCGCAGACCATTTTACGTGTGCCCGCCACTATCCGAACACGATAAAAAATTATTTATCTGATACAAATAAATTTAATTTTTAAAATTTCTTATAAATTATTGTATTATATTGTAATCATATTGTAAGACATACTATACTTTTACAGTGTAAAAATATAAATGTTAATTATATGTTAAAATTTTATTTTTGAAATAAATATTTTTTTGTACATTATGTGTATTATTAACAATATCCAACTATAAATTTACATTGAAAAAATAAATGGTGCCTGCCACCTGGCTGGTATTATAGAGGTTGGGGACCCCTGCCTTAAGTCTTTACTCTTAACATAATGACTACATACCAAACAATTATTCTTAATGAATATTAAGACATACAAAGATGGTTTTCCATTAAAATTTATTTTTGACTTTCTAGGTAGTGTTGTGGAGGGTATTTCTAAGTTACTGAAAAAATTTTAAAACAATTTGTTGATTTTGGTCATTGCACACGTTCTCCTTCTTTTGAGGTTTTTGATAAGATTAATTAATAATTTTAAAATGAAAAGTAATTGAGTATTTGGTAGTTAGGATATTGAGAATACATTTCAATCTATTAATACATTAAGCAGTATTGATATTCTTATGTCTGTGTTGGTTAAACATGGATCTTTGTCAAAGAATAAGATTAAAGTTATTAAAGATTTGTTTTTATTATTATAGGATTCTATGTATTTTACTTATGATGGTAATTTTTATGAGATTAAGGAAGGGTGGATAATAGGTTATATTATTTCTCCTTTAATTTGTTCAGTTTATATTAATTATTTGGAAAAGGAAATTATTAAGAAGGATTGCTTATATTTAAAGTTATTTGTTAAATATGTGGATGATTGTTTGTTTGTAGTTGAGAGTTATAAATTGAAAGAGTTGGTAAATGAGTTTAATTGTTTTGATCTTTCTATAAAATATGTCGTAGAAGGAGGGGGGGGTAAATTTTGTTAAAATTTTAGATCTATTATATTGGTGATTAGAAATGTAAAGAATAATTTTTTGGTATATAGTCATTATATTAAGAGTAAAGAGTTAAGATTTATAATTAAATCTGATACTATCAATCTGTATGTCATAAAATAGTTACTTTAAGAAATTCTTACTAAAAAAATAAGAAGATTAAATAATTATAATGGGGTAACATTGTTTCAAAAAGATCAATTTTATAAAGATTATTTGAGTGTTGGCTAGTCTGATAAATTTGTTAAAAGTATTTTATTTACTAGTAATAATATTTGTAATGATGTAAAAGATAAAAAAAATATGATTTTATTTGTTTGACGTTTAAATTGTCTTCTTATAAAATTGTATGTAAGAATAGTAATTTGTTTGGAAATAATTAAAATTGCTTGGAAAAGGAGTATTACTTTAAATAATTTGTTAAATAACACAAAGGAAATTTTTGATAGGAAGACTATTCCTGATGTAGTGTATATTATCCATTATTTTTGTAAGAAGGTTTATATAGCTCAGAGTAGTTTGAGCTTAAATAAAAGAATAAAGGTACATAAAAGTAGGATTAGAATAAATATCTTAGTTCTGCTTTATATATCCATGAAAAAGATACAGACCACACTATTAATTTTGATGAAGCTAAGATTGTCTTCTTTTAGAGAAATGAAATAAAAAGAATTATAGAATCTTTATTATTAAAAATTATGATTCTGAAGCAATTAACTTATTCAAAAGTTCTTTTAATATTAAGGATATATGGTAAGTGAAATTGTGGGTAATGTTTAGTTTAAATGTTATTTTGTAGTTCTTTACATTTGAGAAGTCTGCAGCAGTGAAATCATTGGGTGATCTTTAGAGATTATTTTTCGGCTAGTCTGGTTAAGATGTGAATTTGGGGTAATTTTGATTGATAAGTTATGTATTATTATTATGCAGCTTAATTAATTAAATATGTTGATTAATTAGTTACATAGATGGATAGTTATATTTCAAACTGCTTTTTAAGTAGTTGAGAATTATAATGGTGAATAGATTTTGGGAATTGTTATGCCATATATTAAAATTATATTGAAGAAAGAGGCTTATTAAAAAATTTATTTGGAGTGTAACTTTGTAAAAACAATTTTCTGGACAATTAGAAGGAAAGCAAGAAAAACAATTGTGAGTATTGATAAATACTATTTGAAAATGAAATTAAATTGGAATGTACTTTAAGGCAAGAGAATATTAAAAGACATAGTGAGACAGGCAGGCAGGACCCAAAATAGATGAATAAATAAAAATACTGATTTATCCTATCCGGTTTAGCTGTACCTGTTACTTCTGGTCTTTAAATATCACATCTCATAAAGCAAGTAACCATTCAATTATCCCCCTTCCCCCAGTTGTTTAGTGCAGTGATAGAGTATTAAGATTTTTGGATTGAAGTTCAGCTTGACCCTGCTTGCAGATCTATTATGTGACTAACTATTCAATATTATCATTGATGATCTTAAAAGGGACAAATAGTTACGAGTATTTGAGAAGTGACAAAGAGGGTTAAAGAATGTGATCTGGTTTGCTGCTTGAGATCTGTTTTTTGGTAGAAACCTAACATTAAAGAATTTATTGTCATTAACTAAATTTTACATTACGAAAATACATGTACACACACACATCATCGAAAAAGGTATGTTCTGAAATAAATAGTTTCAAAATATAAAAAAAATGTTAATAAATAAAAATATTAGGGCATTTCATTCGGAGCTGAAACAAAAATCAGAAAGTTTTGTATAAATGGAGGGTGATGGGAGGGGGGGAATTAATTATTTCTTTTTATTTTTTAAAAAACAGTATTCATATTTGATCATTGTAAGGGTTCATATAAAACAGTAAGACAAAGAGATGAAAAAAACTTTAGCCTTTGTTATCAGAATCTAATTGATCCTGTGACATACAAACAATAATGTGAACTCTGGCTTGTTAAAGTAACTCAATACAATTATGGTAATAGTATTAACCGTGAATGAAGTGAAGGGGTTAAAAACGTCATTTCTGGCCTTATCAGCCTATAAAAGTTTCTTTATTGCAGAGCTCTGGAAGAGCATTAGACCTTTTGCACATCTATTCAGTTCTGACAAATCTTGGAATATCAAAGTTTTCAGAAGATGGATTATTAGTTAACATTTGAAGCAGATACCATATAAAACACAAAAAATAGGGATAACAATAGAAATTTGTTGGCATATTATTATAAGTATTGCGTTGTGAATAAAGCAAAAAAAAAAAAATTAAGAGGGAATAACAATGTAGATTAAGATAGACAACAAAAAAGTGGAAAATTATATTGGATGAAAGTAGAAGACAAAAAGTCTTTGAAATAAAATTCTATAAATTTAAATTAAATGAAGTTGTAATAAAAAGAGAAAATAAGAATAGAATTAAACAAAAAGTATGTTATTGTAGTTCTCCCATCTTACCACATATATATCTACCCATCCACTATATGCCTATCCAACCATCAACATACAATATAATTAAATACAACACTTGCCCCCAGTTTATTGACTAATTAATCAAATGCTGTCAAAATACTTTAAGTACTCCTGTTACTAGATTGCCATGCCAATTCAAAATGACCATTACACTGACATAGCTGTCTAGTAAGTAGGGGAGGGTGTGGGTGCTAAAAGTATAATGACAGCTTTTGGTATATATATATACACACACACAAATGACATACTCATCTGCTTTACATGCCAACAAAAATGGGCAATTATTATGGATAATAACTATTATCATGAAGTTTCTTGTCCAACTACTTTATCATTATGATTACTATTCTAATTTTTGCAAAAAAAAAAGTACATGAAAGTAGAAAAGTAGGACTAAAGATAAATGTTAAAAAGACTAAAGTAATGTTTAATCGATTTGCTCAAAATATGAAAATAAAGATTGATTATGAAGAATTAGAAGAAGTTATTAGTTACAAATACCTTGGTCAGATTATTAATACAGATGGAAACATAATGGAGGAAATTAATCATAGAATTAAACTTGGTTGGAGTGCTTTTGGTAGAAATAACTTGATACTAAAAGGAAATATGCCTATGTGTTTGAAAAGGATGGTTTTTAACAAATGTGTTTTACCAGTTCTTACTTATGGATCTGAGACTTGGACACTTAATAGAAGAGCAATACAGAGACTTCAGACCACTCAAAGGAGTATGGAGAGATGTATGTTGGGAGTAACAAGAAGAGATCGAAAACGCAATGTATGGGTAAGACAACAAACAGGTGTTACTGATCTTATTGAAAAAATTAAAAGATTGAAATGGAGTTGGGCTGGACATATTGCTAGAAGAGATGATAATAGATGGACAATTGAAATTTTAAACTGGATTCCAAGAGATTGTAAAAGACCCAGAAAGAGACCACATGTGAGATGGTTGGATGAAATAAGAAAATGTGCAGGGGTGTTGTGGAGAAGAGAAGCTAAAGATCGAAGAAGATGAATTAAACTTGGAGAGACCTTCATCCTGCAGTGGATTGATAATGGTTGATGATGATGATGATGATAGAGATAGTTATTTACAAATGCACAACTTTATGACATGTAAACTAAAAAACTTTTCCATTAAAGTTACAACAATCTCAGTTCAGTCAATTAGAGGAAACTGCTATGATCAATTTTCTGCTTGATGCCAAATGTTATATAACATTATAAGCAACTACTGGCCATACAAAAGCTGTTCAGGCTTGTACTTTTACTGCATTTAATCAACATGAGTCAATTCAGCCACGAGTCAATATAAAAAATGCAAATGATTGATCTCACTCGAATACTTGTTCTACATACTGCTGTTTACCAAATAAAAATTATAAAATTATGGCTTAATATCAGTTTAGAGAGAAATTTAATCAACAAAAAAAAAATGCAGAGAATCTGAGATTTACTGAGGAATACGCAAAAGATTTATAAGTGTGAAACTTTCAGCACCCACAACTTTTACACCATTTTCTTCAGATAATGACACTAATTTTTATTAATAACAATTTATTAAAATAGAGATTACTCCTAGCCCAGATATAAACTTTAAACTTCCAGTTCATCACATAATCTTGACATATATGAATAACATATCTGGAAATGGATTAATGAATTCTAACGTTTTAATTTTATGCTGAATTACCATTCTTTAGTTGGCCAATATTTCAAGATCTTACATATATCATCAGTCATTTAGTATTTATCAATATCAAATTATTAACATTTAATTTACAAGTGTCAAATATTCTGCATTCACAACTTTGATGCTAACCACTTCAGATAAAATGTTAATGATTATTACTAATCATTTATTAAATTAGACATTATCCTTATCTCAGATAGCATCTTTACATCTCAGTTAAAGATTAATATATATATATTAAATTATACCATAAGCATATGACTCAACTTTATCTCTGTTTTTCCATGTGCAATATATTTATCTGAATTGCTAAGTGTCAGTGTTGTGAGTACAGAAGTTTGATACTTGTAAACCTAATAATTTACATTGATACATACTGAACAAATGATGACATGTAAGATATAGAGACCTGGGCCAACTTATAAATGCTGGTTCAGTATAAAATGCAAATCTTGGAATCATTTGTCTTTTCCCAACATTTTGAGTAAGTGTGGTGGAATTAAAAATGTTGAGAACAACTTTAAAAAGGTACCATGTATGTATTAGTATATGCACATACAAAATGCTTAATTTTATTTATCTGCTTAGAAATGTACAAAGACTAAAAAATGAAATATACTACAATATAAATAGAAATGAATCAATATATTAGGCAAAAGTTAAAATAATTAAAATACCACATATTATTCCAACATAATTCTTTTAGTAAAAGTATTAGTTGGAAAACTTCTGAATTCTTTAAAAATAAAATTTATCACCTTCCTCCCTTTTTTTGGATAACAGTGCCTGAAAATATCATTATGGATTTGTTATTAGGATGATGAAAAGCAGTACAACTGTTTCCAATCGTAACTGAATAAGATGAATATTAATGTCACATAATATTCTCTCCAATAACATATATATATATATAATCTTATTTAAAATGTATTTGGAAATAAAAATATTTAAATACATATATACTTTAAGCTATATATAATTAGAGGGGATTTGAACCCAGACTTTCAAGCTCTTTTTAGTCATTCACTCCATTTCATACAAGATGATACAATTTATTTTACAATAATGGATTTTATTATATTTTATAAATAAAAGATCTATTAAAAGAATTGTTGATTTTAATAATACTCTTATACTATAATCTTGCCATAATTTTGAGCAATAAATTCTAGTATCTAATATTCAAGATCTACCACAAACCATTAGTACAACACCTTATTATATAATGAATTTGCACTACTTCTTTGCAATATGTTCACAATAATATAAAATTACACGATGCATAAAAATGTTTTATTACTATACAGTTTAAATATTATGATAAGCAATAAAAATGAGAAAAAAAATCATTAATAAAAAAAAAAATTGAGCATACTTAAACTATAAATTCCGATAGAGGTTTTAAAACTAATGTTTTATTAATGTGTATGTATAAAAAAATTTCCAGAAATAGTTCATGCAGCCAATAAAAAAATTAATTAAAATTGCTTGTATATTTTATTTTATTACATCCAAATATTCTTAAGTGATATATAAGGGATGAGTAAAAAAAGAAAAATAATAAAGTTAATAATATGTAATAATTTGTATTCAAATATTTATGAAAAATAGCATATCATTAACTGTATATGCTATGCAATTTAGATGCATACACATATATAGAGAATTACTTGTACAGATTACCAACTAATTTCCATTTTTTTAAGAAAACAACAGAAGTATAATATTTTTTTGAAATAGCATTTCACCATAATCTTTATAAATTTCCACAAGATACTACAAAAAATTGGTTTTAAAAATGTCATAATTCACTTAAAGGCAATATTGATTTAACAGTGGGAGTTTGCTCCATAGTTCATCATTATTTCAAGATACTACATTAAATATTACCAAAAAATATTACCGATTCATTTAAATCTACTTCTTTGTAGTGGCTTCCTTCTTCCCAAGATATACCATATTACTTTGAATATAAGCTGCACTTTTTTTAAATTTTGGACGTGGGGTGCATCTTAAATTGAGAATAAAATTTTCAACATTTTATTTCTGCAAATCTTTGCTTTGAGCTATATAGTATTATGCTTATTGACCTGTATATAGTGTTAAATATTTTTAATAAAAAAAAGATTTAACATTAAATGTCACTATTTTTGAAATAATTTCATAAATGTCTTTACTCTCAAAGTACTATTTTTAATGTTATTTGGCTGAGTTCCCCATTATTTTATTGAGAAAACTGTACAGAATAACTTTTAGAATTTTATTAATAAATCAATATAATGATGAGATAAAAACCTGCCTTCATTCTCATTAATTGTTTCTTGTCTTGTTCACAAAAGAATGCCTACCAACAATTTTGACAGTTCCAATATCTTCATTTTGAGTTTCAAAGTGAAAACGTATATTTTAGAATGTTATTTTATTGAGAAAACCTTTAGAATTTTTTTACAATGAATAAATCAATACAACAATGAGATAAAAGCCTGCCTTTGCTCTGATTGGTTGTTTCTTGTCCTCTACACAAGAGTGTCTGCCTGTCAATGATTTTGATCATTCAGTTTTGATTTTCAAAGTGAAAATGCATGTTTTAGGATCTTTTTTTAACACATTTATAATTTTTTTTTCAGAAAATATTTATGAAGAATGATTCAGATTTTAATAAAAAAAATTACTTTTACATAAAAGCAAATTGAAAAAAAAATTATAACATTCAGCTGCAATTTATAATTGGATGACAAACATGTTTTATGTTTGCTATTAGAGATTATTTTCATCAATTATAAATAGAAATTATTTTTAAAAAAAAAACAATTTTCATTTACTTTAATTATCTGACAAATTATTAACTTGCATTTTAGAAAAGGTTTTTAGTCAAAAGATTTACCAGTAACATTAAATGTCAAGATTGTATTTTAAAATTTTTTTTTAAAAAAAAAAAAGATTTTGTAATGCAAACAATATATGTACACTTTTGAGTGGGTTTTGCAGTCTTGGAAAGATAGATATACCTGAAGAAATTATCAAAAAAAATCTTTCTTAAAATGTTGCATTGCTAATGATTTAAATGTCCTGAAGATGATATACTATGGTAGAATAGTGGAGATGGGAATTCAAATTCTGAATATGAAGATGTAGAAAGTAAAAATATGTCTGAAGAAGATTTGCAATAAATTAGGTGAGCTTATTGCATTTATATTAGTTCATATTTAAGTAAATAAAAATGTTTCTTATTTTTCAATAAAATCATTTAAAAAAATTTCCCCCCAATTTTCCGAGTTTAAAATCCTACTGCATATTAAATTCAGGGTGTCTTAAATTTCAAGTAAAATATATAAAAGGCTGTTAATAAAAATGGAATTCACCAATAACTTAAGATATAATTTAAATCACTTAAAACTCATCTCAAATCAAAATCCCACTTTTGGATGTTCAAACCAAAAGTCTACAGTTGAAGAATTACAATATAAAAGTTGAAGTTCTTATATGTTCCAAAAACACTCCCCTCCCCCAGATCCAATAATAAAGATAGCTGGATATAATCTTCTTAGATGCAATTGGAGTCCCATGAAACAAATTCAGGGCATCCAATGCTTATTGGGGGTTTATGAGTCATAAATTGAATTTATCAACCACTGATCTATAGAAGTGTTGACAAACACAACCCATCAAATACATAGTTAATGACTGTCAAATCTAAGGATACTGTGGAAAAAGTGAAACATTTAATAGTATTTATATCCCCTGATTAGAATCTCTACAAGTTCTTTTATGATTCTTGTTAATAGTTAAGCTATCACAAAAAATCCATATGGTTAAATACCTATAAATAAGGCATATATATATATATTTTGTATACCATCACACATTGACAGCAAATTCTAAAAAAAAAAAAAAATCAGTTTTTTTTTTTTCCATGTGTCATAGATATGCTATTTTAAACAAATGTATAAAAAAATATCACATGATGCACTTTTGATTGGCATGATTTAAAAAAAAAATTAGAATAGTTAATAACACGTGACTATTTTCATTTAACACATTTAAAATTAATATTAAAAAATATACTTTCGTTAAACTAATGTTCAGCTATTTTTTATTAAAATTTAATTATCTACTGACTACATTATTTTCAAACTCTACAGTGAAACTGTATAAATAGTCAAGCATTGTTAGCCGAGAGGTCAGCGCAGCCGCCTTGCAAGCAAGCAGTTGGTTGTTGCGGGTTCGCCTCCCTGCCAATGCTATGACATATAAAAAAAACTGTATAAATAATATATTATTAAAAAAAATCCATACTTATATTTGGTTTTATGTTTTTTAGTATTATATTTTATGAATAAAATGATTACAATCTATAAATAATTATTAGACAGATTGTAATAATATTTTAAAGGTTTGCATTTTATGAATTTAAAAATATTCTTTATTTTAATAAGATTTTATCTAAAAAATTAAAAATACAGTACGATTACTGCATTTGCATTTTTAAAAATTTTAATTCGGAAAAAAGGTATTAAATAAAAAATTAGAAATTTGCATCAGCCAATCAAGCCCAATAAAATGTTGGTGTAAATTAAAAGTAAAATTTCATTTAAAATATGCCTAAAGTGCAAAGTTTATTATGGTAGCAATAGCTATAAAAGGTTTTATTTATATGACAAATACATATACTAAGTACTTTATGATGCAAAGTAAAAAAAAACATAACAATAAAATTTTTTAATCCAATATGTTAAGCATGCTTTCAATATCTTTGTATTGATATTATAATCATAGCAATAGGTTTTTGCTGTTAAGGTTTTCTTACTTTGCTTCACCAAGTACTTAATTTTATAAACAAGGCAAAACTCTCCATACAGTAGAGCCACCCTGTGCCAACCAGAGTAATCAATGAAATGCCAGAAGGCTTGTGCATAAAATCCCTATCTAATGCCTACTCATCCAATATCCCCAGACTAGTTTCTGGCTTTTGGTCTTCGTCAGTGAGGAGCTTTGGATCTGAGAGCACTGCACCTAGATCTCAGACCACAAGCCAGAAACTAGTCTGGGGATATTGGATGAGTAGGTATTAGATAGGGATTTTATGCACAAGCCTTCTGGCATTTCATTGATTACTCTGGTTGGCACAGGTGGCTCTACTGTATGGAGAGTTTTGCCTTGTTTATAAACAATTATGTGTTAGTATAAGAGATGGTGATCATGTGATACTTAATTTTATCTATTACAACCATTTTAAGAAAAGTATAAGAACATAATACAGAATTATATAACAAATGAAAATAATTGATATAGTTTTAATAAAAGTCACATGGTGAAATAGCTACATATTCAATAAGAAACAATCATCAGTCTGTGTGTTTTGGTGCAGTGGTAAGGTGCCGGTCTCTGGAGAGTAAGAGTTTTAACCTTTTTAAGGAGAAAAAAATAAAAAAAATTTTTTCTAAAAAAACAAGGAAAATTTTAAATGGTCCTGAGCCAAGACCCCAGTCTCACACTCTTTTTATCATGATAAACATAAACACCTTTTAAATTTCCTATTGTAATTTGCAAATAAATATTTTGATAATTCTAAGAGAGAAAAATGTGCTTTGCAATGTTGTTTCTTGAATTCAACTTTATTATAAAATATTAATTACTATACATGGTGAATGTTTAAGTATTAGAAATTTAATAAACAAATATACTGGACATATAGAGCAAAGCTTTAATAATGTTACTTAAGCATGATGTCCTTAGCAAGAAATTTATGAACAAATCAAACTGTCAAGTCTTGCGTTGTTAGCCGAGGGGTATCGCAGCCGCCGTGCAAGCAAGTAGTTGGTTGCAGACGGTTGTGGGTTTGCGTCCCGGCCGATACTATGACATATGAAAAAAAAAAATCAAACTGTCAATGTAATTTTTTCTTTCTTTTTTGTTTGTTTATTTTTAAGATAATTTTTATTTTAGTTAGATGTATATAGATTCTATTATGATCTATTATTAAAATAAATGTTGAAATATTCAGAAATTCATATTTTTCATAAATTTATGTTTGACTCTTTTTATTGGGGGGGGGGGGTAAACAAAATGGCTCTTTGCAGTAAAAAGCTCGCTGCTCCCTGCCATAGACAGTAATGTATTGGCTCATTAAAAAATACAGAGATTATACAAAGATTTAGCA
This sequence comes from Epiperipatus broadwayi, assembly GCA_028023455.1. Taxonomy (NCBI): domain Eukaryota; kingdom Metazoa; phylum Onychophora; class Udeonychophora; order Euonychophora; family Peripatidae; genus Epiperipatus; species Epiperipatus broadwayi. The sequence continues at coordinate 1,964,432 of JAQFVV010006316.1, read as the reverse complement.
CAAAATAATGTTCTAGTTGTAGAATTACCAGGAAAAGCAGTACATTGTGACATCAATATTAAATTCCAATAAATGAGCAATGTGTTAAAATAAGTGTTGGTCTATATAAAGACTTTAGTATAAGAATTACCAAAACGAAAAATTACAAGACATTTATTGCATATAAAGATTAAAAAAATTGGCATGAAATTAAAATTTTTTATGCAGATATTATATATTCTGCATTTCATTGCCACTTTATAACATAAAGAAAGAATGTTTTTTTTACTTAAAAATAATTGAGCGAACACATTCATCTATGTAGTCATCTAGATTTGAATACAGTAAGCATATATATAAATATGTTCACTCTCTCAATTTGCTACTCCATCCACGTTTTTTTTAAACAACATTACTAATGACTTAATAATTTATATCTAAAAAATATTTGTATTACATATAAAATATGCTCCCCATATCTATCCACTTCACCTTACACTTCTGATACACATGACTACATACATGTGAAAAAGATAAATGATCTCCAATATATATATATATTGTGCTAAACCAGCATTCATCAGTTGGTCCAGATCACCATTTTCCACACATATATATGTATAATGGAGAACACTTATCTTTTTCACATGTATGTGATCATGTGTAAGATGGAGTGGATATATGTAAGAAGCTTGAAAGTCTGAGTTCAAATCCCTTCTAATTACATTAAGTTCAGCATAGACAGTATACTTATATTTAAATAAATGTATTACTATCTAAAGTTTATCATATCAGTACGATAGTTTGTAACTAAATAGCATAGATGCAGTGCAGTCATGTCACAATTATATATATATATAATCTTACTTTTGAAAAGATTATTAATATCAACTTATTTATAATATCAAAAGATTTTCTTTTAGATTTCACTACTACTATTATTATTACTCCTAATCTGCCTTTTTTTCAACCATGTTATTGCAATACCTGACTTTATTTTATTAATTTATTTTCTTTGCTTTATTCTCCAATTCTCTCCTGTTCGTGTGTGTGTGTGACTGATTTCCATTTCCCTGGCATTTTTATTATAAGTACATATGCATGTACAAAGATAAGTTCGTATCACAAGCCATTTGTGATATTTCTTTTTCTTCTTATAAAACAAAATATTCAAATTATATCTATATGATAATAAAAATAAAGCTTACCATGACTGATCATGAAAACTCTGGAAGTAAAATAAATTTTGTTCACCGATAAACTACATCTGCTATCATTTTTGGCATTGCTTATTACAACTTTTAATAGTATCAGCTATCATAATACCTTCTATAAACTCTTCATGCCAAAAATTTAAATGACTCAATCTATTTTAAATTTCTAAGAATATTCCATATATTTAAAAAATGCCTATATATGTTTATCAATAAACATATTAAGTAATCTGATATGTAATACATGTAGAATATATATGCCGATGAATACTCAAACTTCTTTTCAAAACTTGTTTTAATATGATTATAATAAAAATAAAATAAATCCAACGTTTCAATTATTTTATATAATCTTTTTCAAGCAACACCAAAAAAATAAAATAAAATAAAATAAAAAATACAAATATTCCATATAAATGCAAAAAATATTAAACAAATATTAAAAATTCTCTTTATATCAATACCTTTTTCTATTGAAAACAATCTCAACTTAATCAAAATTTTTACATTTATATACCCATTCCAAAAATACCTTAAAAATTTAATTAACAAACCTATTATTTTCTTTTCTATTAACATACTGTTTAATTCAGGTTTAATTTCACTAATGTAAATCCCTTCTTTTATCATTTATTCATGGTATGACTTTATACATTCTAAAGATTTTATTTCAAAATCTTTATATTTACAATCATATGAATAGATTTAAACATAAAGATTTTGAAATAAAACCTTTAGAATGTATAAAGTCATACCATGAAAGAATGATAAAGGAAGGGATTTACATTAGTGAAATTAAACCTGAATTAAACAAGATGTTAATAGAAAAGAAAAAAAAAAAATATTAATTAAAATTTTAAGGTATTTTTTTGGATGGGTATATAAATGTAAACAAATTTGATTAAGTTGAGATTGTTTGTAATAGAAAAAGATATTGAGGTAAAGAGAATTTTTACTATTTTTAAATATTTTTTGCATTTATTTGAAATATGTGATATTTATTATTATATATTTGTATTTTTTTTTTTTTTTTTTAGTGTTCATTGAAAAGGACTATATAAAATAGTCGAAACGTTGGATGTATTTTATTTTTATTATAGTCATATTAAAACAAGTTTTGAAAAGAAGTTTGATGTATTTATTGACATATATGGAAAATTATGAACTATTTTGAAAAGAAAAAATGTATCGATTATATTTTAAATATAGAATATACTACGAATCTTAAGATGTAGACTTGAGCACATTTGTTTGACATATCAATCTAGGAAGTCAATTACTGTTCCCATAGCATATGCTGGGTCTAAGCAGAAAAAGTCATGTGATATTTTATTGATATATATATATACACACACACATTTGAGGACTTTTTAATTCAGTTAATATATTGCCTTCATCATTATATAGTAAGTTTATATTACCTAGGCTACTAAACGACACAAAACAATATCAAACTTGAACTTTTGCTGAATTTAAAATTTCTTATCGGCGATTTTCAATCGGCAAGATTATGCTATATATAAGTCTGTTTGTGTACAAAGCAGACATACTCCCAAACACACATAACACGTTGAATTTTATATTTATTCTAATTGCATTTTAATTATTTTAAAGATTAAAAATAGTTGACTTTTTCATAATTTAAATAACAGGCAGAATCTCATCTCATGGATAATTAGTAATGATAACTTTTTAATAAAAAAGAGCGAAAAACGATGGGGGAAACCTTAAATAAAAAATAAAACAACTACACAAGCTTAACCAAATGGTAAACTGACCTTAAAGAAATCAATAAATACTCCATAATTTTACAATATTAACTTGAGGCGACAGTAATTCTTTTTCTGGGGCTCTCAAGTACAGTCATATCACAAGTTTTCAATCAATCTGACATTATTCCTCTACAAACCTTCTACTCTGTAATTCACATCAAGTAGTTTTCTATAACTCAATTTATCTCCTATTGTGAAATAAAAGAGAAAGCGAAGCTAATTATTAACCATAACATTAAACTATATTAACTGATAACTTCTGATTTAAATGTTCTCTTGAAAATTCAGATCAGGATGAGAGAATTCAAGCACCTAAGAGATAAAATGAAAAAAAAAAAGGACTGTAATTTAAAAAAGAAATGGTTTAGTAAAAGACTATAAAATTTTTTAAATTGTCACACTTCTATATATATAATGCTATAACAAGTGATATATATAATTAAGTATAAGTTGTATTTCCAGAGGTCAACAAAATGTTAGATATGTGGCTATAGTAAAAACATTTTAATATAAAGCTTCATTTCTGTGTATCCACGGACTCAATCAATCATCCATGCCATGGTTATCATCATCAACAATTATCAACCCACTGCAGGATGAAGGTCTCTCCAAGTTCAATCCATTTTCTGCGATCTTTAGCTTTTTTTTTCCACATCACCTCTGCACACTTTCTTATTTCATCTATCCATCTCATATGTGGTCTCTTTCTGGGTCTTTTATAAAAAGCATTAAATAAAAAGAAAGACATCATAAATTTGAATTATTAAATCACGAGTCTCTAAATCAGCCTTTTTTTGCCTTACACATACTATTATTCATGTGATTATCACTTTCTCTCTTGACTTACTAGTGTAATGTCTTTTTCATGTTGGAATTATTTTCTTTTGTTAATTATTTTGTGGATAACTAAATATATTCATTTTAAAAGTTAAATTTTAACATAAGTATGGGTGTGTATCTGCTGCAAATAAATACATTATACAAAATCTGCTATTGATATAATTCATACATATTTGGGTAAAGTATACCTTTCAAAAATAGAAACTCTCTGCCCTACATGGTTTCTGTAATAATAGAATGTTAGATTTTAAATCTAAGGTCTTTGGGTCAATTTCAATTCTGGTACTTCTGGGATCCAAATTTCTTATGAATTCCTTAGCAACAAATCCATTCGATAATTCATTTGTAAAAACTCTCTTTAACATGTTTAGCAGCAAACCACACATTTCTATTGTGAAAGGGACCTAATGAGACTTTTTTCTCAAAATATGATTTATTAACATAATATTAATCTTTGAATTTACATGTTATATGTAGTGATATACAAGATTCAAACTATGATTTACAATGCAGAGCTTGATTTACCGAGTGAACAGAAAAACCTTGAATTGTATATGCATATACCTTGCCATTCATAGCTTCTCTTATAGTTTACTAAGTAACCCCTGACTTTAATGGCAACTAGATAGATTACAGATACCATGAATCACATCATCTCCACCATTCAAAAGATGAGAAAGTGAAAACCCGTACTAATCCCCACAGCATCCACATCCCAGCCCCCCGGCTAAGGACTAGGAACCAGGCCTTGGGGTATTTCCAAAGCTGACTTTCTCATCCAATGCACTTACTAATCCCCACAGCAGCCAGATCCCCTCCAAAACCTAGGCTTGTGAGACTTTCCAAGCACCAGACCCTGCCATCCAGATGGCAGAGATGAGTGACACAGCAGCCCCGATTTGGAGACTTTTGTTAATATTCCTCCATATTTGAATATTTTATTTTTACAATTAAGATTTATATTGATAATCTTAACATTATTTATTTCAAATGTAGGCTTCTAAAAGTTAATATTTGATGTTTGCAAAACAAGAAAATAAATTTCTAAACAGAGTTCTTATCTATCATTGATTTTATATATTCAAAAAGCTAGTATGATGAAATATTAGTTATTTGAATTTTATGTTTTAAAAGAACGATATATTTAGATATATTTAGGGTTAATTATCATTTTAAAAAAATTATATAAGTTAATATATTTATCGTTATTAAAATTTTAAAAAATATTTTCTTAATAGTTTTGACACAAATAATTTTAGTTTATGCAGTAGAAACTACTTCTGCGTTCCCATAATGAGCTTTTTAAGAGTTGTCTGTTTGGAAATACCATATTTGCCAGCTTATAAAACACATTTTTCCCTTCAAAAAATGCCTAATATATGGGATGCATCTTGTGCACTGGTAATCAAAATTATTAGTTAAAATTTCAATCAGTCTAAAATTTCTGGTTTATATTAATATACATATATTGCCTTTTGTCCTTTTGTAAAAGAATGGTATTGAACAAATCATTTTCCATTCTGTAAAAATAATAAATTGTGTGATATATTTTATGCTTTATTACTGAAAGAGGAGGCATTCCAGTAAAATAGAGTCCAGATCTATGAACATCTTAATGTTATAATTCATTCAATGTGAGAATGTGTAATCACACTACAACAGTGCACTGTAATGTTTAAACTTGATAGATTTATCCAGAACATATTGCATTCAAGCTAAAAGTGATGACGTATAAAAAAGTAGATAGAAACAGAGCAGCAGAAAGAAATTTCAGGTCATTGCCAACTGAAAAGATGATAAAAATTCAGAGAAGTAAGGAAGAGGATCTACAAAAAGCTATATGTAATAAACACAATCTGTGACATGGATGTAAAATGGCTGTAAGTAAAATAGAGTCCAGATCTATGAACATCTTAATGTTATAATTCATTCAATGTGAGAATGTGTAATCACACTACAATAGTGCACTGTAATGTTTAAACTTGATAGATTTATCCAGAACATATTGCATTCAAGCTAAAAGTGATGGCGTATAAAAAAGTAGATAGAAACAGAGCAGCAGAAAGAAATTTCAGGTCATTGCCAACTGAAAAAATGATAAAAATTCAGAGAAGTAAGGAAGAGGATCTACAAAAAGCTATGTGTAATAAACACAATCTGTGACATGGATGTAAAATGACTGTAAGTAGAAGAATTAAAAACATTAGACCACAGAAGCTTGGGATTTCAGTTTCCATAAAAATGATTACTCAACAAGTAAGACTGATAGCTATTAACAGAGCATCACTAATTTTATAAGATCAATATCATGGTGTTCTAGATTCATGAAGAGAAATGACCTATGTATGTGGATTAAAACAAACATAGCTCTGGAGATGAATTTCAGAATTTTGAAGATGAAGATTAAAAGGTACCTAACTACAGTATTCCCTAGTTACATTTTTTGGAGACATAAATAATTATAAAATTATTACAGTAAATCAATATAAAAATTCATGAAAAAATGTAGAAAATTATATTTTTTCTTTAAAATGTATATAAAAAAGGATGGGCATCTTATATGCCACTGCACCCTATATGCTAGTAAATATGGTAAACTTTTTTCTAAGAAAAACATTTTGTGGCAATGCAATTTTTTGGTTTAAAATATCACATAAATAACTTCTAATCTGCAAACAAATTACTGAAAATTACAATTTTTCTGTTAAATAAAAGCCCTCAGTTTAAAACACTCAGCCAATCAGAAATTCTCATTACTACTGATATCATGACAATCTTCCTCATAATATTATCATGCAAAGAGGTTATTGTCAATCATCCAAAATATTATTTCATTGCCTAAAAGAAATGCTGAAACTGCATGAGGTTGTCATTGTTCAGGCAAATCTGTTAGAACATTGTAACTGAAGTAATTACAAAATGAAAACAACAACAAAATAATAAAATATTATTGACCAGAGATGATTCCAGTTTATTTCTTGTTTTATATCAGTAAATTTCTAATTAACTAATTTTTTATTGAAAAGCTATAATATTCTAATAACATCTACATAAAAATATCATGTATTATTTTACATAGAAATATCTAATAGTTTTATCAAAAATATATAAATGAAAAGATAAGCAGTTATAAACTTATTACTTTGTTTATGTGATATAGACAAAAGTCAATGGAGTACAAGCACAGTATGGTGTATTTTTGTTTTGCACAACATGAGTAAACTCTTTATTTCTAATTGGCTCCAAATGTTTTCTCTATTCTTATTTTTTTGTCTTCCTTAGTAGATTCTGATGGCTAGGTATTTTAATAAGATAAGAAATTATGCAAATCTTTTTTAAAACAATAATTTCCACCAGAGAAGAAGGAAAATAGATTCTTATCATCAAAAACATACATTACAGGTTGCAGCACTGATAAACAGCTGATATGAATGTCAACCATGGGATTAATTCTTTCAAATGATCATTTTTAACATAGTTTTAGGCCATAATTAATCACTTCTCATATGTTTTAGTATATTTTTTACTGAAATACCTTATTCTCTATTTTATCTTTTGATTTTTGTTAAAAAATTCTAAAAACAAAAGTCATCTAAAAAATAAAATATCAACTTTGCACATAAAGAAAGGGAGTAATAAACAAGAATATTTAATCAAGACAACAAACTTTGTTTCAGCCTTCATGTTAAAAAATGATTTAATAGAAAAAAATTAAATCTATATATTTAAGACAAATTTCATTAAAAGCGTAAGGTTACATAATGAAAATATTTTATGAAATATTAAACTTTGTTTGCTTTTTAATATTTAAATTTGATGTTAATTAAACTACCCTACAATCATTTGAAAAGTGTTCATAAATATGACTATTTATCCTCACTTGAGTACAATTAAAAAATAAACAAACAAATAAGAGTAATATGGACACCAAATGACCTTAATATATAGAAAATATGATCAGAAAAAAAGTACACATGGAAAACATATATTAATATAAAAACTCAAATTTTGAACAAAAAGAAAATAAGATTTTACTTAAAATTAGTGAAGACTTTATTAGCTTCATGCTCCCAAATCATAATGCTTTAGATTTGCCTATATATATAGAAAAATAGGTTGAAGATAAGACTGAGCTGCTCTTATTTTTATAAAGTTGAACTTTGTGTTTAGATTTGTAGAGGTCTCTCTTGTCACTCAAGGCGTATGTACTAAGGTTTTAATCTTATTTAAGTATTATGTGCTGACATTGCGCTTAATAAGAATTAATATTTAAAATAAAATTAAAAATAAAACTTCATGAGATTCAATATTTTTTATTTTAAATTCAAAAAACTAAAAATACAATTAAAGATTTTCTGTGAATTGATAATTGGATTACAAAGTTACTTTTAAATATATAATTTATATATTTTCTTATTTAAGTACCATATCATATATATTGAACTAATTAATAAATTGAAATATAATCAAGTATTCCTATAAGATAATTCCAATGAATTCTCTTGATTTTAATATGTGAAAGTGCTGTTTGAAGTAATCCTTGACTTATGCAATCAATGATTTCCTTAGAATTTTGAATTTTTCAAAAATTGGGCCAATAGAAAAAAAAAATTAAACTCTTATTGTTGTGACATATTAAATTTTGAATAATCATATTTATAGAATATGTTAGTAGATTTAAAACATTTTTATAAATTTATATTAATAAAAATATTATATACCTACTAATAAATTTTTGAATGATAAATGCTCTGACCTTAAAATAAATTATTAGTAAAGTTTAAAAGAACACAGAGATAAAACTTTCTTGCATGATTTTTTAAAAATAGCTTAGTGAACCAACTAATAAGTGCTGATTCAACACAAAATGCATATCTTGTGGGTCATTTGTTTTATTTTCAGATGTCTTTATATGTTTTAAGTTGTATAAAGGTCTTAAGTATATCTTATCTCATGGAAAAAAGAAGAGTGAAATTGAGTTATTTATATAAATACAGATATATTAATCTTTAACTGGAGGTTAAAGTTATATCTAATTTCTATTATAATAAATGATTAGTAATAATCATTAGTGTATTGATCTAAGATGGTTGGGATCAATGCTGTGAGAACAAAAAGGTTGGCACTTGAAAAGCTAAACTAGTCAATACAACAAACTAAACATACAAATTAACAATGAAATCATTAGCCAAAATTATTAAATCATTAGCTCAAATTAAATTGCAACTACTCTAACAATGATTTCCAGCAGAACTAATTTTCAATTGCAAAGAAATGCAAATACAAAACAAATATATACTATTCTATTTCAACATAATTCCAACTCACATTCCACAATTCTGAGGCTATTAATTTATTTAAAAGTTCTTTTGACATTAAAGGTAATAGGAATGTGAGCTGGAATTATGGAAAAATAGAATAGTATAAAAAATGTTTCCTCTTTATTTTACTTTGCATTGGCTGGGAAATTATTGGTAGTGGCTTTGCAGTTTAATTTTTATAGTGGTTTAATCGCAAATTATATATAGGGTACAAAGAAATTACGGCAAACCTGGAGTAATGGCATTCATCATCATTAAATGCCCAATAATAAACTCTTTAAATTTATATAGACAAATAATATAATGAATAACTAAGAGGAATGAGCTGGAAAGATCATGACAGATCAGTACAAAACTAACTATAAGTTCACCAGCCGTACATAATAGCAATAATCATTCAGCATCATGAATGATCAACAACAAAAATAAAACAACAGTCAATCTTGTGACTGGGTTTGAAATGGGTCTACTACTATAGACCAAGCTAATTATTTAGCCTTTGCCAGCTTGAGGCAGATTATTTAAACCATAACTTGAATGCACAAACTTAAGTGGTAATCCATAAGAATATAACAATTAAAAAATAATTCTGGGATACTAAAACATGCTGATCATCATCAATGCCCTTGGGCCACTTAGTATCATTAATGTAGTGGCCAATTATAAACTTAATTTATAAATAAATAATTAAAATGAAATGTAATGCATGGACTTTAAAGGATATCCTCTTTGTGCCATCCAGCATCATCATCATCTGGATATTTATAATATTGAACATGAACCCCTTTTATATAACAGACCATTATGCATCAATGCAACTCAGTGAGCAAAAGTCCTATAACTATTACTGTGATCAAGAGATATAATACAAACATATAATATTCCAAAACTATTTTCAGATTAAATAAATTCACTGATATAATTTTAAAAATGAAATATAAATTTATTAATAACAATGAAATTAAGATCTGCTGAGTATTCCATAAATATAAATTCGACATTCTGATTTTGATTAATACCATAAGCTATCACATTGTGATTTACAAATGCCTTATAATAGGTTTACATAAAACACATATAAAAGCATACAGATGTGCCTGTATATAATAAAATGAACATATTTGAATTGTGATAAACTTATAATAAAATTCAATAATTCATAAAATATGATTGATTTTAATATATATGGCCGACATGACACTCATAACATAAGCATACAAACATGCTGTAACATGAGAATTGTCATATAATAATAAAAATAAGCATACATAAATAATGATTGTTTTTACATATATATATGTGGATATCCAAGGAAATGTGTATGCACACTGACATTTATATCATATAATATTTTAATTTGTCAAAATAATAAACTTATTAAAAATATATTTTTCACAATTAATTCCATATTGAAAATATACATAAAATTCACATATATGTGTGTATATATATATAAATAGTATGAAACAAATTTATTAATTCATTCATTATTTCGAATGGTAAAAAAGTTGTTTTTTTTTAAAAAGAAAATTATCATGAGATTGATTTTGGAAAGTTCTTTTCTTTTGATTAATTATAAATGTCTTTACAATTATTCTAGGAAGTTCATTTGTTTTCCAATCTAGAAAGATTTTTGAAGTTCACTTTTTTTAAAATAAAGTATACTGAAAACACATCTTACTTTTAGTTTAATAAAGTTATTTACTTAAAAAAATTGTAATTTAAAAATTACAACTGTCATTTTCAAGAAATTATTAAAATATTATTTTCAATATATATAACACTACTCATCAGCTGCACTTTATATATATATATGATGCAGTACCTTTATTTATGCTTCTCTGAATATAGATAAAACAGTATATGTATAAACTAATTCTTCAGTAAGCTGATGGACTTTCTTGGTAAGCTGGTTTTTTTAAAAACAGTACACTGGCTTATTGTCATCTTCAGGAAAAATATAATCCAGTAGCTGTTGACCTTCAGTGATCTCCCTTCAGCATCTATGCTGTCTAATACACACATATATACAGGCTATGAACCACATAAGAGCTGGATCTTGTTTCTATGTGAATCCAAACTCTATTGTAGTGAACTAGTAACAACTTCTGGACTTGAAATGTCTCTTGCCTTCAGTTATAACTTCATAGTCATCATGTTGTCATAATCTGTAAAACTGTAAAACTTTAAAAACTCTCCTAATCTGTTTTTACAATCATTTTATAGTCAAAGTGAAAAAACAATTAAAAGCAAGTTTGCTTTATCTTGATTGAAAAAAGTTAATAACTTTTCAATTTATCTTAATCCTATTATTTTGTAGGATTTTTTTATCAAATTATGTTATACAAGCTTCAATTTAAAAAAATTTAATGTAATCAAAATAGTGGAATTTTATAATTATCAGTTTATCTATTATAACATAAAAACATGCTTGTTTTAATTTCAAAATTAGAATTAATAAAATACTAATTAGACCTTTTTAAATGTTTAATTTATAATAATTTTTTTAACTTTAAAATTATTTCATCCATAACTGTTATTCCAGTATAATATAAAAAATATCTACAAATTTTTTTTGTGTTTATTTCAACTTTTTCTTTATATATGCACATACCCTATTATGTTGTTGTATGCCATGAGATGCACAATCATCTCAATATATATATATAATAACAATAGTTTGTCAGAAAGATTATTATGATGGTATTTTAGAAGTATTTATATATATATATTGGACTATTTTCATAATCTAATAGTAATTATTAAACATTTAAAAAAAAATCAAAACTTTATTAAAACTTTTCAAATACATTCAACTGTTAGTAATAACACACACATTTTAATGCAATATTCCAAATGATATTATTCTCCTTTTTTCTTCAGGGTTAGACCAATAATAATACAAGCATGGAAATCGAATATGGAGCTTTAGATTCATAAATAATGAATATAAGGTAACACTCTAACCAAAAGCTATTCAGTCAAAGACAATACAAGGAACCTTCTGATTTCTCCACTTTGTCCAAAAAGAGCATTATGTGAGTTATTATTAAAAAAAATGTATAAAAGTGAAATTAGTCAATTCAGACAAATAAGAACGGGCATAAGAGATTGGAGAATCAAAATTATAAAATAAAAAATTAACTTAAAAAGTACACATAAAGCTTTTGATACATTAATGAAGTTGTCAAACTCATTTTAACAGCCACATAATTTATCAATTTAGGAATAAAATAAAAGGTAGTCAACAATATGGATTAAATAAATGTAGTTGATGCAATGGGAGGAGTTATGGTTCTGAATTTTTGTGTAGTATTAGACCAGGTTATGAAATGTAGTACTATAAAAGTAAAAATTGCAATATTTATATATATATGATATAGAAGCAAGTATGTGCTTTATGAAGTTATTCACAGATACAAAGATATAAATAGGAGTTTAATATCATTAAACCAGATAAGTATTATTATTGAATGGGTAATAATGATAAAGTTTAATATTTATTACATTACAAAGAAAATAAAAAAAAATTGCAAGGCTATAAATTAGAGTAGATGAAAAAGGATATATTTATATATATTAGTATAAAGATTGGCTATCTTAATATAAAGCTGAGTACTGATTATATATATGTGTGAGGATAGTAATCTAGACCAACTGATGATTGCTGGTTTAGCATGAAATACGTATATTGGTGATTATTTATCTTTTCAACATGTGTGTGATCAGGTGGGTCAGCAATATGAGAAGGCAGTGAGAGTGGTGGGTCATGTGAAAGTCTTGAGTTCAAACCCCGCATATATTACATATATAAATGCAGGTTTAAGCCTGTACAATGTATTAATTATATTTAGTTCTAATAAATATTTCAAATAAAATTTATGATAATCAAATAATATCGGAAGAAATATATAAAAGGCAACTGCGCATTATGAAGCAAATTTTTTAAAATCAAGAATATAAAGATCAGAACTTTAGAATTTAACCTATGATTTTATAAGATCAAATATTGTGGAAAAAGAAATAAAAATGAATTCCAATTTAAAATATTTTTTCTTTAAGTGATCTATTTTTAAAATTAAATTAGACATTACGAAAGATTATAAATGAGGAAAAACCAACTGAAAATGATATTACACAATTGGATGCAAATCAATACATTTAAAAAAAACACATATACAGTAATGTTGCTTTCAATTTCAGACCAACACAGATTATTACACAGGAAAACTGGGCATATATAAATGAAATGACAACAATATCAGAGTTCATTAAGTTTCTAGTTGAAGTTATTTAGTAATTAGTTGACTGAGATCCAGTTGTTTGCAGAGAGTGCGAGCGATCTATATTCTAAGATATCCAGTGTATAACTTCATCCATTTTGTTAAACAAATAAAGCTGATTTGGGTAAACCAAAAATATCACATGATCAATCCAGATAATTAACTAAAAGCAATTATTACTGGGGAAATATAATCATTTCATAAGTATTACTTTATTGAGATCATACTTCAAGAAATCGAAGCGCATAAATCGATGATGATGAATGGTTTTAGCAATGATCCAATTACTAACCAATATTGTACTGCATGAACTAAATTTATTTTATGATGCTTGGGTGGAAGTTTGCCAATTTGTTGCTAGTATTATAATGGCATAATTATGTATGAATAATGCTCTCACTATTTCATCTGGCACAATATATTTATTTATAAAAGCCTGACGTAATAAAAATTTATTATTCAAACCTCCACCAATCAAAACCCATTTGCTGGGAACTGCTCAATTATTGGAATCAAAATATAGAATTGTAGTACACTGTTCTGCCAAGGGTTAAATTGCAAAGTTGAAACTATATTGTTTTATTAATTTACTACTAAAAAAAAGTCATTGAATGGTTTATCATTCAGGAAGAAAATATAACATCTGAGCACCCAGGAGTAAAACATAGCCTTTACCTTCTGTATCCATAAATTCAGTATAACACTAACCCAAGCAGGTCAATTTAATATCGGAATGATTATTTAAAACATGTGCACTTTAATATAATGGTAGTTTGGTGTGTTTGCGAATCACAACTCAATCTTCCAATTCTGGTGCTCAAACATCGCGATCTCCCCAGTAATAATAATCATTTCATTATTTATGATTTGATATAGAACTGATTGTCGGAGTGCAGTTCCATAATGTACAATGTTTTTGCCTTTTTTTTTTTTTAATTAAAAACAAACTATGATAACAATAAATTGTTTGTACTGAATGTATACATATATATGCACACACCCATTCATATTTATGCATGCGCAGATTTTTCAAAAATCAAAGGATAAGAAAGAGCAGCTCTTAAGAAAGAGATCTACCTCCTTTGGGCACGATTTAGTTTTACAATTTTATTATCCTGACAAAGTCGCATTTCATTTTCAACTTCGAGAAAATTCGAACTGATAATATAAAACATCAATTAATTACAAATGGACAAACTTAACTCGATAAATCAAAGCCGGCTTTAAAGAACAGCATCGCTATATCTCTATCCCAAAATTATAAATTTCAAATCTCTTATTCAAGCAGAAATAGTAATTATTTTGTAATCAAAAATTACCATGACAATTAGATAGCACATCATCATTAAAGATGTGTGTGTTGAATGCAGAAGTGGGAAGAGGGGGAGGCTATTCTACGCTCCTCCTTTCCCTCCAAATTCGATACAATGAACTTGTCTAATGCAATATGATTCAAAAGGATAGAATGAAGTTCACATCAGATTAATTAATTTTACATTTTTGTCAATATTTCATTTTACCTGAAGTAAAACAATAACGCAGAACAGCATCCTATTTGCTTTTCATTAAACAAATTTGACTGAAAAGGAAATAATTTCAAATAACATACTTCACTCGCTATCATCAGTTATAGGTAGAAGGATTCTGAAAATAATTACAAGATCATTACAGTCATTATTATTAGAATTTTAAAAATAAAATAATTACAGTAGTGATTTTTAAAAAAACATTTACCAACTTATTTTTCTTTTAGAAGAAGCCATATTTAAAATAAATGTTTTCCTTTCTTGATAAACTTAAAATTTTAATATGTAATTTATTTTATATATAAAACAATAATACTTAAAAAAAAAAAAAAATTAATCAGACAACTTTTATAATAATATTATATTTAATTTCTCCCAACCCGGATTTCGCCCTCATATTAGAGCCTTATCAAGATGCAAATACACTTAAAATTACGTAATTTATTTTACAACTATTATTCACTTCGGAACTATTCTTCACTTCTAACTATGTCATCGTGTGATTGCGAGCACGAACGTAACTTAGTAACCAAGAAACCCATTTAACAAAATTTTAAAGTTAATTATATAAACATTAATAAATTATTTTATTTATTTAAATATAAGGTGAAGTATGATTTAAACATGTACATCGTAAACTTAATCAATTGTATCCCTGTAATAATAGTAATCAAATGATTTGTTATTCAATAGATCACAAACAATGTAAGCATGGAAGGTGATGAGTTGGATCATAATTCATTGACATAGAGCTTTTGAGTTCTTCATTGTACCGTTTAACTAAACTAAGCAGGGGGAGTGGATATTGCCTTAAACTTGGACATTATGTATTAAACTGAAAGCTTTAGTTTCATTTATGTGGGAAAAAACATACATTTTAAAAAAAACAAACAAACATATTCAACTCTGTTGAAGAGCTTCTGAGTGCAGCAGTAGTATCATCAACTGTTAGGATCAGAATCTGGAATTCAAATCAAGATTAGGTTGAACTGGACAATTTTTTCAAGTTCCAGTAAAACTTAGAATTTTTATTTCATGTTGTTGATTAATATCCACCCAATTAACTAATCAAATATCAGTCTGCACATAAGAAAAACAAATTAGTCTAGAGATTGTCCACTCAATGAATATTTCCATAGTGCAATTTACTACTTTAAAGCAAAGTAGGGACTGCTCTTTTTCCACTTTTAATATAGGGTGGAAGGATGAAATCATTAACATATGACCAAAGACATGTGAAAAAGATATATGATCCCCAGAATACACATTTCATGCTGAACCAGCACTTATCAATTGTCCCAGATCACAATCGCTCACACATATCTTTATCAATGTTCAGAACATATTATATATATATATATCCAATTACTACAATTTAATTGATAAGTATCAAACCTACTGCCTTCACAACTTTAATACAAACCACTTGATGGAAGTCTATTAATAATTTTTATTAATCATTTATTAGATTAAAAATTATTCCCTTAATGAAAAATATTTCTACAGTGTAATTTTCACTATAACATTGTCCCATAAGGTAGAGACTGGTTTCAATCCACTTGGAGTGTAATAATAAACATCCAAGACATATGCAAAAGATGTACAATGCCCAAGATGCACATTTCAACTGAACCAGCATTCATCAATTGATCTAGATCACAATCTCGTACATCCTCTTAAATCTCGTGCTCATTCACCTGGAAAACAATGAATTCTGCTGCGAATCACATTTCTTCTATAAAAGAAAAAACTAATAATTTTTTTTGTTAATATATTTCATCAAGTTCTTTCTTTATCATCCTAATATTTTTTTATTAAAATAAATGGATCATATTTAAAAGAAAATTAAAATAGGTTTTTTTTTCATATGTCATAGCATCGGCCGAGAGGTGATTCTGCAACAACTGTCTGCAAGCAACTGCTTGCATGCAAGAAAGCTGCGCTGACCCCTTGGCTAATATTAATCTATATAGAGTCTGTATTTTAAATAAACTTCATACCATAAGAAACTTTTGTAAACATTTTAGTTATTGATTATTAAGAATATTTCAATTTAATTCATTCAAAATTATATAGTATTAATTCATGCTAATCTAGTTGGTGAATGATGTATTAATAATATCATATACTGTGTGCATACATATATTTTATACAAATTTAGAACACTTTATTTTGTGGAATGTAATATAGTTGTTTGTAAAGATATAATTTTTAATTAAGTCCAAACAATACACTTAATATCTTTTCAATGATCACATAATAAACCTTTACCCAAAATGTCAGTGATTATATATTTTAATATTCTACACAGTTGTTCCTGGAAGTTATAATAACTTATAATACATCTACTGCTTGCTAAACACTCACTTCAATATATATATATTAAAGTAATCATTAAAAAACCAATCAACACTTAAACAATCCCAATATCAACAACAATTAACAATTTTAAAATGTTGTCATGGCAACCTCCTAACAATAAAGATAACTCTTCACATACTGATTATAATGAATGCATCAGCTCTTTATTAAACTGACAGAAAACATAAAATAATCACTTATATATGCTACTTCTACTCTTATAAAGACAGTTTTATAAGTGGTATTAAGATTGAACCTCAAATCAAGTTTGGATATAAACATAGATTTTTCCAAGCTGAAGTTTAATGTTTGGTTTATCTTGGAAAAAGCACTGTTTGCATCTGAGCTTGATTTGAGATTTAACTTAATATTGGGGTTTAACAAATTGCCTTTCTCTATAAAAGAGAAGATAGCATATGTAAAAGATTATATTTGTTGTTAGTTTAATAAAGAAGGCTGTGCATTGATATTAAGTGGTGTGTGGATAACTGATCACTTCCATATTTACATACTGACACATGTGCTTGATAAATATTTTTGTATATATAAAGTATCAAAAGCCAAAAGCTTAGCCAAACAATATAATAAATTATTTACACCAATTCCTAATTAAATAAGTAGCTAAAATTAAAACTTCTTTATTAATAATTTCTCTAATCAAGGTAAACTTCTCAAGTGAAAAATAACACAAACACAAAACAAATATGTATTAATTTATTTTCCCAAAATTCTAACTTGCATTCTAATTATCTGTAATTTCAAAATAATTTTGACTAAGTTAACAGCTTCAGAATCATAAATGTTTAATAACAAAACTACTTTAATTCTCTGAATTTCATTCTTTTCAATGAACACAATCTTAGCCTGCTGAAATATAATCTTATGGCCTCTATTTCTTTCATAGATATGTAATGCAGAATTAAGATATTTATTTTTAACATATATAGATCAAAGTAATTTGAACTTAAATGAAAGATTGAAAATTCATCAAAGTAAAGAATAAATATAGTTCTGCATTATATTTCCATGAAAGAAATACAGGCCATGAGATTGTGTTTGAGCAAATTTACCTTCTTGTACTGTGCTACCATTTTGACAGTTTTCTTTGTTTTCACTTGCTGTAAGCTTTCAACTTCATTTTAATATTAAACCATTATGATATATCAGAATATAATAAATTTGATTTCATTTGATAGATATATTTATTTAGAAATTAAATAAAGTCTTAAAAAAATCACATTTGACTTTCATAATTATTTTAAAAATTAGATTTTAATCAGAACAAAGCACTGTTTCATCATTCAATTGTCAGGAGAAGCAGACTGAATTTGCAAAATGAATGAAATCTTTGACATTTTTATTTAAAATGTGAATGAATAGCTATCAATATCTGGTAAATCTATCAACTTGTGCTTGTAAAGTTTTAAATTTTTTAGTAATTTTTATAATATTGCTATATTTTCAACACATTGTGAGTGATGATATGTTCTAAACATATTGTATTTGTGGCTACAGTAATTTTCTATGGTAACATTACTCGGAAAAAATATAACAATTTATATTTAAGAATAAAACATTTCTGTATAAAATAAATATGTAATAATATATATTATTGATTTCGAATAATTATCACACAATTATTGTGCAAAAATAATCATAAACTTTCCAAATAATCAAGTTTTAATTCATTCACAATATTTTCTCAAAGTAATATTGCAAAGTTTAAAATCTCCAAGAAGACAAGGGTTGCTCATTACTGTGGAGTTTAGCAGGCTTTGAATTTCTCATGTTTTTGATTATCCTGACATCTGTAGAATTTTTTTGAAATTAAAATATTAGAAAAAAATATATGTGAATTTTAACACTTGAAAAAAAAAGTTAGCAAATAGAGGCCAATAGAGGTAAATTCAATGTTTTGATTTCTCTGATGCTGGAATGGAATAGTGAAGAAAGATATGGTTAAGGTTGTCTTCTTTAAACAGAGTAAAATAAAAGAGAAAATAAAAAATCTCTTGTTATTAAAGATTTATGATTCTGAAGGTCTTAAATTATTTAAGAGTTCTTTTGATATAAAAGTGATTGAAATATAGGTTAGAATTATGAGAAAGTGAATTAGTATATATTTGATTTGCAACTGTGTGTGTTGTTTTGTATTTGAAAAGATTGCCTTGGCAGGAAAACCATTGGCAGCGAATTTTTAATTTTGACTAGTTATTTAATTGTGAATTGATGAAATAAGATTAATATATAGAAAACTCTGGAATAAACTCTACAATAATCAAATATAATAATAAATAATAATTACAGCTCACTTATGGCATGTTTGTGATCCTGAGTAGCATTTTACAGTTAAAATTCCAAAAACAGAGATGAAGAAAGCATTAATCACTTAGGCCTACTAATTGCTACATGGTGTTTAAAGCTGGCATCCTTGGTCTATCTTCAACAAAAAATATACTAATATTTACTGGTTATCTGGGTAACTCTAAATATATAAAACACAGTTACAAAATGGCTAAGTTTTTATAAATAATTCCTAAATATCTAAAAAAAAAAAAACCTGAAGGCTGACATACACAATAAAATAAAAATGATTTATAATGAGAATCCTTCATATTCTGATGTGATGTGATGCACTGTGACTTCTTAAACAGAGTCAGGAATCTCTCAGAAGCTATGCCCAGAGAAACCTGTTAGCCACTTTACCTTCCCTTTCCATTGTCCACCCTAAGTTTTCCCATAATCTGCTTCATCCCATTTCCACAACATAATCTTTGTCAACTCCATGACCTTCATATCTAAATCTCCTTTTCCCAAACCTAGCATAAAAACCAAAAACTCACTTTCTGTATAATCACTTTGTTCATATTTAATCTTCCATAACTTCATTATTTGTACCCTTTCTTCTTCCAAGCATTTACATTGAAATAACAGATTCATTAATATATTCAGAGTAGTGCCCTCTATTAAATTACCCCCCCCCTCCAATTTTTTTAAGCCACTGGGTTGAAAGAAAAAATATTTACTTAAAATCTCACATAGAAGCAGAGCCATTTCATACTGAGGTACAAAGTATGCAAGGCATTTGGGCAGCATAATTTAGGAATCAGCACATTTTTGTAAGAATATAATAAAGATAAGAAAATTATTTTACTATTTACTTTGTTCAATTGAGTCCACTATCTAATAAGTTGTGTATAATGGTAATATATAATACCAATAAGATAATTAATTGTTTAAACATCAATAAATATTATGACATCTTTAATGCTTTATTATGATAAAAATATAGACTGTATGGTATTAAAATTTCTGAAATTATTTGATTTGTGTAACATTTAAACATATTGTTTCCACATTTAATAATAGGATCGAGTATTATTCTAGCATTCTTGTTAATAATTGCTTCAAGAGGAAGACCTTTCTATATATTAAATGAATAGAAAACCATTAAAAAACAATCAAAAATAGCTTTATTGCTCAGAAGTTTATAAGAAATTCTGGACATCAGAACTGCCAGTACTAGAATTGATCCAAGGATCTTACATTGCAAAGTCTGATAATTTACCGCTGCACTAAATTTATGCTCAAGCACACCATAAGAGTGTCTTACAAATTTGACTATTATAAGTATGAATATGAAATATGTAAAGATGTAGGTTTGGGTGACATTGTTAAAAAAAAATGTACATAAAAGCAAGAATGAATTTATACACATAATTTTACTTTCTCTTTATATGTTTTCACCTTTTCTTGTGACAGATTATTCAAAATATTTTGGAGGAATGACAAAAAAACTTGCAATGGAGTAGTATAAACCCATGAAACAGTCCCTACTATAATAAACCACACTATTGGTGATTTGAATCAGTTAGAGATCTGTGAACTAACCAAATGTGTTTACAAGTAACAATGATATAATGCTTAGATTAAATTGGCAATTTAAATCAACTTTTATATGATAAATTTCAATATACACATGACATTTTTAACACAGAGATTATTTTATAAGATGATAGATAATATTTCCAGTGCATATCGCTATCTGAAATAAATATATCACCTGAAACATTAAGAAATTTTCAGCTATGCCCTCTGTGAATAAATTATTATAGCCCACATCTCAGGTGATATAAGATCATACATATATTACTTTTTTCTTATTTTATCAACACAAAATATAGTTTTTTTCAAGCATTGGTGATCGAGAGGTCAGCACAGCTGCCTGACAAGCAGTTGTCCTGGATTAGCAGGTTCACTTCCCTATGACACATGGAAAAAAAAAGTTCATACAACTTTTTACAAATACATAAATGGAATTTTAGTTTACCATATTGTTTAGCAGAGAAATTTAATACTGAGAATTAAATTTCCCTTATATTCATTTCTTACACTTAACACCATTACATTTAACACCATAGCTGAAAGTTTGCTGTCTATAAATTTTAGAATTAATACAATTTTAAAAGTCAAGGTATATATTTAAAAACTATAATAAAATAATGGCAAGCCATTATTTAGCATGATGCATTTAGATTTCTTGTAATGCCATAATTTAAGATTCAAATCTATTCAAGTGAAATTCTTTTTTAAGAGGATTAAAAATAAATGAACCATCCAACATTGATCAGTAAACGGTATCTAACTATCTTTAGCAGAGTATAAAAGAAAGATGGAAAAACATTCAATTCTTAGCACCAAACAATTGGCAAGTCTAATGAGTAGTCTTCTCGTTAATTATTCCCTTATTAGGAACTGGTGAAGAGATCTTTATCTAGCAATGTCCAATTTATTAAGAAGGTCACTTTAGTTTTAAAGTAATATTTAATGATTATATTAGAAAAAAAAAGGCAGAAACACTAGTATTGTACAGAAATAATTATTTGTTATAACATTAAGCTGTAGGATACATAATGTTAATAACTATTGAAATATATATAAAAATAATATAACAATATAATAAATATAAAGTTATATAGGAGGAAAAAGCATGTGAAAGATTCTCTCTCTTTCTTGCTCGCTATATGTCTATTTTTTTCTCACATATATATAAACAAAATAACAAAGAATTGATATTTAAAATAGAAAACGATTTTAGATGTATCTTATAATTATTTCATTTTATGCAATTTATAAACATAATACTTTAATTATGCAAATATATTTTCACAGTTACATATAACTATGAATACATATATAAACACAGTATACGCAACAACACTGTAATAACAATCTACTTGTTTCACATTTTAAGATTTATAAGCCTTTTATTTTATATCAGAAAGATATCGTGTATAATTGATAAATTTAAGAGTAAATATATATATATGTACAACTGGAAAAAATGTGGTATTTAAAAAATGGACTTCCTTATGAGGTTCCAAACAAAGTCCTTTTTCCAGATCATGCACTAAAGCTGGTATGTATTTGACTTTCCTAGACATTATTGGAATCTCATCAACATATTCAGGACAATTCATGATTATTGTGCATATGTTTCATAAATGGAATTTAAGTCATTGGTGTACATAGATGTGGATAAATACAAACCATAACCAAAGAATCTAAACTGTACTAATTAAATCAATGCTAATGTAGTTCATTGAGTACATATAGAGATCGCCCCTGACTACATATCAGTCAATAAATAAGAATACAAAGAATCACTTATAGTTAACAGTCATAAGATAAAAGTAGTAACAATTTACACAATATAATACTAACTAGCATAATAATGTTGTTTAAATATTATTAAAATAGGATTTGATTGTTTCCTCATTGATAAGTCACACCAAAAACTATACTTAATGAAAAAATTCTGATTTACAAAAAAGAGGAGGAAGACGAATTATAGAATGTCTTTACACCTTAAGTAACCCAGGGGAGAGGCTAATAGTTCAAATAAGTTAACATAGTTCTGATATATATATATATACACACACATAAAGAGTGTGATAAAAATATGTGAATGAACTTAATTTTAAAAACACAGGCTATTTATTATATGAACATCTTTTTTAAATAAAATTTTAAAATTACTTAAATATACATCTTGCAGCTGGTAAGAAATAAATATTTGCATATAAAATGTAAAATAAAATCGCTAAAGGATTTTTTATATGTATAAAAAGAAAGCAAAAGCCATTTAAAAAAATTAAATGCAGTTCATAATGAATAAAGTATTATTAATGAAAGTAGCAGAAAAGAACAGCAAAATAAACTACAAAGAAATTTCATTTAAAAAAATATGCACTTAAAAAAATAAAACCAAACATTCAAACTGATTAAAAAAACTAAAATTTAAAGAATGAAATTTAAAATTAGTCATGTTTTTAATAATATTTAAAAAGGTAAAAGCAAATTACTAATGGAACTAATAATGTGATAATATAAAGCATACATAAAAGTAATATTTAGTTGAATACAGGTACACAACAATTAAATGCAGGTGCAGTATTTTAATCTGGTACTCTTTGCTCTCTAGCCTACCCAGACTAACAATTTTGACAGACTGACAAAACATAATTATAACTCAATAATATATCTCTTACCCCTACATTATAAGCCATCTTTTGAGCACTTATACAATGCTGAAAACTTAAATATTAAATGTATTTTTATATTGAAACAATAACTTAATAACCATTTTAAAAAAAACATCTACAAGTTCAATTTTTTCCTTTTCTTCCAAAATGTACACTTGTGGTTAAGACCTGTAGAGGTCTCTCCTATTGCATTTTTACTCGCATAATCTTGAGGTTACAGCCTTAGTAAGTTTAAATAAATTTATAATTACACTTTACAACTGTAAAATATAAATTACTTTTTTTTCAGTTGTTTATTTTTAATAAAGATTCTATAAGATTTAATAATGATTTTTTTTTCTTATGATAAAATCAACTTCTGCAAAAATATTTTAAAAAGCTAGTAGTTAAAGTTTTTCTGTTATTGTTTTCTAGGAGGGGAAACAAAAACATGAATTAAGAGTAACTATTATCAAACTGAAAAAGATAAAAATAGAAACATGGCCTATTAATTTGAGTCTTCTAAATTCATAGCCCTCTGCTGCCTTCCATGCCCAACTTCTGGGATTCTGCTCACCCATACCATTTTGGCAGACCTTATGGAAAAATATTTATTACTAATACTTCGTTCCATATAATATATATATATATAGGGCGTTTTTGATATTCCAATAGCATTATGTTAAATTTGGATAAAATTAGAAAAGAATGACACCAAATGTACAGTATATATGTAGAGTTTAAAATTCTCCCAATTTAATATGTCACATAAAATTGTCACTTATAACTTTTTTCAAAACTTCTTATGCTAGACATGCACTTCTAAGTTCTATTTATGAAAGCAGATTATTAAATATCAAAAAAAAAAAAGGATTGAAAGAATGCAATAAAAAAGACTACTATTAATGCTTTCAAATTATTTTTTTCCAAAGACAAAATAAAAAAGCCCTGAAAGACTCAAATATCTGAAGCTTTTTCCAACTTTCAACCACAATGTAACACATTACATAAAATTGTCACTTGAGTTACCTACATAAAGATACTAGATTTTTTTTTTTTTAAATCCACTATAAGTTACATTTATAAATTTTAACAAAAACTATAAAATTACTTATAAAATAGCATTTATATCACATCTCTTCTATAGACTTCTCAGACCCATTGCTATGATTACGATATCGCTTACAAAATATTGAAAGCATCCTTAACGGATTTCATTAAGTGTATAAAAAAATCCCACCCTGTGGGGGGTTCATATATCTTATTCCCCAGTAAACAATTTACTCATGCCTCCAAGTGCTTATATCTAACAAAAAGTAGGTTCTACCCCTCTCTCCCAATTAAATAAGTCTGCATTATGTCATAAAAGACAATTTTATTCTTTTTTCTTTAATATATATTTAATTGGGTTAGAACAAGATTATTGATAAATATAAATAATTATTAATATTTTTTCAGAATACTATATTTTTTACTAGATATGCTTTGTTTCTGTGAGATTTTTAACAACAGTTTATTCTTTTTTTTTCTAATGATCACTATAGAACAAATTTACATCCAGGATTTTTAGTGAGCTATGTTTAAGTTAAAGCTAACTTGCATAGCATAGCAGGATGGCTTAAGTGAGCAGTTTACCTTTGAAATTAAAAAGAAATAACTAGAATGGGCATATTTTAAAAAGGTATAAAAACTATCTTGAAAAATTATAAAAGTAGATATTAAGAAAGGAAATAGTTACAATTCAGAAACATTTAAAATTCCAAGAATTTTAAAAGAAGGAGATATGTGATTAAATGTACAAAGAATGAAAAACTCTAGGAAATGTTGAAATTATGATAAATATTTTTAAAAAATCAGATGAAGAAACCAGAATGCAAAATAATATTGTTATTTAAGTAAGATGAAAAGGAAGATATTGTAAAATTTAGATATCAGCTTTTTAACCAGCTCTATACAAGATCTTTAACAATTTAGACCTTTGAATTCAAACCAATCAAAAGATTTAAAAATAAGTTTAGCATAATAGATTACAATCAGAAAATTAAGAGAAGTTATAGAAAGATTTTATGAGTAAAAGTTATTTTGCATTAGATTTGGATTATGAAGACATTTATCATTTAAGCACTTCAGTAATGAATAAAGCTTTTGAACATTAAGTCATGGATCAAATAAGAATATTATTAAATCCTGAAAAAAAATCTAATTGTTGTGATTAGATTATGCTAATTACATTAAGATTAGCAATGATAAAAATCTATGACTGGATGAAATTGAATCTCCAACTTTTTACAGTATTTTGTGGATTAAAATGAGAATAAATAATAAATGGTTAGCTAAATCATTTAGATGCAGCAGATAATGTGCATAGTTCTGCAAAGAATGCATCAGTGTTTCATAAAATCATACAAAAGCTATCAAATAAAAGCAAAAACTTTGGATTAAAGATAAATGCTAAAAAGACTGAAATAATATTTAAAAAAAAAAACCAAATAAAGATTGATACTTATGAATTATACATTGATGAAAATAAATGTTAAAAGAAAATATACCTATGTACTTGAAATAGTTTTTAAGACCATATATTATTAAAACAGGCAAAACTCTGGCTTGCACACAGAGTGGCGCTACTGTATGAAGAGTTTTGCCTGTTTTAATAACTGTTATGAGCAAGCATAAGAAATGGTGATCATATGGGGAGATATATTTTATCAGTGATTACTTTTATAAATTTAAGATTTGGGACACTTAATAGAAGACGCATAGAGTACAAGCACACAACATAATATAATGCAGAGACATGTATGTTGAGAGATTTATCAAAAGCTAAATACAAAAATTAAAAAACACACAATTATCATTGTCGTCAATGAAAAAATGACTAAAATGAAGAAAGCTGGGCATGTTTCTAGATAATGTGACCAAAATGGACATCTGAGCTTTTAAACTGAATTCCAAAAGATAGTAAAAGACAGAGAAATAAACTAAATGAGAGACAGACGTATGAGACCAGGAAGTTTGCTGAGTGATATGGAGAGGAGATTCCATAAATCTGAACAGCTGGATTAAATATGGAGAGACCTTCATTCAGCTGTGGGTTGATAATGAAATTAATAACGCTACTATGATTAAAATACAACATCAATCTGATTTCTTAGGCTTCATATTCTGATTTATATCTATTTTTTATTTTTGTTATTCAAAGCATTATACAGGCACTTTTAAACTCATTATTGCAATTCTTAATTAAATGAAAGATCACTTCAATAATTATTCATTGATTAAAATAACTAATACAAACAGTAACAACTACTAAAATAATACAACTTTAACAAGATATATTTTCTTTGGACAGTATTTAAAAATAAAATAAAGTTCTTTAATTATATATATATATATATATATATATATATATATATATATTAAAGAACTTTATATTATTATATATATATATATATATATAATTTGATAGAAAGAAACTGGAGCTTCCAATGAGTCATATCATGTAAATAAACTCTCACAAGACAGGTGATACCACTTGTCTCTTAGCATTTGTTCTTATATATGCTTAGCTAACTAAAACTCCGCTTTGATTCCTGAATATTTATATGGTGAATCTTATCACTTATTCTATAAATATATATATATAATCAATAGATCAAATTCACCCACTCAAAATTACATAAATAAACCAAGCATATATAGAAACAAATGCTAAAAAACAGGTGGTGTTACTTGTCCTTTGGGAGTTTGTGTTGTGTATCTCAGTGGAAGTTTCAGTTACTTCCTGTTCAGTTACATATAATCTGCATTACTTATTATATATATATAAGGTATCATGCTATTAATCTTCATTAAACTTAAATATAATAACATTTCAGGTAATAAATGTATCTGAAATAGTTTAAATAAATATTACCTATGTTTTTATACTTACTTTTAAAAAAAAAAGCAAAATGCATGAGTAGTTTATCATAATGAGATTACAGATTTTGGTTGCCAGTGAATGACAGCAGCAGTGATCAGATGATATGTCATAAGATACAATGAATGAAAGTTTCTATCTAAGAAGATTCCTTAAAACAGTAATATGAATGTTAAATTCTCTAATTAAATATACTATTTAGGAACTTTCATTCATTTCTTTACTTTTATAGTTCAATTATCTAATCTTTTTCAGGGCTAAAAACAAAATTTAAAGGATAATTTTAACAACACTGTTTATACATAGAAGGAAATAAATAATTAAACCAGTAATATGATGAAGTTTGTCATCCCTTATATAATCTATTTTAACACCTACCTGATTAATTATTTATATGATTTTTTTTCTTTTTGTTAAGTTGAAAATACAAATATTGAATACATTTTTCAGATGATCTTAAAGGGTTTTAATTTTAAAAAATGAAATGGACCATGTATTTTGAGCATCATTTTTCAAAGACAAATTAGATATCTGTGTTACCATAAAATCATAAGTTTTCTCTTTAATTTTGATGTCAGTTTGATTTGAATCCTTCAATTAGTTAAAATATTCCTATTGTTCTACCTGATGATAATTTTTGTAATCATTCAACATTCAATTTTATTATTAAATCTTTATTCTGTATTGGAATTTAGTAAATTGGACATGATTTGTTAGAAATATAATGTTACAAATGAAAAGCATACTAAAAAAAATCATATTTAAACATTGCAATCACAGAAAAAAATAGTAATAACAATAATACATAATGAAAATATAACTTTTTTCTAAGTGGACAGTGTAAAAGAAAGTCACCCTAGACAATGACAAAAGAAAATTAATGAAATGTGAAGATATTATAAATCTATCAAATTCTGTTCTAAAATTTAAAAGTACAATTATAATTTTTAAAATATAGCATAAACATTGTGACATATGTTGTCAAAGTGTTTAGTAAAATATTAACAATCTTACTACTATAGTTTTCTGTTTGCTGTTATAATTGAATTTAACTTATATTTTTAAAAATTAAATATTTTTAAATAATAAAATAAAATTGTAATAATGTATGATTTTGCTTTTAAATAATTATTATACAAATATTGTATAAAAAATAGTCATAAATATTTAAATAAATTATAAAATCAAGGTTCTTTTTTTGCTGATAGCTAAAAACAAAAGAATTAACTAAAATACAATTACTCTTTCGAATGCTCTCTACCAATCAGTGGCTTTGTAGGCATAGTTTGGAACCTTTGAAGTTTATTTTAGCTATAGACTTCTGACCTCTTCAGATGTATTTTTGAAATAACAAATCAAGACAGTTTATGTTTGAAAATAGATGAAAATATAACAGAATCTGTGCTACAAATCGATATAGAAGCAGAAACGAAAGTGGAAGATTCATCAGCACTCTCTCCAAAAATCTTCAAACAAAGTACTTTATAATTATTAATAGAACTGTAAATAATGATAAAAATAAATCTTATTTTTTATTATTTTGATGTTTATTAAAAAGACCTCATAGCAACACATTAAAAAAAATGACATGCTCAAAAATATTGCAGCATGAAAATATCTTGTAAACTCACCAGAAGTTAATTTTTATTATTAGAATGGAAAACAAATTATTAAGAAAAAACAAAAATTAATAAATTTAAAAAAAGTAGAAATGAATCATATGTTCAGAAACTATAGGAAAATAACATCTATGCTATTAGTAGTGGATGCATTGTATTACTAATATTTATTTTTATAGTCAGGGTATCAACAGTTCATCTGACCAGCTCAGATTAATTTAGGATTTTCACTACATAATTAATACTAAATGTGTACTAACTAATAATTACTTAGTGAAGTGACTTATGTATATATAAACTAAGCATAGTTTCCATAAACTTCTCCACTTTAGAACAAAAATAAATTAAAATTATAGTTATATATCACATGATCACTATCTCTTATACCAGCACATAATTGTTTATAAACAAAGCACAGGGTGGCACTACTGTATGGAGAATTTTGCTTTGTTTATACAGTTATATATAATGGATTAAAAGAATTGTTATTTAACATATTATGTTTTTCTATATTTTTCTAACCCCCCCCCCCCCAATTTACCATAGATTTACATACACTATTTCTAGCTATAAATATATCTCTTCACTTCATTTAAATTAATAAAATAACTCACAAATTCCAAGCCCTGAGAATTTAACAATTTCTTCATTTATTAGTGAAGACAGGACCATATTACAATCATATTAAGTTTAATTATAACCAGCTATATAATAAAGTAATCTGGGTTTGAATTTCAGAGAATGAAAATTGTAAGTTTCACTGCCATAGACTTTCATCCATTTCTAAATGTAGTATTTTTAATATGTACACATGAAAATAATTGCAATTCCCAGAAGCTGAGATCAAAAATGCATTCGCAATACAAATAATCAAAGCCATATTGTAGACCTTAATAAATATTTACTAAAAACATAAGTATTTTAGTAAGTTGAATCAGAGAAAAATGCTATATCTAATAAAAACAGATTTTTTTTTTTTAATATTATTTTTGAACATTCACATAAAATAAAAGATATATTTCCAATTCTCTCTTTCCAATTTAACATTTTTTCTTTAAAGTTTCAATCTCTTTATTATTCATTATTAATGATTATACATTTTAACTATAAATGCAATTAAGTATTTATGAGTGTTTTTATCATATAATTTTTTTTTAAAAATGAAGTTGAAAAAAAAAAAATACTTTTTTCAGATTAATAATTCAGTGGATGATTTAAATAAGCTTCAATGGAAGAATTCATTTTATATGTAAATCGGAAGATATTTCCAAGATTAAATGTCTTCTATAAAAAAAAAAAAAAAAGATCTACTTGTAGACGATTACTTTAACGTTATTTAATACTATATTTTGTAGAGGGCGCTCGAGTTTCCCATATAGAAAAGAGTTCAATTAAAATTTTATATTCAAACATGTTTATTATTATGGACCTGATTGTTTCAAAATAATTCTTGCTAAATCGTCCAAAACATGGTCCATGGTAAGGGCTTGATTTTTTTTTTTGAAATAATAATAATAATTTGAATCAAATGCTTATTAGATATGTTAATTACTAATCAATAATCTTGATGTTGATATTATGTGTTTTTACATCACAGTCTCCACAAAATTTTCAAATATAAGATGTATCAAAGAAGTAGTCTTGCCCTGATTTGATCATTGTGCATGTTCAGAATGTTCATGGTGAATGTGCACACAATTAGTTCTGTTCAGTTATAATTTATCTATGTATTACTTTGGATATATCCCTTGGATTACTTAAAATTGGATAGACTTGATTTATGATATCAGCTAAGGTTTCCCCCACAAGTGAAAAGCTGTGAGACTTATAAAAATATTTTTTAATTATTAGATTAGAATAAAAATGATTCCATATTGTGCCTTATAGAGAGTATTTTGGTGTACAATATAAACAGTAAACTATTGATCCTTAAGGTGCTAAATAAAAAATGCATATACTTAGAAATAACCATTAATTAAAGAAAAATTAGAAGCTGGATTAATTGAACAAAATTAAATGCACTTTATTAACTAATTTGTTAGTAAACATAGCTCAAAAAGGCTTTATCAAAATTAAATATACTTTAGTAACATACCTTAAATGTAATATATTAATAAATATTGTTAACTCAACCACTTATATAAATAAAATCTTTTGGAGATGGAACTAGTGGTCCTTTGTTTTTTCTTCACTCTCCTATAACTGTATTTAATACTATTTTGCCAATTTTGCATTGCTTTGATAATAGCAATTGGAATTAAAATAATACTAGTTAATTAGTTCAAAATAAAACCGGAAGACATCAGTATTCTACAGATTGATATATGAAAGACAAAACAAGTAGTTCAATAGAGATGGTTAGCCAAAGAATAAAGGATGTAGAAGTAAAATTAAAATCATTGGAGATGAAGTGTGAGCAGATTAAGGAATTAATGAATATAAATGATAAGAAATAATTAGATAAGGAAGTCCAAAAGAAGGAAAATAATGTTACAGATTAAGTAGGAAAAGTAAACTATGAGACAGTATTGATAGGACACTCACTAATTAAAAAATGTAATTTCAAGGGAAAATAAAAATAGCTATGTAAGACTATGTTTGTCTAAAGCTAGAATTAGGAATGTTACAGATAAGATGAAAAAAGAAGGAAGTAGAGATGATTATATTATGGTAGGGACAAATCATTTGTCAGAGCCATTGGAGAGAATAATGGATGAGTACAAAAAATGATTAATAATTTAAATAAGATTAAAGGAAGAGGAAAAATAGTTGCATTACTACCAAGATATGACAGTAGGTATATGTTAGATAGAGTATGTTCTATAAATGAGAAATTCAAAAAATTATGCAAGAAAAATAATGTTATGTTTGTGGATGTATGGGTTTTTTTTATTAGTAAGAGGGAGTTATATAGTAAAGATGGATTGCACTTAACAAAACAAGGAAGTGAAGAATTAGAGGGTTTGATTTGCAAAAAAATGTTATAGTTCAAAAACTTATAAAGGAGAGGAGGGGAATTGGTTTTAAATTACAGTATTATTTAAAAAAAATGGATGGCATGCAAGAAATAAACAAAGATTAGCTTATTTAGGTGTAAATGTAGATGTGAAGAGAGAATGGATCTGTAAAATTAATGATAAACAAGCTAATTACAAATGTAATAGAAAAGAAAGAGTCAAAAGAATTTGTAAAAGGTTAGTAAGAAAAGAAGAACTTGTTAAAATTGGATATTTAAATATGCAAGATGGTAGGAGACTAGAAAAGTGGCTGGAATTAAATGAAGCAGTTAAAAATGAAGAGCTTGAGGTATTAGCAGTAGTAGAAACACATCTAAAAGAAGAAGAACCTATACTGGAAGACTTGATATGGCAGGATATAAATAGATATGAAAAAGAGAAAAGGGTAGTGGTATAGGAGTTATGTCAAAGAAATATTTAAATACTGTTAATCGTCAAGAACATTTGTGATTTGAGATAAGGTTAGGAAGACAAGAATGAATGGTGGCTATATTGTATATAGCCACTGGAGATAGTCAAAATATAATGAAGTGGAACAGTTGCATATATGAATGCCTAGTTAAGAATATACAGACTTTCAAAAAAAAGGGAAAGAAAATAATGATTATAAAAGATATGAATGGGCATATTGAAGAAATTGCTGATGTGGATAACAAAAATGTGCAACTTTTGAAATTTTTTTGTCAAAGAGTGAATTTGAGAATTGGAAATTTATCAAATATTTATGAGGAACAATACACATAGTCTAAAAATAATATATTTCACACAATAGATAACATATTAGTAGATAACAGGGGAATGAATAAAGTATGGAACATTCAAGTGATAATGAAGAGAGAGTATGTAATAGTGATCATAATTTCTTTATAATAGAAATGGGTAGTAATGTAAGGGAATATAATAATAAAATTAGAAAGGATAATGAAAGATGTGGCCAGAGAATGAATGATAAAATTAAGTTAGAAAAATATAAAAGTAGAGGTAATCATGGAAGAGTTTGCTGGGGGATAAATATAAGGATTGGTGTGGTGAAATAGAAAAAGTGGCAAATTGAGTTTTAGGTGAGAATATTCAAAATAATAAAAGTAATAAAAAATGAGAATTAGTAAAAGTGTAAAAGAGAGGAAAAAAGCATGCAGAGATTATAAATGTGCTATTAAAATAAAAAAGTGAAAAAAATGTTAATATTAAATAGGAAAAATATTTTTTTTAAAAAAAGTTGGCTAAAATACATAATTATATAGAAAGAATGAAACTAAACAGTAAATTATTCAGAATAAAAGTGAAAGACATAGGAGTAAAAATTTTGGAAATATATTAAAAGGAAAGTGATGAGGAAAAAGAGTGGAGCTCTAGAGAAGAATTAGAGACAATCTTGAATAAGTATGTAATGAATATTGAAAAGATGTTAGATATGAAGAACAAAAGGATAATATACAAAAAAGCATATAGTAATGGCAATATTAGGTTTACAGAAAATGAACTGAATGAAGCAGGCAAGAAATTAAAAAGTGGAAAGGCAAGAGGTTTTGATGAATGGGCATGTTCTAATACGATGGCACAGAAGAGAGAATTTTAAGATAGCTGGAATAATATAAGAGTAAGGATACTATTTAAAGGAAAAGGTAAGGATCATAGAAAGTTAAACAATTATAGACTGATAGCAGTAACATCAGTGTTATATAAAGTTTTTGCGTATATGGTGGCTGGAAGGATGGCAAAATGGATGGAAGAAAATAATAGAGTGGCAGAAATGCAAGAACATTTTTGATCACATAGGCATATAGAAGATAGTTTATTTGCAGTCATACAACTTATAGATATGAGTAAAAATACAGGTAGATAGTTATATATGGTCTTTATAGATATAGAGAAGATGTATGAAAGAGTAAATAGAAATAGATTATGAGTAAGTTTAGTAAATTTGGGAATAAATGGAGATTTAGTTGATCTTAAGGGATTGTATGAAAATAATAACTATATGTATGGAATTAGGAAATATAGAATCAGGTAGAGTTAAAAGTGAGGTGGGACTAAGGCAAAGATGTCCCATTTCACCTATTTTGTTTTTGTTATATTTGAAGGAAATGGAGAGAGCAACTAGAAAAACTAGGAAGAGGGAGTAGGAGCATCTGGTCTTTTATTTAGTGATGATATATTGTTGTGCACAGAAAGTAGAGAAGATATGGGTTACGCTGAAAACATGCACAAAAATGGGTAAAGGGATGAGGATTAAATTAGTGAAGTAAAATCCAAAGAAATGATGATAAATGCTTGCAAAAAAGAAGAGAAATAATTTTTATTAGGGGATATGAAGTTATATATGGTAAATAGGTATAATTATTTGAGAATCATCTTAAGTAATCACAGAAATTGCTTGGATGAATGGGAGAAAAAAATGACAAATAAGGTGAAAAAAAAAATGGACTGATAAAGAAATTAACAGTGTTTTCATATAATAAATATGATGCATCTAGAATTGTATGGAAGGGAGTGGCAGTAGAAGGGTTAACTTATGGTAAAGATGCATAATGTGTTAATAAAGGAGTGTCATATTACTTAGTAAAAGTATGAAGAGAAGTACAAAAACATGCATTAGATGCAGATGTGTGGTTGGCAAAGGAGGCAATTCAAGAAGAAATGGGATGGTCAAGTTTTTATATGAGAGATGTAAAAAGGAAAAGGAAAATTTTCAGTAGATTGCAATTTACGGATAATAATAACCAAAATAGCATTTAATTGGGTTATGACTAAAGGACAGGCAACAAGATGGGTGAAGGTAGTACAGTATGCAGAAGATTTAGATAAAGACTTTATGTCAGTATACTTATACAATAGGTGGGATGATTGTGTTAGGAGAATTGACGGGTGTTATAGTGGTAAGGAATGGGATAGAAGAATAGATGAATTAATACAAAAATAGGAAGTTGGAGAGATAGAGAATTAGTATGGAGAGTAAAAAGAGTTTAAATATGTATAGAAGTAAACAGAATATTGAGTGTGAGTTGCTTTATGATAATAACAAGGAAAGTAGTTTACTGTTTAAGGCTTGAGCAGGATCATTAGCAACATAGGAATATATACATAAATGGAGAAATGTGGATAATTTAGACAACAAGTTATATAAGGAAGGCATGGAAAATATTAGGCATTTGCTAATAGAATGTAAATGCTTACAAGCAGAAAGGATACAAATAATAATAAATGTATATCAAGTGATTATACAGAAAAAAGGTTATTGGTCTTTATGCTAAGGTTGGGAAAAAATAAGGGGGATCTAGATATAAAGGCCATAGAGTGATTAAAGATGATGTGGAAATGGGATACAAGTAGGATAGAGAAGAATATGGGAAAAACTTAGGGTGGGGAATGGAAACGAAAAGTAAGATGACTAACAGGTTTTTTTTGGACATATTGGCTGACAGATTCCTGACCTTAATAAAGAAGTATCCATTTCTCAACACATCACATTTTAAAATGAGTCAAATGTCTGCCACAACATGCCGATTGACAGATTCTTTGATCTCAGACTTCAATAGCATTTGCAAAATTATCTTTCCATTGTTCTAAGAAAGGATAAAAATATGTATATTTTCTATAATTTATTTAAATATTTATATAGTAATTATTAAACAAATATTTTCATAATTCCACAAGTTTTTTTTAAAAAAAGTTTTATTTTAAAAATATATGTTAAGAAATTAATAAAATGGTGAACAGATATTATAATGTTTTCTAAATATCAGACTACAGAACTTTTGTGACATTTTAATATAAATACAATTTTAAATTTAATAAAAGAATTTCATAGCTTCATGACTTAAGAATAATTTATTCAGTATTTACAATGAAGTTCAATTAACAAAGATTTTATTAATTATTTTTTTGATTGATATTGCAGAAATCATCTAATAGGAAAAAGTAGTTGTTCTCATTATGTATTTCAGTTTATTTTACTTTATAATTTTTTAAGATATTTTTCTTTTATTAACTTATATTTCTAACAAATAAAATTCAATTTATTGATATTTAATATAAAATAAAGATTTAAAAACTACAATCAAATAATGAACATTTAGTCAAATTATTGCTGATGTGATGTGATGTATCGTGACTTCTCCTTAAATGGAATCAGGAATCTCTCAGCAATTATGCCCAAAGAAACCTATTAGCCACTTTACCTTCCCCTTCTATTCCTCACCCTAAGCTTTCCCATAATCTGCTCCATCCCATTTCCACAACATAATATTTGTCAACTCTATGGCCTTTATATCTAAATCCCCCTTATCTTGTCCCAAACCCAGCATAAAAACCAATAACCCACTTTCTGTATAATCACTTTGTTCATATTTATTGTCCCATAACTTCATTATTTGTACCCTTTCTGCTTTCAAGCATTTACATTCAATCAACAGATGCCTAATATTTTCTATATCTTCATCACACAATTTGCAGACTAAATCACCCCTATTTTTCCATTTACATGTATATTCTCTTGTTGCTAAAGATCCCATTTGAGCTTTAAACAATAAGCTACTTTCCTTATTATTATCATAAATTAACTTGCACCCAATGTTCCGTTTGCTTCTATATATATTTAAACTCTTTTTACTCTCCATACTAGTTCTCCATCTCTCCAACTCCCTATTCTTTTTTAATGCATCTATTCTTTTATCCCATTCCTTACCACTATAACACTCAACAATCCTCCTAACACAATCATCCTATCTTTTATACAAGTATGCTGATATAAATTCTTTATCCAAATCCTTTGCATATTGCATTACCTTTCTCATCCATCTTGTTGCCTGCCCTTTACTCATAACCCAATTAAATACTACTTTGCTATTCTTTTATTATTCATAAACTGCAACCTACCAAACACTTTCATTTTACTTTTTGCATCTCTCATATAAAAACTTGACCATCCCATTTCTCCTTGAATTGCTTCCTTTGCTGTCCATACCTCTGCATCTAATGCATGTCTTCCTATTTCCCTTTGTAGTTTCTCTAAGTAATCTAATACCCTTTTACTAGCACATAACACATCATTGCCATATGTTAACCCTGCTACTACAACTCCCTTCTATACAATTCTAGCTACATCATATTTATTATATGAAAACACTGTTAATTTCTTTACTAAACCTTTTCTTTTCTTTGCTTCATTTATCAATTTTTTCTCCCATTCAACCAAGCAATTTTCCTAATTACTTAAGATGATTCCCAAATAACTATATCTATCCACCAAACTTAACTTTATATCCCCCAATAAAATTCTACATCTTCTCTTTCCCCATTATTAATCATCATTATATTTGATTTTTATTCACTAAATTTAATCCCCATCTCTTTACCCATTCTTGCACATGTCCTCAGCATAACGTTCATATCTTCTCTTTTTTCTGCACACAAAAAAATATCATCCGCAAAAAAAAAGACCCGACAAAATATATACTCCCTTGCCACCCATTAACGGTATCTCTATCTTTCTTCCTAGTCTTAGGAGTACCAATGAAATATCCACCACCTAGTGGAGAACTAAAAAACTAATTAAAGAAAAAATGGAAAAAGGCCAGCATTTACCTGATAATGAACAAATTTTGCATTGCATTCATATTTCAGAAATTGTTAACTTTAGTCATACGTTTATACAAAGTTGATTGAATATTAGATTATTCATCAACATTATTTTGTTGTCAATTTTTCTGAAAGTAAATATTCAGCATAGAATTGCAAGCCTTTTGCTTTTATGTTTATTATATGATTGAGAACTCAATAGTGTAAATATTGGCATACTTTTTTTAATAATTCAACATTTTTAAAAATGAATTTCACATGTAAAGTATAATCGGCAGCAATTTATACAAAAGTGTCCAAATATCAGATGATTCACCATCTTTGCTTTTATGCTAATATACAGAATTAAAAATGGATAACATAAACTGGCTTGATTTTTAAAATAATTCCAATTTTTTTTTTATATTATAAAATAATGTGATATTGAAATTATCCTCTTTGAACACATATTTTTGCTATACCATGATGGCTGGCATAAAAATGACTGTCTGGGAGTCATTTTCCTTTAATAACATTTTTTCTGTTGCTATTAAGACAAACTTTTAATGCAAAAATGCCCATTTTGTTATTATTGTTGTAATACTTTTTTAAGAGTAAACTTTTTAATTTAAAATTTCAAGGTTTTAACTGTTATATATTGTGCATGAATTGAAAATAAATCAGTACCACAAAACTTACATTATAAAATGATGATTAAACCTTCCAACATTAGAGAAGGCATCAATGTAAAATCCCAAGTGCCAATTTCGCTAAATTCATGTGTTTAAAAACCTTCTTAAGTTGCAATAACTACTTACATAAATACATAGAGCAATTTAAAAGAAATATTTTAAATAGAACTGAGAACATAAGGAATAACAAAAATTGGATTGCGCTACCATATTTACCACACATTAGAAATAAAATTATAAAAATCTGTTTTGATAAATTTAATGTGGGATTTAGAATGCCCACCAATCTAAATAGACTGCTTAATAATTCAAAAAGCAAAAGACAAAAATTGAATCAGCCTAAAACAGTATATGTTGTGAGGTACAGCCAAAAGAACTGTCCACACATACTATGCTGAAACTAAAGCGAATCTGAAAACAAGACTAACACATCACATCTTGATGTACAGAAAAGCAAAGACTGATTCAATTGATACAATGGCACAGTTTTGATCCTAGTATTATTAAAATAATGTGTGAAGAAAAAAACAAAAGGAAATATAAAATTAAAGAGGGGTGGCTCATTGTGCAAAATGAATACATAATAAACCAAAGATCAAACAGTATTCAAATTAGAAAAAATAGGTCTTCCGAGCAGAATAACCATGATTATGATTACAAAGAAATCAAGTCATATGTCACACGATCTAATTTAACAAGCATCTATTACAAATGTTATATATAGAGCTTGCACATAAGCTCTTAAAAAGCTTTTGCAGAATATCTTAGCACCTCGCTGAGGAGGCAAGTAGCAAAAACTGGTCTGAAATTGGGGATATTCTGCAAAACTTGTTAAGAGCTTATTTTCCAGCTCTATATATAACATGATTATAATGCACACATTGAAAGGTTTAATTAATTTCATTCAATACATTTAAAACTCTGTTTAGGTCTTTTATATTATTATTAATAATGATAGGTATCAGTATATATATATATATATTAAAGCATATGTGCATGTGGATAAGTAGTTATATGTAAATCATATTACCTCAGTCAATGCTTAAAATAAACCAATAGTATATCAGCAATATATTGTCAAGGCAACACTCAGACTATCTGAATGTTGCCTTAACAACTGATTACTGATATTCTAGTGATTTATTTTATCATGGCTAGAGTAATATATATATATATGTGTGTGTGTTCTGTCAAGAAATAATTTTTTTACTTTTTATGATTATGTAGAAAGCACACTAAACCAGCAATGACAATAATTTTTACTTTTATTGGATCACTTTATATACATATATATATAGAGAGAGAATAGTATAGTAGCACTTCACAATAATGTTAACATGAGGAACAGATTCGCCATTAAGTTTTTTATATTTGATTAAATGCAAGAAGATTAAGATTCAAATCAGATTTTATATATACAGAATAAACTTCTGTATAAATAATTTGTTGGGTTTTTTTTAGATTTATTATTGGAAATTATTTTATAAATAACTAAAATAATGAATAAATTTTGAAATTATCATGTAACAAAAAAAAGTGAAATTCTCTCACTTTACTATCATATAAGTTCATTCAAAAATATATTTTAAATAATAAACACAATATATATTTCATTTATATAGCTTTAAAATAATAATAATAATAAATCTTTCTGTTCTGCTAACATAGCTTAAATAATGCTCACCAAAATATGCAAGTTGACATTAGTGCTTTAGAACTTTTTTCACAATTTGATTATATCTGCCATCTAGGAACAAAAATTAAAACTAAAATATAGAATTACTAATGCTACACTGGAATAATTCAATGTAAACTTATGGCAAAACATTCAAACTTGGGATAACTTAATGCTACAACATATTATAATGCAAACTTAATAGCAATCACAACATTGCAACATGTTCATGCAATACATTTCATAAATTATTAAATGAATTTGTCTATTTATACACTTACACAATACATAATGTTAATCTTACATGTTACTGTTATTAAAAAGGCTGGATTAGGAAGGTTAAATCCATATCCCTAGATTAGTTTCTAGTTTTTGCCTTCATCAACAAATACTTAGAATGCAAAAATGAAACTAATGAACTTAAAGTTATTTTTACCTTCTATATGCTACCACGTGAACAATATAATTAAAAAAAAAAAAATCCAACCAATTTGTTTGTATAGTTATAGAGAATCTTAAACTACGTCAATAACTATATACTTTAGTTAACTTGCTTTATGCTAATGGCAGATTGTTTTTGCTAGAATATTTCAAATCAAGTTTACTCTTAAGATCTAATTTTAAAAACAATTCTCTTTACTCTACTCTAGAACCATCTACTATGATCTTGAGAAATCACTGGACACTTTATGACTGAGCTATTATAACTGTATCATCATACTACTTTCCTCTGACTGTATAGTGTTTTAAATTCATATTTGAAGCAAGTTGGCATTTCTATTTTACTACTTTTGTATATAGACTCTTGCTTCAGGTTTAGATAATCCTTTTTATGACACCATACAATAGGCTTTATTATAACATGACTAGTTTAATCATATTTTTTTTTCTCAAAACTATTTTCAAGTGAAACAGACTTTATTTTTATAATTTACACAAAAACTTTAGATTTCTTTTTCTTTTAAGCTTCCAAGATTTTTAAAATTAACTTTACACATAAGCAAACATCATATTAAATTAATTTACCATTATTATTGCAGATCAGCAGAAATGAAAATGAGATATATTAGCAGTAATGGCTCTTGGGTTTTTGGTTTCCAGAAGTTACTTTTGTAATTTTTACATTAGTGAATCAGTGGCAGACACCCCAATAGATATGTTTATTATTCTATTGATTTTTTTTTTCACTGAAGATATATAATCCAACATTGGATTACAAAACAATAGTAGAATGGCAGAATCGTATTAAAGATTCCAAAAGTGATTTAGAAATGAGTAACATAAATAAAATAAAAAAAATTAAATATTACATAAAAGCAACTGTTAAAAGCTCAATCTGCCACTAGGGGATTTGCATATACGACGGTTTCTTAAGAAGCATATGTTTTATAATAAAACAATGAACATATATAAATAAAAGATAAGCAAAAACAACTTTAACAGTTTTTCAAGAGTTTTAGTGAAAGAGAAGACATGTACCAGCCTTGCCAACTCCAAGTGTATAGTAGTTTTTTCATGCTTCTTATACACCCATCTAAAAATAACATATTTACCATTAGCTTATTGGTATTACAGTTTATAAAAAAACATCGCGCTATATAAAATAAATGTCTTGTTTACATTAATAATTAAGTGATTACCTAAGTTGCTTAGGGATTGTTTACTTGAAGAAAAAATTGTAAATTTGTTTGTAAAGTGAAAAAAAGAGTACTGAGTTTTACTCAGCATGAATTTTGAATCTCCGACTGAGGGCGCTGGAGATGAATATACTATGTCACAAAGCTCTTCCTGAATATATATATGATCGTCTCAGAGTCAGAATTAAATTTTAACCTATTTAGTCTCAAGCAATAGAAGCCCATAAATCATGACTCAACTTAATCACTTCCTGTACACAAACTTCAAGGGAACTCTTAAGAAACACATCTTTTGATTTATTATTATTGATAACAGTATATCAAATGGTTTTAGATTTCTCAACTCAATTTATGTATTATTATTTTTTTGTTGCATAATTTGAGGTTATATTTCATAAATTTTAAAAAAAAAAGAATTAAATTGAAATCCAATTAGGTAACAAGAATATATTTATTCATTAACTATCAACTTTACTGATTTTACTTACTATATATATTTTTGCAACCATTGGAAATATTAACTATTTATAAAACTAAGAAATTTTTGAAACCTTCTTGATGTTTCTCACGAGAGTAAGCATTTTTCTCCTTGCCTTTTTCTTTAAATTTTTCTTCCATTGTTTGTTGCTAAAAGATTGATTCATTTTTTTTGGTTGACTGTCCAGGGTCAGTTGTCTAATGCATACAGTTCTTCTCAGATGTCAAGTAGTGAGCAGTTAACTTCCCTGGAGACATTAGTGGAAAGGAGAAAATATTCGAACATAAAAGAAAAACCAGAATTATAAGTTGTTTCGCAATAAGAGAATTTGGAACCGTCATAATTGAACATAGAGTAATATTTGATGTGTCCTATTGCATCCAATAAATTATTCCCCTGGAAATTCGATCTTTCACGCAGAAAAAAGGCCACTTTTTCTTTTTTTTTTTTAGAAAGAGAGATTTCTTAGTGTTCTAACTGTATACTTTTTATATAATTACTTGAATGAAGAAAATAGCAAGTTTGAAAAATAGGTGTTTGAAAGAAAAGGGAGTATGTTTTTTAAAATTAAAAAATAGGTCCTTTTAGGGATGGTATCGCTTTATTGTTTTCCATGAAATTTGTCTTTTGCAAATCCCATAATTGTTGCTTACAATTTATAGTAATCATTTAATTATATTTTTTATACACTTTTGTTATTTATAAATTAAACATATACTTGTAATGAGATTATATGAAGTGTTACTTTTCTGACAAAAATACACAGAACGATCACAAAGATGAATCCTTCTCTTCCCAAGCTAACTGCAGAGCCATTTCTAAATCAAGACATGTGTTATGGCACATCCAAGTTTAGATATTCACTATGAAAACATCAAAATTCTAACATATGTGGATCATGAATAATGATATGAAATGTGATTGACATATCTTAAACCAGAGAAAAACAACACTTTAACATCAAATTTTGTTTTAAATTGGGAAAACTGGTATTAGAATGTTTGAAATAATTCAATGTGTGCAAGGCACTGAAGTCATAAGCTACAATAACATTTTCAAGTGATATACAATATTTCATGCTGGCAAAATGAGCCGTGAAATTGATTTAAAAATATGTGGAGCACACAATCACATTATTCCAGACATGCTGGCACCTTAAAATTCCTATGAATTGTTAAACTGTGATTACATAACATATGCATTGATGTAAAGATAGTTCAGTAGGACTCTTGAGAGAGAGAACCAATCATTTTTTCAGTAGGATACACATTGTATCAAAAGGAATAGAAAAATTAACATTTAAATGGATGAAGGCATAGATCTCTCCATCATAACAATACTTCACATAGATCTGAAAATGGTTTAACTCACCCCTCTTGAAATTTAATGAATGTAAATAAATATGGCATTTAGCCAGGTGAATATGATATTTCCTAGTGAAAACTGCAACATTATGATCATTGCAATGACAATTACCTAAGGACTTTTATTCTTTACCTAAGAAATTTACATGTCCAGTTAAATACCTTGCTAAATTAATCCATAATCTGGTTTTCTGATTCAAAGCTGGAAGATTACTTGCAAATATTCAACTACCTGGAAAATATTGTGATCCATGTAGATTCAATATTTAGCCTATAATTATGTTAGGTAATTATATTATTCTTAATCATTTGCTATCGATGGAAAATACTTTTGATTTACAGAATATTTTGACATTAAGCATTACCTCCTGCAGTGTATTATATTGTCATAGTAAATTTTAATAGAGATGTTACAGATGCAGGAGAGAACAATGACTAGTGATGATAATGTTTACTACATGATCATAATGTCCTTTTCCAAAAAAAACTTTGGGGAGCCATAAATTTGCTTTTAA
The DNA here is from genome assembly GCA_028023455.1 of Epiperipatus broadwayi. Taxonomy (NCBI): domain Eukaryota; kingdom Metazoa; phylum Onychophora; class Udeonychophora; order Euonychophora; family Peripatidae; genus Epiperipatus; species Epiperipatus broadwayi. The sequence continues at coordinate 1,920,134 of JAQFVV010006316.1, read as the reverse complement.
TAGATAACAGATATATCTTTCATAAAAAAAAAATCACACACAACTAGATTCACTGTATATATAGTTCTAATCTCTGATATTTAAAGATTAGTAAACAACTGTTAACAGTTTTGAATTTTATTTTGCAAAGAAGGAATGTACCTCGATATAAAAGAGAAAGCAGAAGTTTGCAGGTATCAAGTTTCTATACTTGTAGCAGTCAAATATATAAAAACATAGTTACAGGAATTCCACATAAAAACTACTAAATAACGTAGTGATGATATACATATTTATTAATTTGATAAAAGATGACAATGATGTTAAATAATGCAAAATTCCAATGAAAGCTGATATGTTTTGTTTGAATAAAAATTTCAGAAATATTAAATTTTTAAAATATATACAAGTGAATAAATCTAATTAACCATATACATATATAAAATTATATAACATTGAAATCCGAGCTAAAAAACAACAACAAAATTTTACTAAAATTCTATCTTGACCATGGTTTCATTTATTAACTAATGAATCTTCTCAAGTGGAATTCAACTAAATACAAACAACAATATATGGAATAACAATGTATGTTGTTTGTATCTAGTTGAATTTCACTTGAGAAAGTCCATTTGTTATTCGATGAAACCATGGTCACAAGAGAATTTTAGTAAAATTTTGTTTTTTAGCTAGTATTTTAATGACATATGCTTTTCTATTTTATTTATAATTACTAGTAATTAGGCAATAATTACTTTTTGTGTGTTTGTATGTATTGTAATGATATGGACACTGGGGTGAACCTGAAATGATGGAAAGTTATTATCATTAACCCCAAGTCAAAGACTAGTCAAATTTAATATACAAATAATATAAGGAATATGATGAGGCATAGATCAGCAAAAACAAAAGACTAATAATCATTTATCATCATGAATAATCAACAATAAAAAAATCAATAGTCAACCTTATGACTGGATTTGAAAATGATCCATTATAGACCAGGCTAATGATTTAGATCTAGCCAAGCTTGGGGCACATTATATAAACAATGATTTGAATGCACAAACTTAAATGCTAATTCATTAAAATATAACAATTAAAAAATAATGCTGGGATACCAAAACATGCTGATCATCATCAATGCCTTCTGGCTACTTAGTAACATTAATGTACTGGTCAACTATAAATTTAATTTGTAATAATAAAAACTATAAATAAAATTTAGTGCATGGATTTTAAAGAATATATCTTTACACCATCCAGCATTAGAAAACTAATGAAATCATCAATTAGATGTCCATAACACTAAACCATAAACCCCAAATCTATATAACTGACCATTATGAACAAATCCAAATCAGGAAGCAAACCTTTATAACTGTTATTGTGAACAAGAGATAATACTAACATATGTTTTAAATCTAGTCTAGGATTAAATACATTCCCTGGAATAACTTAATAAAATATAAATTTATTAATAACAACAAAATTAAATTAAAGACTGTTGAGTTATAAATTCAGCATTCTGCTTTTGATTAGAATAATACAAAGAAATGCGATTACATTGTAATTTACATATATTTCTAGATATTTACATAAACACATATATATATAAGCACACAGATGTGCTGTATTATAACTTAAAATTAACATTTTTGAATTGTCATAAACCAATAATAAACATTTATTTTTATAATACATAATAATTAATTTTAATATATATCAATGTGACACACATCTATCGAAACACACAGCTATGCTGTAACATATTAGAATTGTCATAAAGAGTCAATTCAGTTTAACAATACATAAATGATTAATTTTAACATATACATGTGCATGCATGAAAATGTGTGTACACACTGATATTTCATTAGTTAAAAAATAAATGTATTAAATCATAAGATATTTTTGCAAGACATAATTTTATGTTGAAAAGTGTACATAAAATTCTCTTGGATGTGCCTATTATTATTATTATCCCCCTACAAATCAAAGTTATTAATTAATTCATTATTTCTAATGCTAAGTTAAACTTTTTTTAAAAAAATACATATTACTTCTTTGACAGTTCTTCATAAAAGTTTTTTTCTTTTTTCCCCCTCAGATTACTATTAATTATAACCATCTTTAAAAATATGCTAGCAATTTCCTTTGTTCTCCAAATATTTTTGGAGTCTTCTCTTTTTAATAAAATAAAACTAGAAACATATCTTAATCTTATATGAATAATTTAGACAAAAGTTATATACTTTTAAATCTTGTAATTTAAAGATTTTAGCTGCAAAGTATTTAAAATAATCTCTTTCTCAATATATAACATCTTCTACTAACCAGCTGTATGCAATATATATTTGAATGGCAGTAATTATATGTTTGTACTTCTTAGCACATAGATTAATCAGCATATGTATAAAGTCATAGCAAGGTAATCCTTCAGCAAGCCAATTAAAACTGGAATCTTTTGGTAAGCTGGTCCATTATCATCATGTCCATATTACAGTATAATATCACACTGACATTTTTGGGAAAAGTATAAACCAGTAACTATTGACATTAGTCAGCTCCATTTAGTCTATAATTTAATGGACTTCATACAAGTTGTCTGATATATATATATGGGCAATGGAATACAGAAAAGAAGACCATTTACTTCCATATGAATCCAAACTCTGCTATTGTGACACTAGCAGTAGCAGCTGATTTATAGTCCGCACCTTCAGTTATAACTTCATAATATTATTGTAAAACTGTTATGTCATGAATGATTCAAATCCACCTTAGTTTTCTTTATCTTGTTAAAAAAAAAGTTAATGACTTTTTTAAATTCACCTTAATTAAATATCAAATTTTTATCTAAAAGTATTTCTTAATCCTTTCAACATCTTTGTAGGATTTTTAACAAAATATGTTATACAAGCTTTAATTAAAAAATATTCTTAATGTAATTAAATTAGATAGAGAATTTTATAATTACTAATGTATCTATTGTAACATAAAAACATGCTTGCTTTAATTATCAAAATCAGAGTAAAACATTAAATAGACATTTTTCAATGTTTAATTTATAATAATTTTTTAAATTCAAAATTACTTAACTCTTAACTGTTTTTCCAGTATAATATAGAAAATATCTACAATTAGGTTTGTGTTTGTTTCTGTTTTTCCTTTCAACTTTTATATGTATACATGCACACACACTGCTATGTTGATGTATGCCATGAAACACATAACCATCTATACATACTGTCATAAATTGGTATATAGTTATTATTAATTTACAAGAAACAAACCTCATCTAGAATAAGTAATTAACCCAATTGGTACATTATTTATTTTCACTATCCCATTCTGAACAATCTAGATTGACTTCATCTTGGGTGGCTATTTTGTAAATTAAAGTGGCAACATTAGGTAAGAGAAAACAATGAAAAACTTTCCATTGACAATAATTCTATAGTTTATTATCAGGTTTCTAGCCATTCATGTGTAATAAACATATGCCTAAAGTGAAATATCACAAACAGAATAAACTAAAGAAAATTATTCATTCTGCAATAAATAATTTATGCATTTAAAAAATTATGAGATTTCTACAGGATTTTGATTTTAAAAGAAATCCCAAATGCTCTAGATACCTTGTCAGATTAACATTGTTCATCACATAAACATAATTTACAAGTAATCATAAAATGTTACATTATTACTCTATATGTATAAACAACATACTTATTTTTATATTTATAATGTTAAACTTCATTTATTTCACTAATTTTTTGGCATTGATTATATTGTTACTAATATAAATAATGAAAAAACTTTTTATGCACTTTATACAAGGCAACATTTTATATACAGCACTCACCAAATTGCTGACAAGTTTCGACTATTTAATAGTTTTCCTCAGAGTGTCTTTTAATATTAAAAAAACCTGTTAAATAAAATTTAAGTTTTTATAAGGATCTCTGAGGAAGACTGTTGAATAATACAACTGTCAGACTTTTAGAAAGTATAATATAGAAAGTATTGCATTGTATAAAATGCATAAAAGAAGTATTTTCATTATTTATATTAGTAAGGTTAAACTTCAAGAATACTTAAAAAGACTTAAGTTTTAATTTCAATATATTTAATATGCAATGCCAATACATAAGACACAAAAAAGACTCATTTGAATATATGTCTCCATGGAACAAAAGAAAGACTTTTTTTGTTTATTCCACACACACACACACACACATATATATATATATATATATATATATATATATAATATTTGCAATACAAGCATAATTTATATAGTTGCAGTTTAAATGTAATTATAGGGTCAGATTTTCAATCTCCCTTCAGCTATTCACTCTAACTCATACAACCAACACACATGTGAAAAAAGATAAATGATCAATATAATATTTAGTGTTGAACCAGCCCTTGATCATCACTTGGTCCATATCACTATCACCCACACATGCATACAATCAGTGCTCAGTTTATATCAAGATAGCAAATCTTCAAACTTTAATGGCTAGGCCTCAATCTACACCATCCTCTAACTCTTCAATCATTCATTTAGATACACAGAAGAGGGATGGGCAGAATACAGGCTGATTCTGTAATATTTGCAATACAAGCACAATTCATATAATTGGAGTTAAACTAATATTTGCATCATCAAGGGACTTGGGCATTCCATCGTCAGATTTTCAATGGTATGGACGGCCGAATAGTTGGAGGGTGGAGTAGATTGAGGCCTGTCCATTAAAGTTTGAAGATTTGCTATCTTAATATAAGCCGAGCACTGAATGTATGTATGTATGTGTGGGTGTGATCTGAACCAACTGATGAGTGCTAGTTCGGCACAAAATACGTTTACTGGAGATCATTGTTTTTTTTTTTCATGTGTGTGGTCATGTGTATTGGTGGATAGCTGAAGCGAGCTTGAAAGTCTGTATTCAAGTTCCCTATAATTATATATCTATATACATACAGTATTTTTGATTTTTGTTTGCTTTTATTTTTTAATATATAGAAATGTATGCGATTATTAGTTATTTCTTTAAGTTTTTTGTGATACTTATTATAAAATAGTGATAACCATATGATCAGTTACCTAAGACATTACGTAATATTTAAAGATTATATTGTAGGTGGTGTTCATTTATAATAAACACATATTATTTTGATATTCTTACAAAATGTATACTTATTACTGCTAATGTGGAAAAAAAATTAATGCAAAAACTAGTAATAAAACAAATAAGCATTTATATACTAAGTAATCGCAATATCTGTTACAAATTTTAACTAATAAAAAAAAAAGAAGACATTTTTAATTCAAATTCAGACGGCCAACGGAAATAATAGGTTGTTATAGCAACAGAAGCTAGCGTTTCAATTAAAATAGACTTTGTCTGATTCCATATCGATTCCAATCAAATAATATTCTTTTACAATTCATTAGATCTTGCAAAGAGTTTGGAATTATCTTTATGAAATATAACTGATAACATAAGCTCCCGTTTCTGTCCTAATTGGATCAAGTACGACTTGCTGAAGTAATTTTTCAAGGTTGTTTCTTGAACTTCTTAGGTGTTGCTGGGGAGATGAATATAATTGGAAATGTGATAAAACTGAAAGATAATTTATATTGTGTTGAAAAATGCTTTTTACAAGCTTTCCCCCCTAATTATTAAAACAGACGGAGATTCCCCCCCCCCCCCGATTTGTTTAGCAAATATATATATATATAAAATTACAATTTTTATCATAAATCAGGCTAATACTATTAAATTTACATCCTGGATTTGTAAAATCTCTTTTCATCGAGTAATCGTTATTATAATAATAATAAAACTTTTACTACAGTAAAATAATTAATTAGTTGGTCGTTCATCAAAGTTTATTCGTATTATACAGCTTCTAATATGATGGAATGAGAGACAGTATTATCGAACAGGTGGAAAATCTGAGGCATTCAAAATAAAAAGTATATGTAATTGTTTTCAATTTTTATGACAGTCACCTTTGAAACCGTTTATATGCAGGTTAATAAAGCAACGATCAAGATGCATATAGGTTTGATAGTGGGATTTTTAATTTGAATCTAAAAGCAACAAGAACTTCACCTTCTTGAATTTATAGGTATGATGATGATAATTACTATTCTTGCCAATTCAAAAGAAGATCTGTAGAATATGCTTTGAAAGCATTTGTAATAGAACAGACTTTTGAAAAAGTTAATTTCTATTTTGATTAAAGGGTAGAAAATATTTCCAGTATAAAAAATATTAAATTTTATTATATATATATAAAATATCAAATAACTTATTCTCGAGTGTGTGCATGTATATATGCAAACATTCTTTCTCATCTTCATCATCATTAGCAAACAGAAAAAATAAGTTTGACTCCAGGAAAATAAACATAAGATAGAAGGAAAAAAATTAAAAACAAAGGTTGAAGATGAGTTTTGTAGTGACTATACAAAAAAACCATAATAAGCAAATTAGTTTACTTATACCACACACTGGTCTTTGACATTGTTTATTTGATGTTTAGTGATATTGATTTTGAACATTTTCTGCTGTAAACTGTTTTTTCTGAAAACCTCCTAAAATAATTGAATGAATCTTAAGAATACGATGAGATAATATTTGTAATATAAAAAATCTTTGTATTTTTCATATCACAAATTCAATCCAACAGTGACTGTATTATCTGATTGTTTATGATTATTTAACATGAAACTCTATGTACATAGTTTAAAACTATCTAACTCAGATTTCCCAAATGCCTAAAAGAAATGATCTACTGTTACTTTTTTGTTCAATGTAAGCTTGACTAAAAAATTTTAACCAGTGTACAGAGAAACTGTGATAAATGATGTGTCAATATTTATTACTTACTTCAATTATATGCCAAACAAAAAAAAAAGAGTAAAAAACACAAAAACATTAAAACTTGTAAATTTAATAAATTTATGATACCCAGCAGTACTTTTTCCATCTAGAAACACCATATGTGATGACATTTTTATTTAAAAAAAGAAACTGTTAAAATTTGTAAATTTAATACATTTTACAAAATGGCAGCCACCATTTTTTCTATTTCAGCATGCTGCATGAGATCACATTTATAAATAATATGTGTTCAATTTATACTAAAACATACGCTCATTATCTTTATCATCAAGCATTGGTGGCCTAGTGGTTAGCATAACTGCCTTCCAAGCAGCTGGCCCAGGTCCGCTTCCCGGTCAATGCATTTGACATATGAAAAAAAAAGCATACACTTTATTCTTCCTTTATTACCCTTTCTGAATTTGACATGCAGCATTTCATGTAGTAAAATATTTTCAAAGTATAATCCCAAAAGTTTTATGTAATTTAAAAACATTCATAAAGTCGATACGGTCTTAAAAATATCAAAACAAATAGAGAGGATGTAATCTGCTGATAATAGACTGATATTATATTTTCATATATAAAAAAAGTTATTGAACAAAAAGGATATCACTTAGACATTTTTCTATTCATTTTACTTATATAAAGATATTACATAATCACTTTTCTTTTTAATAATTTTTATTTTTGAGCAAATGTGAATGAATGAATAGTGAATATATATTCAAATATACTCTTTCAATTTATTATAAATAACTATTTTATTATTACTTTTTAAATTTTGTTTTTACTATAGTAATATATGCAAACTCTACTTATAAAAAATATTTGTTATATATATATATATATATATCTATAAAAAATATTTGTTATATATATATATATATATATCTGTGCACAATAAAAACTGAACACTTACATTTCAATACAAAATATGTATTCTGTTGTAATCAAAGCTTATCAACAAAATATGAGTTATTGTATGTGATGTATAATGTACAAGGTTTGTAACAAAATATAATAGATATTACAGCTCTACTATATATATGTATTGGCAATGAAATAAAAACAATTTACTAAAAAAATTTAAAAATAGCTAATGCTTCTGGATAATAATATTCAGTCAGGCTCACATTGGAAGCAGTAAAACAGAGCAGACTAATATTTGTCTATTTTTTAGACATTTGTTACATCAAATGGAAATAATTTAAAAAGATGTACATGGAATTTCCCATCAAATAATTACAATAATATTTTGTATGTGAAAATATTGATGTTAATATATATTAAAATGAAGATTTTCATATATAAAATATATAAAAGAAATATTGTCCAGGTTCACTTATGTATAATTTACCCTATTATTAAACCAACATTTCAGATGAAATACAGAGTTATGTGCATGTGTGTGTAATAAATAAATATTGGAATCATCCACAATAAATGCTAATAATACAACAATTTACTGCTGTTTTATTGGTCATTACTCTGATGAACTCAATGTTTATTTTAACAAGGGTTGCTGTGTTTTTATATTCATGTAAAGTTGAATATTGTCACTGGTCAGGTCAGACTTAAAAAAGAGAAAATAATACTCAAAATACTATATTATATACTAACAAATGTGATATTACTAACAACTGAATGTATTTGAAAAGTTTAAATAAAGTTTGAATTTTTCTAAAAACATTTAACAACTAATATTAAATGATTAAAATAATTCAATATATGATTACTATTAAAATACCATCATCACACAATTTCAGATAATCAGAATAGCTTAGTTTATTAGGGCATCATCTTGAATCTAACATTCACAAATCGATTCCCATGCTACTAAACTGGTCAGACCAGCAACACCTGAAGAAGAGAGTAGAATAACACCATTCAAAACATGTTATTTACTAACCTGTGTGGTGTTTGAAAAGTTTAAATAAATTTTAATTTTTTCAAGAAAAACATTTTTCAATTAATATATTAGATGATAGTAGTTCAACAAACAGTTACTCTAAAATATCATCATCATATACTTTCAAACAAGCACAACATGCCCTGCTTTAGTATCATTTATATATTTTTTCTTAATACTTCACACTTTTCTTTAAATTAATATACACATACAGAAATCGATTTCCCATCCTGACGAGAAACTCAAGAGCAAGTAATGAAATTCAAATAATTTCTTTTTAATTTCCAAATGACTAATAAGATTTAACATTTTGCCAGAGTATTCCTACTAAGGGGCTCCTACCTTTCTTCGGGCTAGGATTAAATTCAACCTCCCCCCCCCTAGTTGTGCATCATTTAATCTTTTTAAATTTTACTTCATGAAAGGGGAATAGTGAAGATAGTTTTCCTATGTTAATCGTAATGAGCTGATTACTCTCAAATCCTGGGAGGGCTCAGAAATAAATGACAAACCAGCAGTCAAGGGTACTGTAATGTCAAACAAGCAGAAATAATCTTTTTTATACAGAAATATAGCATTTAAAGGAAATACTTATTTTCTTCCAGAATTCAGTAGATACAAATAACATGTTAAGTCTACACAGAACCAATACGATCAGCTTCCATTATAAATCAGATAACAAATATATATAAGATATTTTACTACTGAAATAAACAATGTGTAAGTATATATATATAGTCTAATATAACATGAAAGTCAATTTTAGAATAAACAATGGACAATAGGCATACACAAAGTGATGTTTATGACCATTAGAATGTCATGAAACATTTTTAACATACCTAGTTCTAACAGCTAGCTCCTGCAGCAGGTCATATTAAGAACTTAAAACTCTTTAGAATCTATGCACATGAACGTTTCCCCACTTTAATCAAATTGTCAAACAGCTGTTTTTTTTCCACTGTGTTGTTGCAGTTGCTATGATTTAGTTTGTTTATCAGCCATATTTAATCTATGAAGTATTTAACATGTTTGGAATTGGAGATAATAAATATGAATACAGATATAATTATAATATCACATCAGAATAATAAAGCATTTTGAAATGTAATCTCTAAAAGCAGTTATCAACTATTTTCTTGCAAATGAATTATATTAGTTAATGCTATGAATATATGTATTTTATACCTCAAAAATATTCATTACCACATTTGCTTAGTCAATGTACAATGTTTGATTTATAATTTTATAATGAACAGAGATCATATAGGATGGGTGTCATACATTGAAACTGAGCAAGATTGCCTTGAGATATAAAGCATGGCTCCACTCTAGCATGATTTGACAAATTTTCAAGACTTTCTAACATATCTACGGGGACTGATGAGTCAAAACACATGTACAGAGTAAAGAAATTGGTCTAATATTTTAAGTACAGTGACAGTGAATGATCTTAAAGCTTATATGTGTGATACAGTATGCTAAAAATTTTATTTATTTGCATATATTCTAATTGCTTATCATTAATTTACAAACACCAAATTTTTATTTGAAAGCAAGGTTATTTTATTAAAAGCTCTGCCTTGCCCTTAGTTAATTTATTGCAAATTCACATTCAAACTTGAATATCATATAAAAGCTGCAATGGTGATTAAAAAGAGATTGAGATGTTGTGTTTGGTGGGTCACCAACTGGTCTCTAAGCCATTAGTGATATGGGTTATGGCAGAAACACATATTCATTTCAAATTGCTGATTTTTTTCATCAAATATTGCTTCTTGAAAGATCGTGAAAAATTTATGTACTGGGCAAAAGTTAAATTAGCATTAACGATACTATATTTTATGTAATATTTAACTATACATATATATACACAATTAAAAATTAATGTGAGTCATTTTTTCTTGTAAGCTATTGGTTTTTTGATGATGATGATGATAATAATAATAATAATAATAATAATAATAATAATAATAATAATAATAATAATAATAATAATAATAATAATAATAAATCTCCTTTTCTTGACTTGATATATATAAATATTTGGGTGGCATTTTGGTTTCTTGCAGACTGCCATCTCAAAATCTTGAAAGACTGATGTCTCCAAGATGGACATAGTACTTCTATATATAGGGGCTACTTTTACTTTACCCTGCTAAATTTTTTTTTTTTTAAAATAGTGACAATCATTCAATTTTTTTTTAAAGTTTCTTGCCAAATCTCAATCCTAGTCGTTTCTTATTTCTACATGCTTCTGACATTAAAAAAAACATAATATCAAAATCTTTGACCAATGTTGAACTGACTAAAGCTCAAATGATTCAAATAATTTATGTATAACTATGATCTGCAAGAAATGTATTTGAAATATTTTATGGCTATAAGTACTTTAAAAAAATCATGTGATGTGTCACATGCCAAGTCATGTGATGTTTGAGCATCAGTATGTTACTGCAGTTACTTCATTCAATTGAATAAGTTAAGTTTTCTTTCCCTCTCAGCTGGAAATTGATCAAACTTTAACTCTTAAGTCTATCACACTTTTATTGGGCTAAAACACGCATTAGTTTTAGTAGTTAACAGTTTTTTATTCTAAGTAGATGTTGATTCTGTTTTTACCATTAAGAACTGAGTTTTATGTACAAATTAATACAATCAATTACTGCATTGATAAAATCAAGATTTTAAACTTGTTATATCATAATTATTATCAATTTAATAAATTAATCCTTCATGACATAATTATCAGTTTCAAATTAATTAAAAATTCAACAGAATTTTCATTCAGGCTTTTAGTATAAGACCAAAATTAATAACTAAAGCTCTCTTCATATTAGACTAGATTTTAAATAATGCCTTGCTGAACATTTCAAATTTAAAACCTCTAATGGTTGTTTATTGCTTTAATTACTTAATCATAAAATCTCTCTATACACACATACACAAACATATATATATATATACAATTACTTAAAATGATATTAATTCTTCATTCAACAAATTCCAGAGCTCTCTTCACATTAAACTAAAATTTTAATAATGGCTTCCCAAACATTTCAAATATAAAACCTACTATACATATATAAATAAAACCACTATCAAAAATTGCTTTGCAAGTTTTATGCACATTAGTATGTATTTATTTATAAGATATTAATCTTCATTAACCATCAATCTCTAAACATTATCTATTGATAAAAACATTATCCAATCACAAATCAAGAATTTTGGGCCCTGCCCACACAGAGCTTAAATTACAAATAATTTGCAGATTGGCAATTTTTTTCCCAATAAGTAACTGAAAAATTTAGGAAATGTAGATATTGATTAAAGACTCAATATCACTTATAAATGATTACATATTCACAGTGCTGAAAAAAAAAGTATATATACCGATGATAAAACTTCAAATTTCTTAACTTGTATTTTTAAAAACAAAATATATTTGTTAAAAAAAAATCTAAATGTAAACACAAATATATTTCCTTTTTAATAATTATTATACAATTTTTTGTAAAAATAATCATAAATATTTAAACAAACTACAAATTTATGCAATTTATTGTCCTTATTGCTGACAACAATCAAAAGGGTGTTTATAAGTTTGTTTATATACCCAAAATCAAAGACTCTGTTAATCAGTGTACTTTTAGGCTTTTGTTAACTCATCAGTACCTTTACTATATAGACTATTGACATCTCCAATTTTTTGGAATTAAGAAATCAATATTTACTATACTTCCAATTTTTTTTATATGTCAAATGCATTGACCGGGAAGCAAACCCAGGCAAGTTGCTTGGAAGGCAGCTATGCTAACCACTAGGCCACCAATGCTTGATTATACTATACTATACTTCCAAGTTTTACTTTTGAACAAACACAAAAGTGGCAAAATAATGCTAAAGATAGCCACAGTACTCCATAAAGCACAGATTATCATAAAAAGTCAATATTAGGGGGTTATTTGAATTTATCCATTTTTGTTTTGGTATAAAAAAAAACATAAAATGAATATGATTGTATGTCACTTCAAATTAAAAAAAAAATTACAAAAAAATATATGTATCCATATGAAATTTTTTTTGCTCTGTTTGATTTGTAATCAAATAATATGATAAAATGACACCATGATATAACAGACTGAAGCAATAACATATATATAATACTAATTTCAGAAATACAAATCAAAAAGTTGATAAAACATATGAAGTAGATGAATTGGGGGTTCACTGTATACATAAATGCATTTATAATGTATTTGTTATAAATACATGAAAGAAGTAAACACTTAAATAATATGCTTAAATGTTGACTGCTTTCATGTACGTACATTATTTATCTATCTAGCCTTGGGCATTATTAGCTTTATTATGCAAGTCATACATAGTTGGATTGCAGTATGAATGTTATAATTGACTATTTGTTAGCCTGCATTCAGAAGTTATATTCATCTGTTTAACGAGGTTTATTTGAACTTCTTTGTATCAATAATTTTACTCTGTGATCAACTTGACATCTTTGGTGTCTATATGAACATATTAATCACGGATAAATGTGAATTTCTACCTTTGTTGTTAAAAAGAGGTTGCCTTGACAACAGATTTAGATTGTTATTGATATTATTTAAGTGTTGACTGCTTTCATGTATTTACTCATCTAGCCTTCATCATTATTAGGTATATTAATTATATATATATATGCATGTTTACTATGAATGTAATGATTTAAAATTAGAAAATGCAATTTTAAAATTTCTATATAAATACAAAATCTTATTTTCAAAATCAGGCATAGTTATCTAGGCAATAAATTACTATGACTAAGAAATAACATTTGATTATCATTGGTAATAATAGCCATTGCTTCCATCTTTAACACAACTAATATACATTGTAAATAAAGATACCATTAGTTTATAATATAGAATTAAGAAGCATATAGTATATGTTATGTTGCATGCATGTGATAAGTGCATGTGATAACTCAAATTTATTTACTGAACAGTCCGTTATTAGAGGAGCCAAATAACTTTCAAGAATCTATCACATGGCATATTTTTGACACAGGGTTCTTTTTCAATTAGTCAAAGTATTTTTTCTGAAAATATATATATTTTTAAATTTTCTCTAGTTAATATTTTATGTAAAAAACTCAAATCAGCAACTCTTTACAGTAGGCTTCACGAATAATTAAAAAATAAAATAATTTCTATACATAACTAAATAAAGATTTGGCTAATTCTGTAATTAATTAATAAAATTGATTGCAAAAAGAATGAATGTTCCCTAATACAGAAAGAAAAAGCGTCCACAGATAATAAAAAAAAAATGCAAATTACATTATTTTCGAAACTAACTGCAAACTGCCCAGTTTGCTCCCCTTTATTTGAGTCTTGCTAGAATCGCTTTCGCCATTTGGCATCGCTGAATACTCAGTTAAATTACCCTCCAAACGAACATCTACTGTAAGTAGAATTAAATCATTAAATCAAAACTTTCCATTAGTGTGATTAACAAGTTCTAAGAAAGTCAATATCTAAACTGAAAAGATTGTAAAAAGAAATAATACGGAAAAGAAAAATGTGTTAATCTGATTACTTATTGTAATTTTTTAAAACTTAATTTTGTAATATGCTTGAGATGCGAAAAAGATTAAAAGATGAAATAAATTGCTGTTACAGAAATGAAATTTTAGATAATAAGAGCTGAAGAGATGTGATGGACATAAATAGGCATTAAGATTTCAAAACCTTGATGGCTTTCAAATGATAATCTTTAGCTGTATTTATACTCACTATGTTTTATGAGTTGCCATGTCTACGGAACTTTTAATTTACATTATATATGGGTGTAAATATGTTTTTTATAAACATATGTCAATATACCAGTTAATATGCAAGATGATGACAAAAGTTTGGATTCATCGATAATTTGCCTTATTTATTTTTATACTCTTCCATGTAAATGTAATCGTTATTTTTTTTTTTCTTTTTCAGTTGCAGAGTGGGTTCTAAATTATCTGTAAATAAAAGCACAGTGCTTATGTACACAAGAGATAGTCTTCACACAATGTAGTTCCTAACAAATTTAAAGATAAAACATCCACCCAAGAATCCAATACCACATGCTACCATCGAAATGAAACTCACTATATTAAACATTTGTTGTAATTAATTATTTTAAAATATACAAATTATTCCTCTGCAAATACAGTTTAGAGCCACACTATATATACACACACATACACACAAAATAACATTGGGGTTACTGAAAATTCAATAATTATGATGTATCTGTAACCATAATTCATGCATAATATATAGACCCAATCTTTCAAAAGTTCCAAGTTTTAAATACAAAGGATTACAAAGAAGGTACTCATGGCAATAATTAAGTGAAAGCTGATTATTTCATTATCTAGATTAAATATTCACCTGTTTCATTTTACAAATAAGTATATTTTGCATTATGTTTTAACAATTCTATGAACAATAATAAATTAATATGTAATACTGAAAATATATAATATCTGTGAAGTAATAATCTTCATATGTGTATACTATAAAAATGCTTTACAAGTCAGACTTTCTAGAAACATTTTATTAACTTGCAAATAATATCCTCTCACATTAATATAATCTAAATTAGTTGATAATATATTATTATTAGCTTTATATCAGATAAGGCATTAAAGATGACTTACAGATACTTAACTGCTTTGATTCAATCACTGAATCCCAAATCTTTGTCTTGTGTGGTTTAATGCAATAGTGACTCTAGACCTTAACATCCTAAGAATGATTGAAATTCTGATACTTTCTCACTCAAACTTCTTATGAATTCCAAAACATTCAAATATTTATTTATTTAATGTGTTCAGAAAAAGTTATCAACTATCTCATAAATTTTGAGTATTTGGACATTACACAGTTGCTGCTATCACTTTTGGATGTACCTTTCTTATTTTGCAGTTATCAATAGCATTAGTTTACTATACAGTTTTTTTTGCATAGAAACCATTATTAAAAATAATTGTTAAAAAATCTGAAGATGTCAGTATCATAAAAACTTCATATAAAATTTGCAAAGAAAACAAGCAGATAAAGGAGCCATTTGAATCTCAAACCCAGCTCACAATGCCTTATTTGGTAGATTATTTGCCTCAAAACCAATTACAGATGTTTGTTTTGATTTAGTGCTGTAAAAAATTGTAATTTTCAATAATTTATATCCATATATAAGCTTATTTATGCAACCTACTTGTAATATATTTATTTTAAACCAAAAAATTAAAAATTAAATTAGAATTTATTTGAAAATATTTGTTTTAAGAAGAAAGACAAGTCTTAGAAATTTATGGTAATAGTGGGAGTTCTTTTTATTGCTAACAAGAAACTTTGCAAAATTTTAATATAGATAAGTGTAATTTTTACTTTTAACACATATTTTCTTTCTTTAATAATGTCTCAATTAATATTAGTTTGTATTTTTAATATGGAATTCAAATAAAAAATATTTCATTTCAATAAAAAAGCTTACAACCCACTAGGAAAAAAGCTATAGCTCCCATTATGTTTTTCCTTTTAGTATTTTATTTCACTATTTTGCAAAGTTCAAACATTAACTTCTAGAATGTCATCTGTATAAAAGCTTGTATTTGTAATAAATGGATTATCAATATATGATATAGAAAAATGGCTTAATTGTAAAAATAAAATGTTGCAAATATGGATAAAGTTGTCATCAGGGGTTTTCAAATGAAGGAGATATAATTGTTCTCACATAAACTATTTATCTTGGAAAAAATAAATGGCATTTGGTTCTTAAAGATAAATTATAACAAAATGAATAAATAAGTAGCATAGGATTTAGAACTTTGTGATAAACAGTGGATATCCATCTAATTACAACATATACTGCATGAGTCAGAGCCTGCATATATGGAAATATGGTATATATATAACTGTTTAAGCTCATATTTGGATTATAAAAACACCTCACAGGAATAAAGCAGCAAAGTTAAATGATCTGAAACCTTTTCTGAGAATTGTTCTAGATATGTGGAGAAGTCTCAAAATTAAAGTAACGCTTATTCTAAATTTTCTTTTTATTCTCCCCAACCCCATCAAAACAAGAAGCAAATATAAAAAGGAAATTCAAATTAGTTCAGAAGTTGATTGAAAAAGTCAAAGAAATTTAAGAACATTAGTTGTTTTACATAGAAAATCAATAATACTATTAATATTTGAAAAGTTAAGTTTTATTTTAAAATTTTCAATTTTCAGAGTTGCATGAGCCGTATTTATGTCTTCCAAAATAAAAATATTACATGCAAGAAAATTAAATTCTGGTTGTATATTATCTTGGAAATAAAATTTAAAAATGGTCTTGACAGTTCATTTGCAAAAGGTGACTGACGCTCAATATGAGACAGAAATCTTAAAACCCTTTCTGAGATTTGTGCTATATGTTAAGAAAAAAGAAACATTGACAGATCTGTTAGTTACTGAGCTATAAGAATACAAACAGACAGAGCTTTAGTATCATTTATGTAGACTGCATTAGAAAAGAAATGTTTATCCAAAGTGCTTCCAAGACTTTTCAAATCTTATTTTTCCCATGTTGGGGATTGTCTTTTGATGATTCTCTTTCTCTCGTTTTATAAACACAATTGCTGCCAATAAAAATCTAACATTTTTGTTAAACACCCCACTCCCCAAATTCAATAGCAAAGATCTTCTTGTTAAGTATATGTATATAAATATGTGTGTTAGGGTAATAGTCGATGCTTTGTGCATGTTAATAAAGTTACGTTTACATTAATTACAGAAGATAATAGTCAACGAAGTTGTTCTGTTGCAAACCTAAAACTACATGCAGATTACAAGAACACCATTTTTTTTACTCAACTAATGTAAGAAATTAGTGAAGAAATATAATTATAATTTTTTGTTTGTGTTTTATAATCTATTTAGGTGAAGAGTTTTCCTTCTGTTGACAAGTGGATTTCTTCCAATCGCTGATATTTTTTGCCATTTTTAAATTTATTTTATTTTGCAATAATAGTGACTTCTAAGTGTTTTTTTTTTTAAAATACAATATTGGAGTCCTGCAATTGCAATGAAAACTCAACTATGATCTAATTTTTTAGACTCATCACAGAACACATTTCTCCCATGTTTCAATAGTGATAAAACTCATGGTAACTAAAAGTTACGGAATACAAAAAAAAACATCAAATAAAGCAGATGGTGACAAATGACCAAGCATGTTGTATAATTTAACGTTTGTCTGTAAATATACATGAATGATTTTTTAAAATGTTAATTAGATTATGTATCTAAGATTATAACTATATATTTTTATTCCCTTATCTGCTAACTCATGCCCCCCTTTGCTCTACAATGATGCAAACTGCTGCACTGACTCCTTAGTGTACCTTCAATAATCTATTGTTATATTTTGTGTAGGATGCTTGAAGCCTAATGATTGCAATTTTAAAATTTAGTTTCCCTTTTTGTTCCTAGAGATCAGATGTAATTACAAACTAGAAGATTAAAACACACATTTCAATTGCACAATTTGATGAGAATTATTTTTATTAATCTTCCTATTTTGCAGACTGATGTTTTATCAGGCTGTAAGTCAAGAAATTGAATTTGTGTTTTTTTCTTCTACTAAGAGATTTTGTGAATCTTTTCTTTTTTCAAACTTTAAAATTCACATATTTTTTTTCTAATATTTTAATTTCAAAAAAAATCTGAAGATGTCAGGACAATCAAAAAAAAAGGAATTTCAAAGTGTTAAACTCCACAATGATGAGCACTCGTTGTATTCTTGGCAGCCTCAAATTTTATATTATTTGAGAAAATATTACAAATGATTAAAAACTTGGTTTTTTGGAAAATATGATTACTTTTTCATAGTAATTAAGTGATAATTATTATAAATTAAAAATTACTAAATTTTCTTAAACTTTTAAAATATAAATTGATAGATTTACTAGATATTAATAATTATTCATTAAAATTTTAAAAATAAACACCAATCAAAAAAGATTTTGTTCATTTTCCAAATTCACTCTGATCTTCCCATAAGCTGAATGACAAAATGGTGCTTTGCTTTGATTAAAATTTAACTTTTTTAAATAATCCCAGAAATCAAATGTAATTTTTTAAAATTTATTTAATTTCTAAATAAAAATACTTGTTAAATGAGGTCAAATTTATTATATGCTGATAAATAATAATGGTTTAATATTAAAATGAAAGTTGGAAACTTATAACAAGTGAAAACAAAGAAATCTGTCAGAATATGGGAGAGTTAATAAGAGTAAAGCAGAAAAATTATTTTCATTATCTTAAATTATATTGTACTTTGAAGGATTGTAAACTTATGTAGTAGGAAGTTTTGTTTTTTTATTTGTTGAGCTAATGTTTTTATTTTAAAGATATGTTTGCTATTTTGGTTATATCTAAAAATTGTTTTAACTATTTTATGGCAAATTCCGATTTACCTCATATCAGTATTTCTGTTTAGCTTTGGATGACATTTGAACTGTCTTTATGTTGATATCTCTGTTGCAATGTTGAGATAAATATTTCCAAATTATCAATAAAGATTATATATTTTAGTTTTCATTTTTATTAATAGACTGCAGGAATTATCAGCAAAACATAAAACTATAATTCAAATGTTAAATGAGAAAACTTTCTTTTTTTTTTCCAAATTGGTAGCAATTATGCACTATTTGCCAAGCAAAAACAATTGTAGAAATTTTTATTTTTTATTTTTATGCAATTTTCTAATCATTTAAAAGTTATTTTTGATTTAAACTGACATTGGTGGGAGGAAAAAATATTATTATTCTCACAAATGTAAAAAAAATATTGTTTTTTTTTTAAATTTTCTTAAATACATTTCTGACTTTTAAAATTTTTGTGTCTTTTCAGTTATATTAAAAATTAATTGGCTAAAATATCATTCAAACAGAAGGTTATATATATGAAAATTACATTTTACAAAATTGTCATTTTAATTATGGAGCTGGGCTACATAAGGATTAGTAATAAATAAATAAAATTAAAAGAATGAAGTGGAGTTGGGCTGGACATATTGCTAGAAGAGATGATAGTAGATGAAAAATTGAAATCTTAACCTGGATTCCAAGAGATTGTAAAAGACCCAGAAAGAGACCACATGTGATATGGATGGAAGAAATAAGAAAGTGTGCAGGGGTTATGTGGAGAAGAGAAGCTAAATATCGGAGAAGATGGATTGAACTTGGAGAGAACTTCATCCTGCAGTGTATAGATAATGGTTGATGATGATGATGATATATATCACAAATTATTTCATCTGAAGGCCATGTATATAAAAAATTAATTATATTATTCAAGTCATCACTTAGTTATATTTATTTATGTGTTAAAGGAGTTTAACTGATTCCATAAACTAGCAGCAGTGTCTACATTCTGAGCTTGACTTTTTAATCATTACAATGGCATTATGAGTGCTAATTTTCTATATTGTTTTAAAGCATATGCGTAAATTATATTATGGTGTGTGATGATTTGTAGTTGTTCTTTTCTCAGACACTGCAATTTTAATGTATTAATTAAAAAACAACTAAAGATGTCAACATTATAAGGACCTATTTGTGTGTGATTGGCAATGCCTTCTATTGTTATGACAAAGCTATGAAGGAGGTGGCTTAGAAATGAGATTTGTGATTGGCTGACGCTTTAGAATGTTTTAGCCCAGAGCTAAATAAAAAGAAAAATGATTTTCAATAATTGTTAATGATTATGATGCAATCTTTTTTTTAAAGACTTATTATTAAACCAAAAACTTTGTCACTAATAGGGAATTGTCTGTGAAAACATTTTATTTTTAAAAATATTGCTCTTAGAAAGTTCATTAGAGCAAGTAGAAGGAACCTCTACTGACTAAAACAAAACATTTTTGTGAAAACAGTAAGAACTATATTCTTTAAAATTTTAATAACAATAAATAATTTAATAATATATTACTTATAGTAACTTCTTTCATATACACATTAATGCAAAAATGTTTTAATAAAACTTCTTTATTTTCCTGACAGTTTCAACTGTCCAGCAGTCTTCATCAGAGCAAACGAAATAGAGAATGCTCTGATGAAGACTGCTGGACAGTGGAAACTGTCAGGAAAATAAAGAAGTTTTATTAAAAAAAATTTTCATTAAAGTGTATATGAAAGAAGTTATTATAAGCAATATATATGAATATATGAAGAAATGCAAAGAAAGTAAAAGAGAAGAATAAGAGTATATACTTCTAATAAATAATTTATTAATTTTTAGAATTTTTTTTTCTTTGATGATAACCAATTCTAAATATATCATTCTTTTAATAACATTAAATTCTAATATCTAATGTTTTGTTCTTCTAACTTTTAAATAGGTAAATTATCTTCAATGGTGGTGTGTTCAACTGTTATAGGTAAGAACATTGTTTAGATACAGGTAAGAACATTGTTTAGATATTTTTTAAATATCAAATTATAATTTTTTTTAGATATAATCATTTAAAACTTTAAATATAGTATATAAAATATACAAATTATTAATATATAGAAAAAAGGTTTAATTGTAAAAATAAAAGTATGCAATATGACGTACTGTTAAATGGAATAGTCACTACGTGTCCTGAACTAGTAGCAAACAGTCTACTAGTTGACAAATCTATACCTTATTGATGTAAGAGTTGATTAAAATTAATATAACCCTAGAATCTAGATAATATAATTCATTATGTTAAGAAAGTGTCAAACCATAGAAATTATTACTGATAATGATATAATTTAATCATAGTATTCTGGTTGCCTAGTTACTTGATTTATATATATTCACACAAAATGTACGATACATATATGAAAATAAATATTATTTTTAAATATATAAAACTCCGAAAATTTAACTAACCTTTTGAATAATAAATTCAATTAAAACAAAAATGAAAAATTATCAAGTACAATATTTCTTTCAAAATGTTAGTTATAACATGAATTAAAAAAAAAAAAAGAACTGAATAGGAAAAGATTTAAAATAAAATTAATGAATAATGATGTTTGATGCTAAAACAATAAAAGGAAATTTAATTTTAAAAAATTAAATAAATTATTCTACCTGCTAAAAACTTCTTTCAAATAATTTATTAAATAAAAAGTGAAGACAATGTGAAATGTCAAATTTAATATATTTTAAATGAAATTAATTTCCTTTGTAAGATTAACTTCAGTATTATACCCGGTTAAAAAAAAGGATATGTATATACATATTCTAAATTTATATGTAAAAGACAGTAGCAATAATAAATAATAAAGTACTACACCAATATTTAGGTTAACCAGAACATTTAAAAATAAAGCAATATGCATTAAAAATATAGTGCATAGTACTAGTTTATGTAACTCCATTTTGAAGAATAAGTGTTTGCTGTAATGCAATTTATAATGTTTAAAATGAGTCTAAAATAGTGGAATAATTTTTGAACGAATTAAAAATATGTTGAAACTATAAATGATTCAGCTTGAAGGAATGGCAGAAAAACTATGAGAATATAGAAAGATTTAACTAATTTATAGACCCTGTATAGTTTAAGACAGCAGTGAGTGTGTGACTCTGGATATTAAGGTCCACAGATCATGGCTATTACTTTGTCAATTCCAGTGCCAAAATTTTATATCTTCCCAAGGAATAAAATTTTTAATTATTTTTTAAAATCATTTACAGGATTTCAGAAAATGTTGCATAGTTATGAAGGAATCTTGATTTGAGCATTAGAATACTATGGATAGTTGCTAATGCAATAAATTTAATTATGAAAACTCCTCTGCAAATGGAAAATAAGAAATAAAAAAGAGACAGAAAAAGGTCAATTTTTTGCAGATGCTCAGAAGTTTGATTTTTTGGTTTATGAACACACAATGACATCATTTGAAATGCTAGAGTTTGGCATCCTAAGGAGGATGAAGCTTGTTGAGACATGTATAATGAAAGAGAAGAAAAATATGTTCAAACTTTATTATCTCTTAAAAATAAAAAAAGGATGGTGTCATCTTCCAATAATAAACATTTGAAAAGATAAAATATTTTCCATTCCTTGTAATAGTTGTATCATAATCTAATTTACTTATACTGATCAGTGCCAGAACTTTTTCAGAGACTATTATTTAATTAAAACTATGCTAAACAAAAGATGGGAATAACTTACTGTTTATCAAATGTATTATTTTAGATTTAATGGCTTAAAAATATCAGAGCAATCTATTAATCACCCAAAACTATAGTGACATCATAAAAATTCAAGATTAAGGGATGTGATGTAAAGTGGCTTCCCTTCATGTGAGATTCTAAGTTTACTTGCATAGATCAACGTTAGTTAAGTGAAATAATCCATTCCTCTGAAACTATTTTATACCATCTGTTTCTCCCACTTCCAATTATCTTCCTTTCAATCTACAATTATCAAATTATCCTCCCAGCACCATTCTTCTCCTCTTTCATTTTAATAAAAGATTTTATATGGCATCTACTGCCCATTCGGACTTCTTTCAACATGTTCAATACTCTACTTTCATTTCCACATAACCACCAATTACAGTCTAAAATTTTATCTTATTTTTGTTCTCTTTTCTTGATATCCTAAGTTCCTGTCCTTATATCAAATAACACTAAACTCATAGTGTATCATTTACTTTTTCATATTTTATATATTTTTTTAATCTTATATAGTGATAATTATTTTTCTATATTGATATTCACCTTCCATAATTCTACTTCTTTTCTTTTCTCTAGCCAACATATTTAAATCTTTCCAACACCATGGCATTGTCTACCCAAAATGTATTCTCTACATCTTTATCCCATTTTATGTATTTTAAGAACTTTTCCAGTACCATGTACAGGGTGACACTGACAAGCATTCACAAAATAAAAAAAAGTTGCCAAATATTATATATAGATATACAATACATCTAAGTTATAGATAACATGATGTTTTTTTCAAGATAGTATTATCTTTAATATTACTCTAAAATTACAATGTTTAATTAAAAACTGAAACACAAAGGCTTATTATATACCTATGTCTATATATGTAATATATAGGGTATATGAGCACAGACTTTCACATGACCCACCACTCTCCACACTATTGCATAACACTGAAACAATTGAACACATATATGTTGAAAAGATAAATAATCACCAATATATGTATTTCATGTTAAACCAGCAATCATTAAAGTATACAAAATTTAAATTTTTTGTTTGTATCCTTATTCTACAGCAGATTGTGGAGCAAGAGATATTTTCAGTTATCACTTCCAATATTTGAATTTCTCTCGAGCAATAAAGTCATTTACTGCGCTTTCTATTTTTTCATTGCTTTTCTTCATTGTTGTAATTGTTTTTTACAGTTTCAACTGCCTAACAATCTTCTTCAGAACTGAACTGTATATGAAGAAAAGAAAATAATAAATATTTTATAGTCTTTCAAACAATGCAATATGAGAAATATAGCAAAGACACAGCTATTTTTAATTCTTTTTTTTTGTTAAAAGCAGAGGTCATCGCAGCCGGCTTGCAAGCAAGTAGTTGGTTGAAGACGGTTGTGGGTTCGCGTCGTGGCCAGTGCTATGACATATGAAAAAAATAGGAAAATACTTATTAAAAATTTGCACTTATTATTAAATGTGCTTTGTGTACAAATACATCAACAGCAGCATATTTGATTAGAATTGTTTCAATTCTATACAACTACCAGAATCCATAAACAATGTAAAACTCAGTGCCTGTAGAAGATTGTAGCAGCAAGATTAAATAATGATCCCTCCCATACTTGGCCATCATGTTATCTGTTATCACTTTAATTAATGGCTTTTCTCAAGATTAAAAAAGTGTTTAAAAAGTGGAAAATAAATTTAATATCGCACATACTTAATCCCAAACATAATGAGGAGCATAAACAGGAAATAAAAAGACATTTTGAAGATAATATCTAAATATCAAGATCAAATGATCACAACCAAATAAAATGGTTAAAAAATAGTAAACAAATAATCAAATGGTTTATTGCTAGGGGATTCTCACAAAGTTTGAGCACCAAAAGTGGCAAAGTTGAACTGTGATCTGTGGACTTTGAGCTCTGGAATCTGCCATTTTTCCACTGCACTAAATAACACAGGAAAGTTTAAATGATATTTAATCACTAATTCCCAGAGTTTTTAAGACTATTACTTAATTACTTTTGTATTTATGCACATATTTTCTGAAGGCAGATTGGGGAAGCTAATCATATGATCACATGTTAACAGATAAAAAAATCATTGTACAGAGAACCATAGACAAAGACTAATTGCTGTAAAATCAATCTTAAAAATATTTTAGTCATGGTATGGAATATGGTTAATATTTATATTTGTAAACATATTCTTGTAATAGACTATCGTATTAAACAAAAAATTGTAGTACTAACATGCAATCATAAGCTAATATTAATATCAACTTCTCCTATCTATAACAATTTAAACTTAGTACTTTACTATATATGAGAGTAGTTCATGACTGCTTTCCACTTCCTGTCTCTGTGCCTCATAAGACAGTGATAAATAATTATCATCATCAACTTATTACAGGTGCCAATGTAGACATTAGGAAGAAGACAATAAGAAAAAGTAAACTAATTAAATAGCAATCAGGCAAAATTAAAAGGAAAATTACAAAAAAGTTGCTGATCCTTTTTATTAAAGATTTTTTTAAGAGTAGAAGATTGTGAATGAAACTTAGTATAAATTACATTGCTTCAACTTGATCTACAAGTGTTAAATTTCTTGCACTCACATAATTGATATCATCCTTTTTAGAGAATTACATTCATGGCTATTACAAAATATTTATTTGACTAGAGATTATCATAAAATCTATTTTTATTATATACAACCACATGGAGTCATTAATCCATACTATTTTCTCCCATTTTTCGCATAGCATATGTAATACGGTAGCTAAATTTAATTTTTTTTTTTCTCTGTATACTTCTTGAAATATGTAAACAGAGACGTCTGAAAAAGTTTTCAAGAAGTGTATGTGTGAAGAAGTATAAGTAACATATTTATAAAAAATTACATCTACATATGACACGTCTGTTTGAAAAGCCCATGTATTTTTTTAAATGTGAGACCCTAGTAAATAAAATGAACAGCAATAACAAAGATTCATGGCTCGCTGGATTTACTTAGTATTCTTCTAGTGTAACAATATCGAAATGCTTGTAACTAAATACTTGACATCCAAAATGGTCAAGTAAATTGGAGTCTAGAATCCTCTGCTAATTGTTAAAATGCTGACCATAAAAAAAAAAAAAAAATCACAATTTTCTAAAAGAATCATTCCCATCAACATGGTAAGTTGTCAATACTTATAAACAGAGACCCTATAGTTAACCATTATCTATATAGAGGATACATAGTCTTGAAAGAGGCTTGTAATTACAGCACAAATATGCAAGGTTTCAAAACTGAACGATTAACTGTTATATATATTAAATCATCTAAAAATGTATGACTTACAAGTTATTAGTCATTTTGCTTTGAAGGTTAAAAATTAAATGATTTTATTTTCAAATAACATGTCCCCTCTTTCATTTTGACACCAACACTCCTCTATTTTGATGGAGTAACCTTATCAAAATGTCATGTTTATATTTAAAAAAAAAAAAAACTCTTAATTTACCCTCTCAGGGGTAAATATTTGTGTCTTATAGTTCTAATTCAAATAACTGAATAAAGAACATATTGCGATAATTCCAGTGGGCTGATTTAATAAAATGTCTTTAGGGCTCCTGCTAATTTTGAAAAAAAATCTCATTTGTAGTCAAAGACAGATATTTTAGAAACAAGTCAACTGTATCCAACCTTTGGATAATTGCAGAACTCAAAATTTCACAAGGCCTTTTAACCTACAAATTGTATGTCTCTATTGAGTATATATATATACGCACACATATACATACATCCACATTTCTCGAAGCAAGTTCTTTAAATAACAAGGTCTTATAATAATTTGCAAATAACTTATGAATAGCAATCTATTATAACTTAACACAAATAACATTATCATCTCAAATTTGGAACTATACCAAATCTCCTATATTTGAGGCTTACGCGGTAATATATATATATCTGTTAAAACGAAGGTTTTCATAGGCAGCAGATGTAAAAATATATTTTTTCCTGGCTCACCCATGTGTAATTAACACTAATATTGGATTAACATTAGGATCATATCCATCATCTACTGAGTAAGGAATCGTTATTTTAAAAAGCACTGCAGAGCAACACAAATGACAAAATTAAATGTTTATCCAATAAAAACAATGTTTAAAAATTTGAGGGGGGAGGGGAGATTGCAGTAGACGAATAATATCAAATTACTCACCTACCGCCCCTTTACCATCTCCGATACAAATTACTATTAATTGTGTGGATGAATCTGGAAAATATAATTTTAAATAAGTGTTTGATTGTGTAAACGTATATACTTAAAACAGAATATAAGAATTGTTCAAGCTTTGATATTTCTTTGACTATAGATGTGATAATTTGTTATTAAGCAAGAATAGAAAAAGTAGTAATGCTTATGAATTTAGCACTATGGAAAACAAAAAACAAACACTCAACCAATATCAGACCTGGATTCTCATTTAAAGAACAACAAATAATAATAATTATTTTATTTTATTTAAAACAACAACTAATAATCAATGATAGAAAGCACATTAAAATAAAATAAAAACAAAACAAACATAACAATCATAATTAACATATATTACATGCATATTCTCGAGGTTACAGCCTCTGTAAATATTACTTACGTAATCAATGTGCGTTTAATAAATTTATAATTACAACTTTAAATTACTGTAATAGATTTCTAACTATAAGATCATTCCATTGACTCGTTGTAAATCGAAAGATTTCGCGAGTATTAATGTGTAATAAGAAATGTGGACTTAATCAGTGAAGTACTGAAATAGCTTGACGCTCGCACATCTAACCGCTTCAGCTTCACCTATTTAAATAGAAAGTAGGTTGAAGTAAAGAAGCGTTCCCCCTTTTCTTCCATTGCACAAGCTTGTGGTTAAACACCTGTAGAGGTCCCTACTATCGCATTTTACACGCATATTCTCGAGGTTACAGCCTCGGTAAATATTACTTACATAATTAACATAGTAAAAAGGTATGGAGAAAAGATAGAAAATTAACATAGTAAAAAGGTATGGAGAAAAGATAGGAAATCAGAAAATTTTGGAAAAAGAAATGATAGATATATGAGTAATGAATGAGATTAGAAATTATATTTTAATTTTAGGTTTTTGCTAAATTGATTAAAATCAACTTGAAGAATAATGTTATTCATAAAATTTCTGTTGTAAGCACTGACCATAAGAAATATGGGGGGAGAACCAGAGGGTATCCACATGATTGGGAATTAGTCTGTATAGTTGTGTGACCTTATAGAGTACCGAAAGCTGATGGGAAGATGTATTTGAAAGCAAATCTGAGGTATTGTAAATTAAAAGAGATGATTTTACACAAGAATGTAATGTCTCTGATTTTTCTTCTTTCCATCAAGAAAATACTAAAAGGATCATTCAAATGATTATATTAAAAGTATCTTTCAAATACAGATTAAATTTTTTGGATGTCTCTTTAGTATGGTGATTCCAGATAACTAAGTCAAATTCTAAATTCAGGAGTATCAAAGAGAAGAAAACTTTACATTTAGTTGACTGAATAAATATTTTACCTTGTTTGTATGATCTCCATTATTTTAAATACCTTATTCACTACAGTATTAAGATGAAGATAGAAAGGTCATTATGAGAAAAATTAATTCCATCTGACTATTTTCAGAATTGATTTTAAAATCATAGATAGCACAGGAAAATTATAATATTTCAGATTTTTTGAAAAGACAAACGAACATTGTTCTCCATTAATCATAATTTAATTATAAATGCATAGTGTTAATAGTAAAGATCAATCAGAAAAAGAATTAGTGTAAAAAAGAAAATGAGAATATTTTATACTATCCATATGATTATTAATACATAAATATATTGAACAATATATTAATATTATTGCTCAATATAATAATAACAATAATAGTTATAATTATAAATTTATTTAAAGCACATTGATTACATAAGTAATATTTACTAAGGCTGCAATATCAAGAATATGCGTGTAAAAATGCGATATTAGGGACCTCTACAGGTCTTAACCACAAGCTTACGCTTTGGAATAATAGTTATAATAAAAACAATTTATTTAATTTTACCTTTATGAACCCTCTTATAAAATGACCCATACACGGATGAATATTTTACAATACTTCAATATATGTGAAACTTAAAGCAACAATAAGTAATTAAATTTAAAATATTTGAAAAATAGTTATATTATTCTCTGAACAATTCTATACATCCATTTTCCATGACCCAAGAAATTTATTATTTTTCTAAATTTACATACTGCTATATTATATAAAAATATTTTACTATTTTGTATAAAAATATTGAAAAATCTAGATCCTTAAATATATATTTTTCAGTGTTTTTTAATAGTAAATATATTTTTTTTTATTTAAGACCTATCAGCTGTACAACTTAGACATTGGATAGTCTATAGATTTATACTGAATAATTCTTAATATATAATTTTAAAGTTCAAAGATCAAATATGATTAATAAGTGTTCCTACCCATATTCTTATACCATAATTCAATTTTACTGTCACAAATTGATGTACAAATATCTAAAATAACTTTGTATGCCAATATATATATAAGAACGAAAATTCAATTGTTTCAGTTCCATTTGTAAAATGTTAATGTGTTTGTTCCATCTAAGTTATGAATCTAATGTAACTACTCCTAAATGTGAAATTTCATAAATTTTTTGAATTCTATTTGCAGAGCTATATAAAGCTTTGGAAATGTTGCAAGAGTTATCAGATGAAAGTAAAAAAAGTAGGACTAAAGGTAAATGTCAAAAAGAATAAAGTAATGTTCAATGGATAGATAAAAATAAAGAGTGATTATGATGAGTTAGAAGTTAACAACTACAAATAGCATGGTCAGATTATTACTACAGATGGAAATATAATGGATGAAATTAATCATAGAATTAAACTAGATCTGAATGCTTTTGGTAGAAATAACTTAATGTTAAAAGGAAATATGCCTATGTGTTTGAAAAGGAAGGTTTTTAATAAATGTGTGTTATCAGTTCTTACATATGGATCTGAGATTTGGATTACTTAATAGAAGAGCAATACAGAGACTCCAGACCATGTTAGGAGTAACAAGAAGAAATCAAAAATGCAATATATGGGTAAGAGAACAAACAGGAGTTACTAACATCATTGAAAGAATTAAAAGACTGAAGTAAAATTGGAATGGACATATTTCTAGAAGAGATGATAATATATGGACAATTGAAATCTTAAACTGGATTGCAAGAGATTGGAAAAAACCCAGAAAGAGACCACATGTGAGATGTATGGAATGTGTGCAGAGGTGAAGTGGAGAAGAGATGCTAGAGACTGGAGAAAATGGATTAAACTTGAAGAAACCATCCTACAGTGGAATGATAATGGTTGACATTGATGATGAATAATAAAGCTCAACTCTTTAAATCCTATAAGTAATCACTTTTGTAATGAAAAATTGTATATCTTGTTCTATTATAATTCAATAATAAACCATGATTATACAATTATTTTATAATTTTATTCAAGTCTTCTTCTTCTTCTTAGTAGTATAATTTATTGCTGATGTTGCTAAGGCTATATCATATGCATAGCAGAATATATTTGAGTGTTAACTTAAATCCAACAATCTATTGACACAAATAGTAAATAAATAAACAACAATAATGATATAACAACAGAGTAGTGATATGTTCGACAAGTCACATAAATATGACAGTTGAGCTTTGATTTAGGAATTTTTAATTGAGTTTATCACTTTACCACTGCACATATCTATCCAGCAGCCATATTATCTTTGCTTTCATTATACTATTAAAAATATTATACCACCTTTTTCTCAAATAGACAAATTAAATACAGTTAGCATATAAATAAAGGCAGTAAAATATATATAGACAGTCTCTATGTGAGTAGCTTTATTTTGTAATTCAATTTATGTGCAAATTAAAAAATATTATAAAATTTTATTCCTGTGATGTTCTTTAAATGATTATATTTTTATAGTATTTATCAAATTGAAAAGCTTTTTAGACTTAGTATCACTCATACCCTACTTCACAGTATTTAAAATAATGGATGCCAAGTATTAAACAATCATATAATTAATAAAGTATTTCTGGCAGCTAATAATTGAAAGTACAGTTGAGATAAATTATTATTTGAGTTTGAAATGATAGGATGAGAAAATGAACTATTTTTTTTATTGGCTTGGTTGATTTTTCTACACATTTAAAGTAGTCTGATTTTCAAGTCAATTAGTAGGAAGATATAAAGTATGTGTACATTAAAAATGCGAGTTAAAAAAAAAGTAACAATTTTCTTTACATTGGTGGTAACCATATTGTTATAACTTTTATATTTATATATTTCTAAAGAACATATTTTTAAATATTTTTTTTGCCACAAATTTAAAATTAATATAGAAAAACAATATATACATTCATAGGGAACTGATTGTCATAATTAAGATAAGTATTAATAATTCCAATTTTCATTATTTAAAATAAAATTCTCATAATAAGATATAAAAGTTCATAAAGCTTCTAATGAATTATTATTTGAAAACTATTTTCTAGAAGATAAAATTATTACATTTTATTATATTGAAAAAATTAAGTTAGTTGCCCATTTATCTAATTATTTATTTTGAAAAAAAAATGCTATCCCTCATTTTATGCTGGTATGTCCAGCATTAAAAATGGCATGCAAACACATTTTATTTTTTGAGCTGCAATTGTATAAAGTAGAAGTGTTTCATACACCATTTTAATTACTATTTTATGAAGAATATAATAAAATTAAATAAACAATAGCTCCTTTTTAAAATTGGCCTATTAATTCCAAGATACAAACTATATATCACACTCATTTTCTTTACATATCTTTATATAGATTAAAATAGCTTTAAATTTACATATATAGGTCTTACAAGTCATACAATTATAGATATCTTATGACCATATCCCATAATCATTTTCAAAGTATATTTCTTAATTAGTTTCAATTCATTAAATACATTGAAGTGAAAATAATTGTATAAAAAATAGACCTTGAAAATAATTATGGCATATAATCAAAATGTAGAGGGCAAGTTATTATATATATGGAAAAATTTGGGTAAAACAATTAACAAAATTATTAAATGAAATACAATTTATATACTGAATGTAATAAACCAGATAACAAAATTCAAATTTAAAAATAAGTACTTTGCTAAATTATTTGATTTTTTTTATTTCATTTTTTTTTTTTAGACATATAGGCAAAATATCATCTATAATTTATAATTATTGAAACTAAAAAATTTTAATTGTGTCCAAAAGTGATTCGATACATTGTTGTCTAAGACTTCCAATCTCCAAATAAATCCAGCCAAAATGAGTTCAAATGGGGCCACATTGTACCTCTGTGTCATTTACTTTGCCAATTAGTGGATCTCCACATATGCTCGATACTCTGAGCATGGACAATAATGTCAGGATTGACGAAATTATAGCGCTAATTTGACTTTAAAATGTTGAATTCTTCAGGTTTGGATACCTGCCAACTATTCTAGTAAATTATAGAGCCTGGTTTGAAATTGTCTAAAATAGGCCTCATTAATGTTTCTGCATTACAATCATCCACTTTCACCAAAAAGCATTTTTGCATCTTCTGACAGAATCTTATGAAGATCCATTGCTCAGAAAATACTCATCCAGCATTGTTTTTATGTTTCATGAATAAGATCTTGTTGATTTTGCAGATTAATCCATATTCAATCTTCTGTTTTGATTGATTGTGGCAGTATTTGAAGTCATATTTGGCCACATACATTTGGAGATTAGAAGTTGGAAATGAAAAATTAACATAAAATGCTAAATGGTTCCAGATAACAGGAAAGTACTAAAAAGTTATCTCTCAAAATTTGCAATTTTATAAATATAAAATATTTCAATTCTCTATTTAATAATGGTATTTTCTCAATTTTACTACTTCTCACAGTGCATTAATTAACCCTCCCCACATTTTAAAAATAATAATCCTAATTAGTAAAGTTTGTATAATATTCTGTTCCATATGGATAAATACAATTATTATTGAACTCTGAATGATGTAATACATTTACAATGTACAATACTTTTAAATTATAGTAGTGATACAAATTAATAATAATATATAAATTATACAACCAGTCATTTACCATTGTTGAGCTCTTTTTTCTAGCAGTGAGTTGTTTTACACTTACCTAATGTCTAAAATATTATTTCCCTTTTCTTACTTTTCTCAGTAAATATTCATTCTGCATCTACTATTTTAATACTACTTTTTGTTGTTTTATGTTTTTCAACATTTATGGTTTTCAATCGAGTGTGTGTCTGTGTAAAAATAAAATATATACCACACGAAAAGATTTTTTTTATAATTAATAAAAAAAGAAATAAATATCCCAAAGTTATCACTTACAAGACATATATCTGAATAAAGGTAAGGCTGTGATTACATGCTTCCCACCCAAATTATGCAAGAAAACAATTTATAATTTAAATATAATTATCATATATTTATTAAATATTACACATATATATTTTAGCATGTTAAATATAATAAAATTACTTACTCTTTTAGATTCTTTTGGGTGTATTATGCAATGATGGTGCCCATTCAAAGGTTTCTTTTTTTTTTTTCCAAGACAAGCTGGTCATCTATTGACCAAAACTATAACTAAATTTATAGAAACCTTCAGTTAGCTGTAACGATAACAGGACATTAATGAGATATCTCACGGAGCACATCATTCCTAATATCAATACTTCAGACTATTATTCTTATTTTATTCCATTTCTATATCCTCAAGAAATGTAATTTTTTAAAAAAGTTTATTCCTTTCTCTATGTAAATTGTTTCAATCAGCCCAGAATTTAAAATGTAAAGCTAAATTCATGGATTTAGCATCCATAGGTGTACAACACATTCTTTGCCCTGCTCTGTGTAGTTTAGCTCAATGGTAAAGTAGCAGATTAAAAGCTAATACTTTCTGTATCATTTACATAAAAAATAATCGCAGTTTGATCAACCTATCATTTGGGCATTCAACCATATTTGGCATGCTGAACAATTAACAATAGAATTATTTATTTATATACACCCTTCACCAATAGTAAATGTCGCAAATAATAGTTGCTTTTATCGGTTCATATTATATATATATGTAATTTTAAATGCAGTTTGAGGGGGGAACCAATTTAACAGGATAGCCACATTTTTTAGCAACTTTTCCAGTTTGAAACATACTTATTACTTGTTCTAAACATTGACATAATATATAATTTTTTTCTCAAATATCCAAAGGCTTTTTTTATTATGTTTTAAAATATTTTCCTTTGCTGTTTTCACTTCAAACACATCAAAAATATTTTTTTAAAATAATGAGTATATAAAAAATCTCACTATCACCACTCCTGCTGAGTATATACACATACTATAAAGCCAATCCTTGATCAAGTTTCCAATTTAAAAAAAAAATAGTATCAACAAAGCTGACATATTCAATACGAGTGCGGTAATCATCAAAGGAGCATGTAACTTCTTATCACACACAAAATTATCTTGTTATCTTTTTTTTTATTTTTGTAAAATAAAGTTATATAACTCCCAACTCCGATCTGGGGAATCCCCCCCCCCCCAATCGCATCTATACTCAAAAAAGATATACTTACCTAATACAGTCATCGAGAGGCCTGAGATCATATCTAAGCGTTAAATTTTTTTGAATGAAATAAATCCACACACACACACGCGTGCATATAATTTTTTTTCTCAATCACTGTAGTACCAAACTCCTTTTTTTAAAGCTTTAAGTCAATGTGTTTAATTCTCGAAATCATTATTACATTACTACACCATGTAATCTGTTATTTAGAAAGTCACGTGATGATAAAGCAGCAAAGTAGTGTACTGAGCACAATAAATCCATTCAATTAACAAAACATAATTTTTTAAATTACCCGCAAACTCGGGGTGGCTGTGCTGACCACTCGACCACCAATGCTTGATTTCAGCTTAAAATGATACTTTAGCTCACAAATCTGCAGTTATCATTAGTTAATCTGCAGAGGGAGTCACCATTAATCTATTCTTCAAGGAGAAAATGCACACATTCCCCTCTAGTGACTGTTTCAAGGCATTTCACAGTTTATATCAAAGAAAAAAGCTGTTGAAAAAATAAGTTGTTTAAAAATGGCATTTTTGAAGAGGTTAATGTAATTTTTTTCCCAAATAATTTATTATAATTACGTTATTACATTAGCAGTTATGATATTCTAACATATAGTTTTAAATTCAATTGTCCAGACTGATCATGTTATCTTTTAATCATCAGTCTCTTTATCTCTTTGTCATTGGCGCAGTTGCTGTGTAGATTTTTGGGATATATTTTATTTGATATGGTTTCATTTTCCTTCATTTGAATTTGCCAGATTTTAGCCTTTTATTCTTCTCTTTCCCCTTTTAGGAGTGTACTGCCATTGGTTGGGGACATATTTGAGTGTAAATCCAACATGTCCCCTGTTACTATTTTTACCAATAATCACCATTTCAATCACTACCAATCAAAAATCTTTCCATGCTTAATCCATAACTTCTCTGCATTACACCAATAAACTTTGCTTTAACTCTCTATCTATCACACATGTAGTTTCTTTCTCATCTTTTATAAGTTTTTGGAATCCAGTTTATTGCTTCAGTTTCCCATATTGTCATTTCTTCCAATAACACTAACAAGCTCATAACAATACATATAATCACATTATTAATTAATTGGGAGATCATATGATACTCAAGTATTCAATTGCCAAACTAAGTTCAACCAAACTTACTGAAAAAGGTCCATGAATATTTAGTTCTGAATGCAGTTACTTTACTCCAGAGATGAAATGCAATGGACATTGCTAAAAGGTAATATTAGAAAAATAAAGATGACAAATTCTACTGGTTATCATCAGTAAAATACAATACATAACTATGTTTGTATTTTTAAATCTTCTATAATTTAACATATTTCAAATATTGTAATTCCACATTATTAGGCCTGCCATTTTGACAACTGTGTCGGTTTTTTTAAATCTGGATATTTATCACGAATATAAATTTTTTAATACACCTCCATATTTCCACTATCAAATAAACAATCAAATATTTGAAGTGACCACTTTCTACTAGGGATGGCAGTTCCTTGGTAGTTTAGTCAGTTGAAGTTTTTTTTTAAAATTTTGTCAGTCACTAAACTTTGGCTTTTAAATCTTTATGATGCATATAATATTTTATATGCACTTTATTATCTACTAAGAAGAGAACATTACATTTTCTTTTAATCAAATCACTAATAATACTACCATTATCAAAGAAATGGGAGTTTGCCTTTTAATGAACTCCAGAACAGAACTACTCATATTCTACATCTCAGTACTGTGATCAGCTTGAAAGTCCAAATTGACAATTTAAATCAAAAGATTTGTTTAGACCTTTATGTTTCAACAAAAATCAATTATCTGTTAACAAGTGTTTGGCAAATGATGACAGATTCAAAATGTCACATGATTCTTTTAGTTTAAAAGTAATGCAGTAAAGTTTTTTCTCACCTTATTTATAAGATATGGGAGCACATGATTTCGAATGTGGACTCTGAACAAGCAGTTTCTATTATGCTAGCCATCAATCAGCAAAAAAAAAAATGTATTTAACCTGTGATCTTCATTCAGATACTCTAAAACTTGAATCATTAAGATTTTGAATACAACTCAACAATATAAATATATAATATTAGAGATTTTATAGCATAAAATATATGTAAATATATTTACAGCATAATGCATGTCTCACAGTGATTCTTATCTAAATTAGCTTCCCATGTAAGTGATAATGTTGTGACACTTGGCACTTTATGTATGACACATGAAGAGGATATTGCTCCAAATATAGTTATATATATATATTGTAACCGAAAGATTATTCATCAGTAAATCGGCTTAGGTGGGAAGCCAAGAGCTGTGACCGAAAAGTCCTACCCCAGACTGTAACAGGTTAAAATTAAATGATAAAATACAAAGTGGTTACTACATAATCTGGTCACAGCCAGGGTGCACTGCAAAGACCTATCACAGCATTACATAAAGGTATGTAAATTACTTAAAATAAATAACAGAACTCTTTTAATTAACTATTCTCTTTAAAGAGTGGATTTCAAAACTACACTCCCAAATATTAATTTATGATTTATAACTATTCTCTTCAATGATTATATCTTAAAAACTACACTTATAACTTTAAATTATGGCTTTATTTATTTAAGACTCCATGGCTGACCATAGACCAGATGGTATAATCTCTAAAACTGCTAAAGATTATATAGTAAATATGAGCCATTTGACAAGATAGCAATAATTATAATCAGCTTCATAATATGACTGGCTGTAGCTCAGATACACTCCGGTTTTAATTACAGAAATGCTTTATAGGTATATGCTTTGCAGTACAAGGTAAGAAGCATGAACTTTAAGTTCTTTCTTAATGAACTGAAATATCAAATCAAATCATAGCAATGAGACCTTTTATTATAATAGGAAAAACATCAGTTCTAGTTTTAGAAAATAGGTTCACTTGTTACATTCGCTAATAGGTTTATTTATTCATTTCAATATAAATAATAGATTCTAGATTATGTTCCAGAATTAACAAGCAAAGCGGAGATAATGTAGAAGACAAATGAGATTTTATTATATCTTGCACATCATGAATTGCTCAATAACAAAAGTATTAAGATATTTTCTGAATATTTCAATAGATCTTGTATACATCATCAGGGACAATATATGCTTATATTTATTATCTATTTACTACATTGGATTTCTGACTCTATGTGTGACAAATAGCAATGGCACAGAGAAATTAAATTATAAAATCAATATTTATTTATGATTCAATAAACATTAGAATAATAATTGGTTGACACAATATTCATAAAATTAAATAAACAAAAATAAATTACATAAAATAACATCACATGTAATTGTTTCTACATGAGTAATGTACATTAATTAGATAAATAATACAATCTAAGATTTTATTAGCAATGGGTTTAATTTAAACCCTATAGGGACAAGGATAGATTTAAATACCCAGTCAATGGCACCTCCAATATGTCAAAACCAGAACCAATGCACCTATACTTCAAAATTATAATAATAATAACAACAATTGGTATTAATAAACCTATGGAAGTTGATCATAATGAGATAATAAATCAAAAGGGGAATTTGAACTTCAACTCAGCTGGAATATCATATAATTGACCTATAATAAATTATGACAATAATTCACTTGAATGCCCTTTTATGGCTGATAACTGAACATGTATGATAAACATAAGGATGAGGGAAACAATGTAAGCATCATAATGTATGGAGACTCTGCTCAAACATACATTTATATAACCAAGAGCAATAATATAACTGTGGATGTAATCATCCACACATGGAATAATAAAGCAGTAAGTACCCTGGAGGTTTTCTAACCAAAAACAGAGCAAATAGCATAATTGCAGAATGTTCAGTGGATTAACCACAATTACTGAAACAAACTTAAAGAATATACAAAAAAATAATGGAAATGAGTATTCTGCAGATTAACTACCAGCACAGAATAATATGAAGAATATGATAAATGATAAATAGAAAACAATTATTCTGTGGATTAGATCATCAGCGCAGAAAATGCCATATAACATTAAAATAGTATTGACACTTATTTCCCTAATAAATAGAAATAAATTACCCTCTAATCTATCAGCTCAATTGGAAGACACTTGCAGTCTTACAAACAGGAATTCAGGCAGGAAATGTAATAAAACTTTATTACTGGAAATAACTGAGATAACAGCTGACCATTGACCAGATGGTATAAAAATAATACACAATATTATAATATGAGTATAAACACTGAATTTTGGTAGGACATACAGGATTAGGCCATGTGGTGTTGATGTATGTTATAGATTTGTTGAATTAATCATTAAATCTTTATTTAAGTGCTGTTCCTAATCATTGACTCTCTTTAATCCCTATCATATGTTCAATAATAAATCTAAGTTGACAAGTAATTATTTTATATACAATAGATTATATACATCATGAACCTCACACACATATAAATAATATAAAATATAAATAAAACACAAAATACATATTCAATAAATTACTACACTGGATTCTAAGACATTATTTAGATATGAACTATCAGTCAATAAATTAATAGCACATTTCTTAAACTTAATAACAAATATAAATTAAATGTATATATTTTTTATATAACACAGAATCTTAAAAGTTGCTTGTATACTTCTTCATCTCCATTTATAAGGAATATTTATAAATTAGTTGATTTACACTTAGGTCCTGTATGTCCAAGATATTTTAAGGGATAGGATATGTATAATTCTAATCAAATTATCCTTAAAAGCTAATGGAATTGTATTACTTTATTTTAGGTGTGATTCCAAAATTGAAATATTTTACTACTTTTGATCTATCAGTGTCAAAGGTTAAGAATGGCTGCTGAAGCAAATAATTATCCCATAAGTGCTATAACAGCCAAAATAGTTTCCCAGTTATCTGTTATTTTTTTCCACAACTAGATTGTAATTTTAATAATAAAATAACTCACAATGTTGTTTCTAATATAAGTTCAAAGTGGGATTATAATTAATTCTTTGTCTTTCAGACACTGGCACACAAAAATATCAAAACAGTATTTCATTCCTATGTATTAAAGTTATGAGAGCAAAACTTTATCCAAAGTTAAATACAGTATTTCATTCTACACATATGTAACACTACTATATGTGTTACACATTATATCCAAAGTTAAATATATTTCATTCCACACATACAGGTTAATTATAATATTTCATTTTGCACACACATAACACTACAGTATGTGTTAAAATTATGAAAGTAATGCATTTTATCCAAGGTTAAAATATAGTCTGTAAGCAATATGAATTCTCAAGTAGACAGACCTTTAACACTGCTACTCCTGTTATCATGGTTAACAATAATTCCAGTATATTTCAGTTAAAGACATTTGGAAGATTATTAGCAGCTAGACTCATGATTGGAAGACCTGAACAGATTTGTTAAGACTTAGCTATACATTTTGCTATTAATACTTGATAATATTACAATTTAAATTATTTAAGAAAAGTTTTAATTTAACTTCCTTTTTTTTTTGACTTTAAATTATCTCCTTTTTTTTTTTTTAAGAGAAGCATTCGTTTTCATTATACATTTAACAGTAAAAAAAAAAATAAAGAAAAGGTTTTTACTTTTCTTTTTCCACTCTTGCTGTTACTACAGCCATTTGTAAAAAAAAAAAAAATCTCTCTGGCAGTTCTGTTTTGTTTCTTAGCCAATTAAATTTCTTCTCATTTACATATATGTTAAAATGAATATGAAAAAGAAAAAAATGTGTTTATCTTATCATATTTTATAAACTAATTCAAAAGAAATTAAATACAACTTTTAATTAAACCAAAATAATCTTTGGGATTATTTAAAGAAAAAAAAAAGTAATAATAATAATTTGTTTTTCCTTATCTTACTGAACTTGATATAAAATGCTATTGGTTTTCACTTTCAGGTTAAGCACAGTTTACCTATCTTAGTGTTTAGAAATAGAGCAAAACTAGTCGATAAAAAAAATTATACAATAAGGCAAAAAAAAAAAATGGAATTATATAATCTCATCATTCAATTAATTTCGATACAAGGGTCAAGTATACAAAGTACTAGCTATGATAATCAAGTCATCTAGAAAAAGATAGAGAGAAATTTTAATTAATTCCACTTAGCTATATATTTTGCACCAAAATATAAGGTTACGATATATATATAAGGTAAATAATGCAGCTGTTAAATAGTTCACAGCAGAATAATCTCAATAAAAAACAGCATAAAATATGTGTACACCCCTACAAATTTACAAAAATATAAACTAGTTTAAACCTGGTATATTTTAGCAGATACTGATACCAGAAACTGCAGCGTCATCAGTGCAAGATGAAACTCTCACATCGTTTCAAAGAGCTGTGATTAAGAAAA
Source organism: Epiperipatus broadwayi (assembly GCA_028023455.1). Lineage (NCBI taxonomy): Eukaryota > Metazoa > Onychophora > Udeonychophora > Euonychophora > Peripatidae > Epiperipatus > Epiperipatus broadwayi. The sequence continues at coordinate 1,878,887 of JAQFVV010006316.1, read as the reverse complement.
CATTCTAGACACTCAACTATCAGTTGGCAGTGACTTATATCACCATTTTATCTCCAAACTAAAAATAGTTAGATACCCATTTATCAACCGATAATGGAATAAAAACTAGACTAAGCCAAGCTTTTTAGATAAACAAAATCTTAAAATTTGTCCAGCTTTTACCTGTATTTGAATCCAGATCATGGTAGCAAACACATTAATCTCTGCAACATAAAGCTGTTTACACTCATATTTACGCGCAAATAATGCATTTTATATAATAAATACTTTTTGATTAAAAAAAAAACGTAAAAGAAAAGCAAGGAAGAATTCTTACAACAAATGATTATGTTTTATTAATCGAGGTTTTTCAATTTATCACAATTGCGTACATGCGGATAACACACAATTTTTGATCATGAGACATCTGAACTCTTAATACTATCAGCATTGTACAAATTTATACTCAAGAAGCCATTAAGTATATAAACTATTATGTTTTGCCAGATATTTTACTTTTTTACTCTAAGTAACTTCTGCAATTTATTTTAATATAAAGAAAGTCTAAAACCAACTGCTGCTTTACTAAGAAAATAAATTTAATGGAGTGTCCAGAAATATGATTTAACTCGTAATTAGTTTTTAACAATTTATCATTTTAATATGTTAAGATGTAGTCAATAAAAAGTTAACCAAAAAAAAATCCACATTATTATCTCCACTGATCTTTTCATTACATATTCTCAACAGCACAGAAAGATTAGCTGTTGATATATATATCTGCAAGTTTTTGTTTTTATTAGTGCATTTCATTTTAGCTCAATCCACGTTTTTTAGGCAATGGTAGAATATATCGAAACTCAACCCCGTTATTTTTAGGGATCGAACCCTGCACGACTTTCAGAATGCCAAACTACTTTATTGTTCACATTGCTCATAATATTATGACACTTCTCTCCTGAGAGATACAGATGCATCTATTACAATCTCATCAATCCACATTAACCAGGGACCTTCCAGCTTGAACAAACAAGTATTCATTTACCAATTAGTAATCACAATATTATGACAGTTCTCTCAAAAGAGATATCATATTATATCCTCAATAGTCCACATTAACTTGGGTGTTTGCTTTCAGCTGAGAATAAGAAAATATACACATAATGACCAATAATTCAATAATATGCTGAGTTAGAGATAGAGCTGATCAAAAAAAATCATTGGTTTACTTTAAAAAAATTCCAGTTCCATTCAGACTGAAACCCTGATTATGGTCATGGCAGGCTAATGAGCTAACTAGAAATCCTTTTACATGGTACTTAATTAAAAATACTTAAATTTGGGAATGTAATATTTTAATATCAAAATAAAAAATGCATATAATTAGGATGTAATCAAAGTATCTCTAAAATTGATGTTACCATTTAACAGATGCCCCCAAAAATATATTACCAGGGTGTAATCCAAATGCTCTTCCATTAAAAAACAATATTAATGGCTAATTGTAATATATTAACTTATTATTATATATGCAGGGCCGCCATGTGCAAGCGTGCAGGTTGTGTGGGCACAATTGCACTTTATTACAGGGGAACCAAGATACCATGATAATAAATAAAATTTATACATAAATGAAAATAACATTCATATGTAAACAAGACATTTATTTTATATAGTGCAATGTTTAATAACTGTAATATTAATAAGCCAATAAGCTAATGCACATGCGCTTTGTAGATGTAACTATATAAATGAATACTCCCACTTTTCAAACACAAGATAAAGTCTTTGGGAAAAGATAGAATGAATCCATATATCTTTTGAGCCCAAATGTTTATATATGGGCAAATCTTAAGTGTTTGGAAATGAGAACGTGAAGATATATTAATTGATCACTTTAAATTACTTTATTACTATGTAAATGAATGATGCTTGCGAAATTTCTAGAATCTACGATACGTCATTCCTATTAAATTAAACATATATAAACAAAACATTTATTTTATATAGCACAATGTTTAATAACTGTAATATTAATAAGCCAATAAACTAATGCACATGCGCTCTATAGATGTAACTATATAAATGAATACTCCCAATTTTCAAACACAAGATAAAGTCTTTGGGAAAAGATAGAATGAATCCATCTATCTTTTCAACCCAAATGTTTATATATGGGAAAATCTTAAGTGTTTGGAAATGAGAGCATGAAGATATATTAATTGATCACTTTAAATTACTTTATTACTACATAAATGAATGATGCTTGTGAAATTTCTAGAATTAATGTCTTGTTTATATATGTTTAATTTAATAGGAATGACTTATCGTATAAGTAATTTAAAGTGATCAATTAATATATCTTCACACTCTCATTTCCAAACACTTAAGATTTGCCCATATATAAACATTTGGGTTGAAAAGATAGATGGATTCATTCTATCTTTTCCCAAAGACTTTATCTTGTGTTTGAAAAGTGGGAGTATTCATTTATATAGTTACATCTACAAAGAGCATGTGCATTAGCTTATTGGCTTATTAATATTACATTTATATGTAAATGAAAATGTTTACATTTTTAAATTACTTCATTGTTACAAATACGTTCTAAGTGTAAATATTTTTTATTTAAAGATGAGAAGAAGACTTCCTTAATTAGTTATTGTGACAATTTTCTGAGCCCCGAATTTTGTAGGGTTGAACTCAAAATATACTACATATTGTACCGGTAAAAATCACCATGCTTAATCACACACTAACCAATTCAAACCCTCCACTAATAAATTCCAAACAAACTAAATCAAACCCAAAACCCTCATACCCAATAAATATTAACCCTTTATACCATCAAAACACAATATATTACCTAAATCACTATTTCATAATCCATTATACGATATTTATAATAATTTATATATATTTATTATACAACACAATTATAATTAAAATAATAAAAAAAAATAATTAGATAAATTTTTAATAAATTATTAAAATTGGATAATATTATTTAATAAAAACCTCATATTATTTTATAATAAATTTAGCCCAATAATCTTTACATTAACAATCAAATATTTATTTAATTTAAATAAAATCAATAATTAACTAAATATTTAATACTACTATATATTTTATTTAATAATTCAAACCATTTATAATAAATTTATATAAATATAATATATATAATAAAATAACTACAATAAAACAATATATTAACTATCCCCATAAAACACTACAACCACACATCTTACCCACCAAATATAAAACCATATATAACTATAATCACTACATCAAAATAATTTTAAAAAATTATAAAAATTTTACTACTAAATCTAAACACCATATAACTATTCAATAATACAAACAACCTAAAATTAATATTCCCAACCCAACCCCCAATTTTATAATATAAATAAATATTTATATATACCTAATAATATATAAAATATAAAAATTAATATTTATATTTGATGAGTAATAAAATACATACAAATAAAAAAATAATTAATATTTCCAACCAACATAAATGAAACAATTTCTATATAAAAAATACTTTTAAATATAATAAATATAAAATTTATTTAATTAGAGTAAAATATATAAATTTTAATAAATATAAATATATATTCACATATATATAAAAATATAATATACATCTAAAGATAGACACTAAATATTAGAGAAAAATTTAATTTTTAAATTTTCAAATAACAAGAAATTTAATCAATTATTAGTACAGATAATTTAATAATACTCTTATTATTGAGGTAAACTGAAGAGGCCATTGCCATTTTGTCATGATAATTATAAAACATATATGTAAATGTTTAAATTTCTGAATCATTTTATTATTAGAAACACATTCTGATTGTAAATATTTTATTTAAATATAAGAGAAACATTTCTTTACTCAGACACGTCTTGAAATATATTTTATATATATTCTACTATTGCATAATATCAACAGGCCAACACCCGTTTGTCACTATAATTAATAAAATTTATATGTAAATAAAAATGTTTAGATGTCCCAATGATTTTTATTTAAATATCCTAATTTATAAAAAGAATAACATATTACCATTAATAATTTATTTAAAAATAAAACTTGTTTTAAAAATATTGCCTCATAATTACAGCAATTCCGCATGTGATGAAATTGTCTTTATCGATGGTATTTTAGGAAGGTCAGATATATTATTCAGTTTAGAGTAGTGGTGGAATGGCAGAGATTAAAATGTTGGATCCTAAGATTGATTTAGCTGCTATCTTGTGCAAGATACTTTTAATAACAATATGATCTGTTTTTAAAAATTTATTATACTGTATTATCATTTTATATCTTTTATTAAATAGTTTTTCCTATTTCTAATAACGATATTATCTTCTTTTTTTTTATGTATTAACTTTTTACACGTTTTACTAAACAGCTTTTTTGGATGTGAATTTGGGTTGGTTCTCTAGCTAAAAACTCATAATTGATCTATAATCCACTCTGTGGTCCAAATCTAAAGAAGACAGAATGAGCAAAAAAAAAAAAACAATTTTTAAAAAGATATTATTTCATGCCAAAATATTTAATTCTTAACAAATTTCATGATAATGATATTATTTAATGCAATTCTTTTTATTGTAATAAAAGCCATACATGATTGCATTATATTAAAAGTCTAATAAACCGAGAGTTTTTTTTATAGTTATTTAACATGGCCTATGAATAAATAAAGTAAAGGACAAGGCATTTAATGGCTTCTAAAAATTTATCAAATAAGCCAATAAACATCAGATGATCACAATTTCTTATGCTTGCTTATAACTGTTGTTAAAACAGGCAAAACTCACTGTATGTATTGCCACACACAGCAAGCTAGAGTAATCAATGGATGCCAGAAGGCTTGTGCATAAAATCCCCATCTAGTGCCTACTCATCCAATATCCCCAGACTAGTTTCTAGATTATGACCTTCATCAGTGAGGAGCCTTGGATCTGAGAGCACTGCACAAAACTAGTCTGGGGATATTGGATGAGTAGGCACTAGATGGGGATTTTATGCACAAGCCTTCTGGCATCCATTGATTACTCTAGCTTGCTGTGTGTGGCAATACGTATAGTGAGTTTTGCCTGTTTTAATTTATCAAATAAACAATCCAAGTATGACAATTTAAATTTTCTTTTCTTAAATAAATCCTGCTTGAATCCCTCATTGTCAAACTATATAATAGAGCATATATGATACAACTTACTTATTAATAAACCTTAAAAAACTAAATAATAAATTAGTGCAAATATTTTTTTATTTTTGTTAATAGAAAATATAAACAGCTTATATGTAAAAGTTTCTTAATTAAAAGTATCTAATTGATTTTTATCAAGATAGTGTTAATGGAATGAAAATCAACATAGTTTAATGGTCCTAATGAAATATAAAAGTTACATTAATAAACAATGTATGAAAATTTAAAATACTGAACTATATATAATAAATTATAGATATTAATAATGGAATAACACATACATAAAAAAGTAAATAATAGTGTAAATATTTTATTATTGAAGTAATATAATTTTTTAATAGAAAACTTGAATATATTTTGACATGAGAGATTTTGAATGGGTTTCAAATGAACAATTTTTAATTAATTATTAATATGTCAGCTAAAATTGATCTAATATTGGTAAAAAAAGTCTAAGAGTTATATCAGCTATTACAATTATTGTATTTCAGAAAGGATAATGGAGACAAGTGAGTTTTTTTTCTCCTTATTATGTAAGGTGGAGCTCAGAAGCAAAGCATTCCATAGAATCATACTCTGGCTGTAGATAATATTTTTAAGTAAATAAACAAGAATAATATCAGAGCCATTCTGAAAAAGGGAGGGTGAAGGAACAAGGTTTTCATGTGTGTGTGTGTTGCTTTTAAATATGATAATGAATGACTAAAGCCATATTTAAAATTTTTTCTTGCAAAAGTGCTAAGAAAAATATATATTTTAGTTTACCAATTTTATTTCATAAAATGTGGGAGGGCACTAAAATTTACCTTACACAAAGGCGCTTCTTACCTACATGGTGGCACTATATATATGTATATAAACTTGGGTACAATAATGGATAATCCTGTGGTAGCCAAAATCTATACATGTAAATAGTTTTACATGTAATGCTTGTATTTTTTTTAAAATAATTATTTTTCAGATTTTCTCCATTAAGCTGAGCAGAGCAAAAAAATATAGCAGTTTGATCAATTGAATGAAAGTATTGTGTTCAAACTGCCACTTAAATATCTGAAAACCACACAATCTCTTGAGAAACTAACTACAAAATAATTTGCCTTATACAATGTATGGTAAAGGTAGATAACATACTTTAAAATTGAAGATTCCTAAATTGAAGCACACTATCATTTCTATTGCAGAAATGTCACATGGAACCCAAGCAATTATTTATTTAATACAATACTTAGTTATTGAAAAAGTTCATATATACAGTATGTATACAATAAATATTAATTATAATTCATTTCATGGTTACAGATTGACAAATAAGAGTGATAAAGCTATTTGTCTTTATAATCACTCCAAATGCAATGTCATATAGCTTTGAAAGTTCAAATAATAATTCCATTATGAACTGATCTTTTATTTTCTAGCTGGGAAGAAGACCAAGTATCTATAACTGTCATAATCATAGTTTTCCTGTTATGCATAATAACTACACTGAACTGAGATATACTATTGTTATAACTGGAATTAATCCATCTTGATTCTATTAAGTGCACACATCATGCTAACAATTAGGTGCAATTTAGCTCAGCAAAAATATTCAAATGTTTATTATATCTCAAACACAATGTGTTCTAACTAAATCTTTCTAGAATCATAACATACTTTAAACAAAAATAATAAACATATAAACATGTGCACATCCAACTATCTATTCATCTATAAATATATATTTTTTAGAAAATTGTTTACTTAAATGTATATATTAAGGCTATGCACCTAAAATGCGACAGAGGGATCTCTACAAATCTAAACACAAGATTAACGACTTTTAAAAGACAAGTATATTGTAGAGAATTGTATCTATGAGAATTTACATTAACCAGCTCAACATATAAAATTCTACATATGAAGAAAAAAAGTAAACAATCCCCAAGATGCATTTCTGACATGGCCTAAATCTAAAAGAAAACCATAAGCTTGCTTAGAAACCTCAAACTTTTAAAAAAAAAAATGTTTTAGAGAATTTGAACCCGTCGTCGATATCTAATATAAATGTTCTAATCACTAGGCTCTTTCATAAACTTAAAAACTGAATATATAATACGAAATGAAGAATATAAAGAACGTGTAGACTAAATATAATACATCCATCCTTAAAGTAGCGGCGGTATAGTTAGTACACATTTTATTGAGTTAATAAAAAAGCCATTAATTATTTGCTCTCTCAATTACACACACAGGGAGAAAATATCTTATTAATGTATAATACAATCAGATATATAATTTATTGAAATCTCTTCCTCAACTTCTATCGTATAATCCCCGTTATTTACAGGTTCCTTTTAATATTTTAAAATTACATATGAACAAAGAAAGAAAAAGTTAATAAATCGACTGTAGAATATTTATCATTTTCTTTGATCTTCTATGAATTCATTTTTATCTTAATTAATTACCGACTACACAGTCAATTATTGGAGCTTTCAAGTCATTAATAACCTTGAAGAATGTTAATATTTTTAAAAGTTTCTGCCCCTTTACAAAGGAAGCTGTTTATTAATGCCCACCAATTGAAAGAAGGAGTTTACAGACAAATCCGTTGAATTCTTCATAAGCCATAATCTGAAGATAAAAGACTGATTAGGTGGTAAATATTATAGACGTAGCCAGCAACCTCCCATCCCCCTACCGTCTCAGCACCGATAGTTTCTTTGCTCGTGACAGCCGTATTTCTTATCAATTTCCACTTTATCTCCATCATTTAATCAATTGTGCATTATTGCCATCCAATATGTAGCCAGTTTATGCCTTTCTTCAGTCCACCACCTCAGTAAAGATTAATAAGACAGTTGTTCATACTGACCACTGGTCAGTAGTATATTAAAAAATATGCCGATGAGAGTAAGCGAAAAGATGACAGAATGAGAAGATACAGGCAAGCGGAAAATAAAAGATAACTAACTGACTGGTGATTAATAAAACCTATTTTTCCACCAGAAAAAAAAAAAAAATTAAATAAATGAAAGATTTCTGCTATAAATCATTATATCAGCAAATCAGAAATAAAATACTTAACAACACAAGACAGCCAACAGATGTCAGCAGGAGTCTCAAAGGAGAAGATATGTTTTATTTCAGTCAACATTTTTATATTACGGTCTTTGCATTAAGATTAAAACAAGAGCAATGAAAAGATTTCTAAATCCGAACGACGTCTGCCATCTTAAAAGAAAAAAATTTCTACGACTTAAAAATCTTGTTTTTCCAATAGTATTTGGGCTTGTAATAAATTTGATTAAAAAGAAGTCAGATGAATGAATGTTAAAAATATTGCCTGTTAGCTTTTTAAAATTTCATTATCATTTGCTGCTTTATTAATAATACATTCTATCAATAATTTTAATATTGGATTAACAGTAAGATGGCGCTATCAGAGAAAGGGTTAGTTTCAGGAACCTACCTATAAATTTATGCGAATTAATACACAGGTATGTATGTACACACATTCTAAATTCTTCTATATCCTATGTCGATGCCCTGAGGTTTGAATCAGAATGGAATTTTAATAAATTATCCAGGCAACTGAGGATTATCAAGCAAAGTCAGATAACTAATCTGTACAAACCAGTGCAATTGTCAATGCAATTATTGGTTGGTAAATGGGTATTTAGCTTCTTTTTTTTTTAGTGAATTAAACAAAACAATGAAGAAATAAATTGTAAAATTAGTTACATGAGTAATGTCTTCTGGAGACTGCAGAAACCTAGGCCCTGTATTGGACTATTTAAGGCTTTTTATCTTTTGCATTTACCCATGTCTCCATAAATTAATTTATCTTATATTTCTGACAGATACATTAGGATGGCAAAGATATTTGATCTATAAAATAATAATAGAAATCAAATGCTGTATTTTGTGTGAATTTTAAAGTTTGTGCAGTAGAAGTGATGGAAAGGAGCTCTGATCTGCAAACCATGATCTCCAAACTCCACCATCCTACCACTATATTAAAGCAAACAAAACATATTTTATCTATAATTTGTCTGAATGATAATGAACCCTTTCTAATATCATTCAATATTTCCAGTTCAATATATTAGTGTATCTGGTCTCTTAAATTTTTTCAAGTTTTCTCTCCCTCAGTTAATTATTAACATATTGAAACATATCTCTTAGGAAGTTTTTTTCAAGGTATAAACAAGTGATTTGTGATATGATTTTGATGTGTTAGTACTCTTATTATGAACATATCCCTAATAAGTTAATATGAAAAATGGATAACAAGCATGTTAATAAAATGAGAAAAAAATGGCAGCTATGGATTAGGTAACTGAATGTTAATTCAGGAAAAAAGAATCAAAACATTGCTAAAGACATTATGTAATTGAATGGTTCAGTTACTTAGGAGATTATGTGATGTCTGAGAACTTGCTACTGTATTAAATGACACAAGACAAATAACAATATAACTCCTTAATGATATACTTATAGAAATTAAGTTGCCTCATCAATATAAAATGCAAAACAATAATAACAACAGAACTACTCATTAAATAAATATTTATAGAGCAATAATAATATATATAAATTAATAAATTTTTTACAGTTGTTATTATTGAAATATTTTAATACATGGAAATATCTGTTGTATTTTCATATTACAAAAATCACTATCAGATGTTAACAGACAGTAATCAATGAAAATAGTAAACTATAAAAGCTTTTTGAATGTGTATTAACATCTGACAGTGATTTTTCTAATATGAAAACATAACAGATATTTCCAGATTCAACAACAGTATGTATATATATATTGTACTATTATTTTTAATATAACATGTTTGGCATTCTACTATGAAAAAAGATTGCTAAGAGAAAAATATATTTAATAAAATATAATAATATATATAAAAATGTACATTGTTATTTAATAAACAAGATTTATTATTTTTATTATAACTACCCTGATAAAGAAAATGTACATGTAGATTTTTTTAAGATAAGAAAAATATGTAATTGACTACAATTAGAGAAGAAAGGAGGTGCAATATTTTTTCCCCCTAATTAAATATGGCCAATTGGAATGCCAATTGCCAATATGAGCTTAGTAAATGACAAAAGAAAAAAATATAGAGATTGTAATCAAATTTTATTTAAATTTTATATTCATTTATTTTGTTTGATGAAATTATGTTAGTCCACATACCAAAAATGAATGCTATATTAAAGATAATATAAAACCATGTATTGTATGTAAGTTATGACTAACATCATCATTATCATCAACCATTATCAATCCACTGAAGGATCCATCTTCTCCGATCTTTAGCTTCTCTTCTCCACATCACCCCTGCACACTTTCTTATTTCATCCATCCATCTCATATGTGTCTCTTTCTGGGTCTTTTACAGTGTCTTGGAATCCAGTTTGATTTTAATTGTCCATAGTAATATGTCCAGCCCAACTCCACTTCAGTCTTTTAATTTTTTCAATTAAGTCAGTAACACCTGTTTGTTCTCTTAACCATAAATTGTGTTTTCGATCTCTTCTTGTTACTCCTAATATGCATCTCTTCATACTTCTGTGAGTGGTCTGAAGTCTCTGCATTGCTCTTCTATTAAGTGTCCAAGTCTCTGATAAAACACACTTATTAAAGACCTCCCTTTTCAAACACATAGGCATATTTTCTTTTAGTATCAAGTTATTTCTACCAAAAGTACCCAAACCAAATTTAATTTCATCCATTATGTTTCCATATGTATTAATAATCTGACCAAGGTATTTGTAGTTGTTATGATGATAAGTTATAACTACTATAATAAATTAATTATAATAAAAATAAACTTTGCATGAGAATCAAATTCCTAAAGAAATAAAGAACAGAAAAGTGTGAATAAGTACTTGTGCAATGGAATCAGACCAGAGGTATAAAAAGGCAACCCCAAGAACATTGATTCATCCCTTACTTGCTTCATTAATATTACTCATGAGTTCTTCAAATTCTTCATTAAGTCACGGAAAATGGAGAAAGATCCAGAAAGCTGTAGAAGAATGTTTTGCTACATGTTTACTTTTATCTGTAGGTATAATTCAAACCAGATGCAATGCTAAACAGATATGGTTGCAAATGCCTTTTTCTTAGCCTAAAGTCAAGAGGATACCTTGATTCAGAAATGCTATGCCTACATAATATCAGAACCCCTAACAAGCTAATAAGAAAAACAACATTTCAAATGGATATAATGTATCTCATAGTTCATAGAAATAAGAAACCCATGGCCATGGTATATACATATTATATTAGTCATTAAACCTATGCAAAAAAATAATAGGGTAAGAATAATAATAGATTTTTAGTTAATTTTAATGATTATCTGAACTAATAATATAAACTTTTAATAAACTAATAAGATAAATGAACATTGCTAACAGAATACCTAATTAAATTTGTAATTAAGAGTATGTTATATATCTATTCTATGTAATGTTGTATCTATATGTTAATGTTAAATAATATTCAACAGGGTAGAATTAATTAATAACTTTGTATTTATAGTATGTACTTACTTATTTATTAAATCTATGTGTGGTAATTTAAATTCAGCAATCTTCATTAATTATATTCTTCTATGTATGAATGCCAATACAAGTAATTAATTTACTAAATCTCCATAAATAGAAACCAGATAACAAAAACTTATAATTATAAAGGTGAGAAATTCCATCTTTATTAATTAACCTTGATGGTGTGTTCAGTTAATGTGGTCCATTGAACACAGGTACCTGAAACAAATAAATAAAAGCTGTCACAAGTTATAGTTCTCTTTTATATCATATCATATCGACTTGGGATTAGATTGACCAAGAAATATAATCATATTTTTCCTAATATTTATTCATTAAATTAGAAACGATTTGATCATGTCACAAACATCAATTTGTATATATAATATAAAATGATTCAACCCCCCCCCCTTAATAACTGGGGTCTATGTAAATATAATAACAAAATAACAGATAAAAAAAGCTATGACCCGGTACAGCATGATATCAGAAAACTACATACATTTACTGAAATACAACAATGAATGGTTCTTTGGATTATTCTTATTAACAGTGTTTTACATTACTGTATAATCAGTTACAAACACTTCCAAGATAATCTGGATTGTTTATTTCATCATAAAATATGGTAAATTAAGGAATTAATTTGTTTGGCACATACAAAGATTATGAGCTGCTTCATTAATGATTTCCACAAAATTATTTTCTATCACAAAGTGATATATTGGATAGCTTATTTTGAGATAGTCATAAATAAGCTTTTACTACAAACATGGATATAAAGAAATTATAATAATTGTATTACTGAATTACAATATATTAAAGGTAATACTAATATTACATCATATGTGGAGAATGTATTGATAACATTAAATGCAATTTTAATGCATTTTCAGAGCCGATGACCATTGTCAAAAAATATGATTATTGCCTCTGATATGGACGCTCAGCACTGAAAATATATTAAGGTTACATTAGGTGTTTTCAATATTTTTTCCATGCATAAAGCAGTATTAGTATTGTCTCTAATTTATTACAAATGTGGAAGATGATAAATATATGTTGCAAAAAAAGATTTAATATTTAACCCAATTTAGTAGTATATGTTAAGAATTTACTCAAATACCCCTTTAGAATTAATATGCTAATTACTGCTGCAAGTTCTGAGGCAAATAAACATAAACAAACATGGCTCTGTTTTAAGGCATGTCAAAAAATACAATTTTAAGTGGGTTTGGGTTATTGTCAAAATAATACTTAGAAATTAATTCTTACTTTACCCTGTATAGTTTACTATAATAATAATCTAAACTCAGCTAAAAATTCCTGGATCAAAGATCACCCTATCATGTCTGGTGCTTGAACATCATAAGATTTCTCAAGAATTAAGGTTACTTAAGATTTGTTCTGCATGGAAAACAGTACTTTAAAGATACAGACATATAAATTAATTACTTTTTAAATAAATAAATAAGTGAATTGCTTTATTATCTGAAATACCATAATTGGAGTTGATCCAAGTAACTTCTAGAATCTGATAGCCTGTTGTTGCATTAACCCATGTAAGACAATAATTAATTGAATAGCTTTATCACCAGGGGTTGACAGGAAGTTTGAGTGTCAGAAGTGGAATCAATGTGAGGATCTTGTGCTTCAGAATCTGACATTTTACTAATATTTAACCCAAACCAACCAATAATTTCATACCTAACAGGTTCTTATCAGCTTTGCCATTAGATAAAATAGCCAGCCAATCAGAACTTCCTGAACATTTCTTCCATGGCTAACAATACCACTCTCTTTTTTAAGACCTATACAACCAGTGGGTTCTGTAGCCAGCCAGTAAATATTGTTGTAAGCCAAAAAAATATCTTGAAAAAACTTATTGGTGATTATTTAGTGTTACGCCAAAGTTGGAAGTATTTGTTACATGTAAATTTATTGGTTAATATATTTAAATTTGTTAAGGAATAATCAATTTATAATATTATTATCAGTTTAGTGTTATGCACATTTGGTTTAAATACATCAATCCATTGTTTTACGGTGCTAAATATATAATGCAATATATTTTGAATGATATCTACCATTAATATAACTCAAAAACAAAAAGCCCAAAGAAGTTTGTAGAGAAATCATGGGTTTTATGAGTATTTGGATTTTTATTTCGCAATGGAACCAGTTGATAACCTACAAATTATATTGTTTTTTAAGGTTGTCATAATTTTCCAGAATGCATTTCATCTTTCCATCTAAAGTTTAAAAGTTTTGGTGGATTTTTAAATTTTTTTTTATATATTCTCAAAAATAAATTTAGAGGCTAAGTTTTAATTAAAGAATTTATTACTAGATGAGCAGCAGTTATCATATTCTTTTCAAATATAATCACAAACTTTTATTTTATCATTTTTTAGTTATATAATAAAATAATTAATTTCCTTATATCTATATACTATTTAATAATGTCTTTTTCCATTGATTACCTTTCCTTTTACATCCATATCAATTTCAGTTATTTCATTTTGACAATAGTTAGTAAATACATTTGTATATTTTCACTAATAAACCCCTATTCACAATTGTGTTACTGACAGTTTCAATTAACTAGATGTCTTCTTCAGATATTTGAAATATGTTACGTTTATTCTATTCAAAGTGAAGAAGACTGCTACTTAGTCAGAACTTACAATAAAAGCATTATGAAAAGTGCATTGTGGGACAGACCTAATCAGAAGCAATGCAATAAGAGAGAAACAAAATTGAACAACTTGGAAAGACTTATATAATATACCTATGTATCTTTTTATCTTTCATTCTATTTTCATTACATCCAACATTATTCTTTCATTTTTTTTCAATTGTTATTAGCTTCTGTATTTTTTTAATTCAGAGTTTATTTTTTATATCTACATGGTATAATAGGAATTCAGAATTTATCTTTCACATTTAATAATTACTGTCATTTACTGTTATTAAAATTCCATCAAATCTAATGGTGGATCTCACTGAAAAATTAGCTTTTACAGCTTTGTAATATTTACATCATTAAAATAAATCTTAAATGCTAGATTCTGGAATAATCTTATTGTTAAAATACTAGACTATCAAGAGGTGCAGGGGCAGATATTTTCCCCAAATGAAGTTAAGCATTTTATTATATCTAAAATCCTATTCATAAAACATGTATATATTTTTCATTCAGTTTTCACATAGCAATACTCATCTCTAGCATATTTTTTTTTTGTTTTCCTGTCTGTTTTTTCACAGAATTTGTAATGGGGATATTAAATTAAGAGTTGCTATTGCTGTTGGTGACATAACTGGATGTAAGATTTCTTATAGCTTAGGATAATCAGAAAACATTCACAATGCCCAGAATTCAAATTATTGTTTTTGTTTTAAAATAAAAATAAAAAGAATTATAAGTAGATAAGCACAATATTCAAACAAAAGTGACTTCAGGAAACAAAACTGTAAAATATTTCAACTATATCATTTTATATTTGAAATAATTTTAAGGGGTCTGATTCACTTAAGAAAACAATGCTTGGGTTCATAATAAAATACTATTTGAAACAAATCTTACATCATTAATTCATTTCATATATCCAATCCAATGAAGATAATATCTTACAATAATGGATTCTACAGTAACACCCCCCCCCAAAAAAAAAATAGATCTTATGGTTTTGCCATCATGTTTTTAAAATTTTTACTGTGCAATCTCAAATTGAATTATATCTAATACCTTTCTCTACATCAGTAATAGGTCCAAGTTACAATTCCATACAATATATGAAATAAAACAACGGTTCTATATATAATTAATTTAGTGATTTAAAGAGAAGGGATTTTCACCCTAAGGACATATGCTGTAATATTATAATAGCTCAATAATATCTTGCTGAGTATTGAGGATACTCTCAAACCAAAGCATAAGATAGAGACTTTTGAAAAGATAAGGGTAGCTATCTTATCTTTTGTACCTAAATTTAATTATATAGGCCAATCTAGCATCTTGGTTTGAGAGCATGAATGAGTTTCTATTTAATTTACAATCATTAATTTCTTTCTATATATTAATATGGCCACTCTTATTTTTTCAAAAGTCTATCTTGTTCTTTGGTTTGAGAGTATCCTCAGTATTCAACAAGACATCATTGAGATATTATAACAACATTACAGTGCATGTGCTTAGTACAGGGGTGGGCAATTTTTTTGGCTCAGGGGCCACAGAGGTTGGTGGAGGGCCGCATCGGGGGCCACTTTGTGGAAGCGAAGGTTAGTGGAGGGCCACACTTTTTTTTTCATGACACAATAAACACACTGCTTTATTCCCTGTATTACCAAAGAAATATTTGTTTGTCCATTCTTCATTAAACACATAATGTCATCACCAATTTTACATTTTTTCGGACGGTTCATGGTTTTACTAATGTTGGAAATGTATATATTTGCTAATGCAAAGACAAACTTGAAATTAACCAGATCAACTGAAAAAGCACTGCACATTGTATCTACACTGTACATGTGTATTGATGTGGACATCCTAGTGGAAAATATGAGACGAATCTTCGGTCACGCACAGGAAGGAAATCTCAGTTCAAGGCAGATTTTTCTGATTGTCTTGGTTGGCCACATGTGGCCCTCGGGCCGCTATTTGCCCACCCCTAGCTTAGGGTATAAATCCCATCTCTTTAAATTACATACAATATCTATGCTAGTAACTAAAATTGAATATTACATAATTAATTTAGTGTCAGTAATTATTGCAATGGAATATCTTTCAATTTGCTAAATACAGTAGAAGCATATTATATTATACATCTATTTTACTCTATAACTATATGCTATATCTATAATACCACAGATAATTTCATGAATACTATAAAAAACATCATTCAAGCAACAAAGTACAAGTTAAATAGACTAAAAGTACATGGGTACTACAATAATAAGAGGAACTTGTGCTACAATAAAAGCAAATAGAATATAAACGTTAATAATAGGAATTACTATGAACAAAAGTTTAAAATACTAAAAGATAGAAGCATAATAATTTACAAGAGTAAAAAATAGCATTTATAAGAGTGACCAAGATGAGCAAATTCTTTTAGTGAAAATATAATTATAAAACAAATAACTCTGTTTATAAAAATAAATAATGTGCTTTTATATATAAAATAATGACAAAAAAAAATTATCAAGGATAATTTTTTTTTTTCCGTATGTCAAAGCATCGACTGAGAAGCGAACCTGCAACAATTGTCTGCAAGCAACTGCTTGCAAGGCAGCTGTGATGATCTCTTGGCTAAAAGTTAATTGCAGTAAATAAAATTTTAAATCAAGATAATGTTAATTAACTAATTCATTTATAAAAAGAAATATATTTTTATAATTAAGAAAACCATGAATAAACAAATAGCTTATGTATGGTTTTAAACTCATATTGATAAGAATTTGAAAAAAGATAGTACAAAGCTTAAGCTGATAAAAGACTATAATCTGATCCTAGTTCAAATATTTACATCAGCCAAGATGCTTCCCTTGAAGTCTTAAGAAAGTTTGGCACAATTGCAGAATATAAGAAGGTAATATTCCAATTCTTACTACACTGGATTAAACTGCATCTTAAAAAACTCAACCTTCTAAAAATTGAATATGTTAAAATTGTAGATATTGTACTACAACATTTTTTAATGTTACAAAATATAAATCTAAGATGCACTGGGCCTTAGCAAAAGTCTTTTGCTTAAATCAGTTAATAAAGGCAAATATAATTTATTATAATCAAAAACCTGTGAAATTAAAAAAAAATGTTACAAATTATGAAGTATATCTATCTATATATTTGGCATGAATAGTTCAATCAATAGTCACAACAATGTTAAACAGCAACTATCAAGGGTCATAGAAAGTAGAGTTAAAGTGCCATATACAGTTAGCATTTCACACTGATATGAAAAAAAGAGATTGTATTATATATATATAAAGAAGATAATGAAATCAAGTTTCGTTAATTATCTAGGTTGTTGTTTGATGTTTAGAAACATGCAATGTGTTAAATAAATAATCAAATGACTTTATTACTCAGCATCCATGAAACATTGACCTTGAGATCCCAAGGATGACACTCTATAACTGCACCAAATTATGCAGTATATTTTATGTGAAGTTGGAGGATTATGTTTTTTGCTTTATATTAGATTTTACATAAACATTCAGTTCTCTATTATGACATCATCTGTATTTTCAACAATAATTTCTTTGATCTCCAGCCTCTATTCTCCACATCACAACAGAAAACATTCTTAATTTTATCCATCCAACTCACATGTGGTCTCTTTCTAGATCTTCAATAATCTCTTGGGATCCAGCTTAAGATTTCAAATGTCTATCTATTATTATCTGTTCTAGAAACTTCATTATGTAGCTGACTTTTTAAGTTTTACATTTACATGAGTAAACTTGCCCTTGTGTTCTCATTTCACAGAGTCATCAGTATTAAGTCCTAAAAATATAGCTGTGGTTTTTTGTTCAAATTTTGTAAATAAATATGAATAATAAATAGATTGTTAAATTTTAAAAAAACCCGAGTAAATTCCATTAAATTTCATTAAGAAGCTTTATTTCATTTTTTTTTTTTTTTTACTTATACAGTATCATAACACTGGAGAGATGCTCTTAACATTGACGTACTTTGGTTCAATTCAGTGTTTCTTTTTGTAAGCAGTTGTTTTGGTAAATTATCATAATAATAAAAAATTTGGGACATTCCTATCACAGAATGTAATGCAATCGACTATTTTCAAAGGTACAGAATCCTGCATTCCGAAGAGTGTGCATTACTGGCCACGATACGATTGCATGCCACTGATATATAAAGTATAAATATTGTATTACAGTATATATTTTTTAATTTTTCTGTTAATAAGTTAATCTAAAAAAAATAAAAAGTAAACTATAAATATTGTAATTAATTTTTCCATAAATTTTTTTTTTAAAAATAACAGTAATAAAAAATAAAATGTAATTATTAAATATTGTTTCCTAGCAGGCATTTTGCCCCCCCCCCCCCCGAAACTGTAGATTTATCAAAAATACGGTCTGCCATCTTGGTTTGCTTGAAAACTGACAAGTATAACAAATATTCAGGTTTTTTTTTTCTTTTTATGGCTATTCAGTAAGAAAAGGTTCTTAATGAGCAAAGAAAGTAAAATATATATTGACCAACAAACTTACGAATGGTTTTTGAAAAAGATAAAAAAAACTACAACTAACAGATTAATCAGCCATTAAAGCTTAAGAGAAAAAACAATCGTTATAATAGTTTCTTATTATTTAATCACAATAATAACTGCCACGAAACTTTTTCAATCAACAAACCTGCTTTCCAGCATATCAATTACATAAACACACATACTATTTATCATACACATAAAAACAATACTTTATAAAACATCAACTTTAATTGAGTCTTCTCTTACGGATAAAATTTAATATTTTAAGTTTTTTTTTTTTTTCATGATGTTTTCATTAATACTGTCAAAGGAATTTTCATGACGAAACCAAATCTTTGTTCTAATTCTACACTGTAATTTCTAGATTTCATTTTTTTTAAATTTTGTTCATGATTCAACTTGTTATCCTCTCAATCTGCAGGTCCTCCAGAAAAGCAGATTAACCTGATCCTATTTTGAGAATTATTAAAATGCAGTCATTTCTAATGTTTTCAAAGTCTTTCTAAAACTATTTTTCATTTGCCTTTGACTGCTTTTTATACTAAAGTAAGAAGATCAAATAATATCACAGTCAAATCTCATTTAACATAGCTATTGAGAAGATTAATCATGAATCAACAAATGTACATATAATTAAATAGGTCAAAGTTCAAGGGTCAAATGGAATAATATTTATAAATTCCTTCATAAGTATAGTAAAACAAAATACTACAATTAACTTCACAATTTTCAATATACTAATATATACATAAATAAATATGAGGGAATGACTTATGGTTAACAAGAGTATGACAATAAAATTGGCCATCATCAGATTTTCAATGACATGGAAAGATTGAAGAATTGGAGAATGGGGAGGATTAAAACCTGTCCATTAAAGTTTGAAGATTTGCTATCTTAATATAAACCGAGCACCTGATTATATGTATGTGTGGGAAATGATGATCAGAGGCAACAGATGAGTGCTGGTTCTGCACGAAGTATGTACATTGGAAATCATTTATCTTTTCACATGTATGTGGTCATGGTTATCGGTTGTATAAGATGAAGTGGATAAATGAAGGAGGCTTGAAAATCTGGGTTCAAACCCCTTCTAATTATAAATAAAAGCTATCTTATGGCGATTATCATTTTAATTAGGATTTATTGTATATGCTCCATAAGATAGTAGTCACTATTCAGTATAATATATAATCTGATTATTATTGTTATTTATATATTGATGTAATGGGAATTGTAGAGTTAATTCCAGTGTTTGGTTTTATTGTATATTATTTTGTAGGATATTAAATATATATATATGAATATTATTTAAAAAATATTAAGACTTCTAAATCATGTAAAATGATATCTATCATTAGTAAAGTCAGCAAAAAAAGGTCATATGATTAATCATGCATATATATATATATATGTATGTAGGATATATATAAACTTTTTTTTTGCCCATAGCATATTTTTAATTTTAAATTAAAAATACAATTTAAACTTAACATTTTTGAAGAAACTCTCTAATTGCAATATTTGTAATCAAATTTATCAGCTGTCCATCAAGCGTTGGTGGTCGAGAGGTTAGCACAGTTGTCTTACAAGCAGTTGTCCCGGGTTAGTGGGTTCGCTTCCTGTCCGATGCTATGACATATGGAAATTTTTTTTTATCAGCTGTCATGTGACCTTTTTTTTTTTTGGCTTAAAAAAATTACATGACCACATACATGTGAAAAAGATAAATGATCTCCAATACTGAACATTCCATTCTCAGATTTTCAATGAAATGGATGGCTGAAGAGTTGCAGAGTGGAGAAGATTGAAGCTTATCCATTAAAGTTTAAACATTGGCTATCTTAATATAAACTGAACACTGATTGTATATGTGTGTGGAAAATGGTGATCTGGACCAACTGATGAGTGCTGGTTCAACACAAAATGCATATATTGGAGATCATTTATCTTTTTCACATGTATGTGGTCATATAGAATAGATTATATAGATGTAGGAAGCATTGTTTTTATCAGTAAAAATTGTAATAATAATAATAATAATTTCTTTTTTTAATTATCTACAACATTTTAAAAGTTCATTATTTTGCAAATTATTTCTACAGATATAAATATAAATGATTATAAATAAAAAATCTGAAAAGGCTTTATTGCTTGGGAGTTCATAAGAAGTTCAGGCATTGGAATTTCCAGAAACTATAGTCAATCCAATGACCTTCTCCCAGAGTTGGAAGCTCTATCACTGCATTAAATCATATGCAATAAAATGTTTCCCATAAACTCATACAATCAGATTTAGTTCCACATCAAATTGGTAAAGGAGAATGCTTTTAATTTAAAAATTTCTATTACCATAAAAATTTTGTGCTGACATAATAATTATAACAAATTTATATAATATACAAAAAGTGCGTAAATATACAAATTGTACCAACAAATGTCATGATACATGCAAACTTTCTCCTATTTTGAATAATTTTTAAAAAACATTACTTTGAAGATTTTCTTTTCTTTTTCAATTTTATATATCTGTTTGTTTTTTATTGGTGAAACTTTAACACTGTTATAAATCAGTGTTTACAATTCTCCAATCATCTTTATAATATTCTATTCATCATCCAGTTGTGTGATCAAGCAAAACATTGGTATATTTACAATTCAAATCATACACAGATGAACCTGAAAAATATATTTATATATTATATAAAGAGCTTTCAAATAAGCTCTTAGCAAGCTTTGCAGAACATCCCTAACCCCAGACCGGTTTCTGATACTGGCTTTCTCAGTAAGGTGCTAAGATATTCAAGCATTATATTAAAAATACCATGACAATCCCAGCACCTTATCTAATGGATAACTATTAAGTAGAAAATCTGAAATTTTCAGACAGCCATATGTCTTCCAATCCAGCTATCTAACTTAAATTGGCTAGTTAGATAGCTAGATTGGAAGACATATGGATGTCTGAAAATTTCTGATTTTCTACTTAATAGTTATCCATTAGATAAAGTGCTGGGCTTGTCCTGGTATTTTTAATCTAACACTTGAATATCCTAGCACCTCACTGATGAAGCCAGTAGCAGAAACTGATCTGAGGTTAGGGATATTCTGCAAAGCTTGTTAAGAGCTTATTTGTGAGCTTTTTATATAACATTGGTAATACAAGCTTATTTAAATTAGTCACGTGACATGACTTTATTTCTTTGTAATCATTTATATATTTACACAATTATAGACAGCCACATTAATGTTCATTTAAAATTTCAGCAGAATTTAAATTTGCAATGAGATGAGGAGAAAGAAAGATTTGCTGTAGAAATCTGAAAAATTAATAAATCTAAAAAAGCCCTGAAACTGGTGATTCCAATAAAAGAGTTTACACAACTCAATATCAGCATAGATAATAATAAACTCATTTAATAAAGATTCATTTAGCAATCGAAAATTTATAAGTCATAATTATTTTACTTATATGGTCTTCTAAACATGAGTAAATTTATTCATAGTTGTATGGCGAATAGATCATTCATGCATATTTCTGCTAAATCATTTTTCTAAGATAGCAGACTGGGATTTAGCATCATCTGAAAAATATTTTAGCTCAAAAAAAAAAATCTAATATTTTGAAGAACTCTTAGATAACCCTAGAAGTTATTTCCAACACCTGCAGACTTTTAATTTTTTTTCATATAGGTAGTGTTCATACAAGTTAAAAAACGGGTATTTTTTTGTTTCTTTTGAGATTAATTGATTTTTCTCTTAATATGATTGGAGAATTATCTGTAAAATATTTAATGAAAAGATTTTAATTCACACACCATAGCTTTGATAAGGATTGAGATTTTCTTGAAATATCAGCATTCTAATTCTGTGGAGAGGATTACCATGTCTGTGGATAGGGATTTCTTTAAAGACTTTAAATGGTATTCTTTAATGGCTAATCCTAAGAATTTCTCATGCAAAGATTGATATACCATATTCCCCTAACATTTCCTTAATTACATCTTTTGATGGAGAAAATCTTCATTATAATGTAAATATTAAAATTATATATATATTTATAATCTTATGAATGTGTACTAATTAAATTATAAAGTATTTTAAATTAGAATAACCCTTTACTTTAATGCCATCTACTTTCAGTGATTACCAGATGTCTTAGTGCATTTAAATTCCACTCTGAAATTCATCTATGGATTCTGCCTTTATCAATAAGACAGGATTGAAATCTGGAAGTTATGCAATTACGCTTCTACCAATCATATTCAAAAATGAAATTCAAATCAGCCTAAGATTTGAAACCCAAGTTAGCCTGATGAATAATTACATAGATCGATCTAACTTCAGTTCAGTAACTATCCTTTAGTGTTTTATTAACTCCCTCCTAGTTAAGAATATTAAAAATGGAGAACTGTTTTTATTCTTTTATACACCATGTGAGCTGCCAAATTGAGAGTTGTTTACTATAAAGCATTTTACATTTTTTATTTTAAAAGTTTGGTTTTGAAATTCATAGAAATATTTTAATATATCCATTTATTCTTTAGATTATAAAGGCTATTACAGTAGCTTTTTTTTGTATTCATGATATTTTATTCTAACCCCACCTTATGTACTACACATGTTTAATATAAATCAGACATTCCCAACCTGGAGTACATGTACTCCCAGGGCGTACAGTAAATAGTAGGTAAATAAGTATATTATGCTATTAATATATTCCAAAAATAGTTATGTTATCAACATTTCTGGGCTATTCCATGTTGGTACTGTCTGTCAGCTAACCTAGAAATATTTCAGGTTACTTTTCAGGTGCAGATGCAATAAAACTTATTGCAGAGACCAATTACTCAAAATGCATGGTTGAGATTCAAGACAGCTAATGAAATTGTCAGATCAGTGCCTCCTCAAGGCTCACCTCTGTAGTATCTGCCTCTCCTGCACATGACATAGTATTGATTCTTCCAATTGCTTATTTCTTATTATAATGAATAGGGGATACTGGATAACTTACTAAAACCCTATAGGAGTACAGGGATCAAAAAGGTTAGGAATCCCTGATATATATATACCCACACATACCCACGATAATAGTTAATTTTAAAAATGTGCACATTAAAACATTAACAAAAATAATTGAAAGATGAATAGAATGATGCAATTATGAAAAAGAACAATAATAATTCAAGAGAGAGATTGATAGCAAGGCAAGAAATTGGCAAAGAGATGAGTGCTCATAGTGGAGGATGTGCATATGAAATTTATAAATTCAAATTTACCAATTTTTAAATATTTTTATTTTATATTTTTTTCAAACCAAGAAGATCTAAAACTGTGGATGATGTGTCCAGAAATGATCAATTCTTTTAAAAATTCTGTTTTAAATAAAAATTAAAACATTTTCTAAGTGTTCAATATATTGACTATATTATTAATTTTTTTATATATATTGTTTTACATAATATAATTAAATAATAACAATAATTAATTGTAAGTGAAAGATTAATTTTATTTTTCTATATTAAATAAATTTCATATATTGAAGTCTACCTTTCAATTTAAAATTAACTATTTCACTTCATCTGAATTAATTTGTTTTTTTTTCTCTCTTCTTTTTTGCTCTTTTTAATGATTAATGCTCCTTTTATTTTCCTTTTCATTAAATTGTTGTCGTAATTAATCTTTGATATATCTTTTAATTTAAAAAAGATATATCAATGATTAATTATCACTGACAAATCAATGATGGGGGGAAAAACATTAATCATTAAAAAAAAAAAAGAAGGCTGTAATGAAGATAGATGAAGAAATATGTACAATTACTACTGAACTAAAATATTAGACATAACTCCAAAGGTATTTCTGGACGACACCTTTACTTATTTACAAATAGTTTATAAAAATCAATGCACTAATAATAATTCATTACCAAGAAAAACAATACTGTTCTTTTAGTAAATTTGCAATTAAATGTTAAACAGTTTCCACTATCACCTGTTGAATTAAATTTTTAAAAAAAAATCAAACATTATTAAATATCTGTTTAAATATATCCAAATGCTATTTAATAACTCAAAGGTTAACATGAAAAACGTTTCAAGTGGTATTAATCTTCTCTCTTATTTGGGTCTTGTAAGTCTGATAACATTTCGAATTAAGCCAGTGATTTTTAGATTCCTGTATAATTAATTTAGTGTGAATCTTTAACCAACTACTCATTGATAGAATAGTCAGATTGATTAGAATCTCACCTTAAATTCAGTATTTCCTGAATCTAAAAGTCACTGATTCAATTGCTGGGCTAGATCAGGCAGCAACACCCAAAGAAAAAAAGTAATACCACCCAAAATGAGGTATTCAGTTATTAACAGATGAATGTATTTTGATAGGTATAAATTAAGTTCGATTTTTTCTAAAAACATTTAATAATTCGATTAGATGCTTGAAAGGATCTCCAGATATAATCATGTATTAATATTAAATCATTTATTTACAAAATAAATTTTCATTATTTTAATTTATAAATTAGTCAATATAATGAAGACTTGCATAAAAAAAAAACAAAAAAACATTAAATTTACAAATGAATTTTCAAATTACAATACAAAATGCTTTATAATTTAGATAATATTAATTATATAATCACAAAGATTTCATAACAAGATTGAGTATTAAAGATGGCAGAGTTGGAAGGATGATCCATGGATTGTGAGTCCCAAAGTCTGACATTCTATTCCAGGACTAAACCATGTTAGACAATAAGCAAATAACAATAATATAAGATTATAATATGAATAAATTTAAGAAAAAGCAAAAAAAAAAAAAGAATTAAATAATATATGTTTTTTTAAAAATATTGTTTGATAGGAATGGTTTTAAATTTAGGCATATACAACTGGGTTATGTCTGTCAACTTAAACTTAGGTTCAATGATTTTTTTTTTCATATATGACACAACTTTAATAATATCACATATAAATGTCCAATATCAAATTCCAAAAACTAAACTACTCAATATTATAAATTAAGTACAATAATTCACAGTTAAACCACTAGACAAAATTAAATTGTATATTCATTACAAATAGTTTCCCACCAAGGCAGACTTTTCAAAAGCACAGTGAGACACATACATAACAAATATATACTACTCTACCTTCCCATAAGTATAACCCATACTCCAATTACTTTTAATATCAAAGTAACTTTTATATAAGTTAAAAACTTCAGAATCATAAATCTTTACTAAAAGGAGGGATTAATTTTTCTATTTTCTTTACTCTTTTCAAAGAAGACAATCTTAGCCTACTCAAACATAATCTTATGTTCTGTATTCCTTTCATAAACAGCTGTACTTAGTTGAATATAAATACAATTGTAAAGTTGATTGCTTTGAGAAACCATACCAACAATCAAACACAAGTTACATTGAATTGACCAAACTGCTTCTGTATCTGAAATCTTTAGTCTTTAGGAGTCATCAAATCTAATGCCGCACTAAACCGCACAGAACACTATTACTTGTAATAAAAAAAAAATGTTTATTTAACCATTATATTTTGCTAATTATTTAATATTTAAAAACTTCTGATTTATTTAGAAACTTAATATAGTATTTATATTTAAGAACATCTTTTTTTTCTTCGAATAATAGATGCTTACAAATACATTTGATAAAAATTTATTGATTAAATTACCCTTTTCTATGAGGCACTGAAACATTACTGATGGGTCTTCCTAGAAAAATTAATTTATTGATTTATATCATCAAAGTTATTTATTTTATGAAAATTGATAACTATTCAAATGTTCTGCACAATCAAAAAATAAATCAATTTGGGATTGAGCTAATAAAAATAAATGAGAAATGGAATTAAAAAGAAGAGAAAAAAAAATGTCCCGAATAATAGATCAATAAAATGACATCATTTTTTTTTCTCTTTTACTCAATTCTACTTTATTCACTCTTAGAATACTCAATTTATTTTGTAAATTGAGTGTTAGTTAGAATCTAAAAGATTTTATAAATATTAGTTTTTTAAAAATAATAAAACCCATTCATTTGGATTTTAATATTCAAATCTCTAATAAAGGTATGCTGATTAATCAAAAGAATAAACAAGAACTCAGTCATCACTGGTGGAAGATTGTCTTTACTAATCATTATCTTAATATAATTTATTTCAAAACAAAAAAAAAATCATTGGCCCAGTGCTCATAGTATAATATTAGTGCCTCACTACTGGTGAAGTCTACACCATAAAAATATTTTTGTTTTTACCATCAACACATAAACACACATTTGACAGCAGCAAATTCCCTTTCTCTCGGCATGGTTATTGAGTCACAAGATGTCATTGGTTTTTACGTTAATCCTGACAAAAGATAAAGATGACTATAGTTATTAAAAAAGTGACGACACCATAATATATTTAAGATCTATGTAAGATATAAAGTTGCTTTAAATTAGAGTTAGGGTTTGGGCTGGTAGCTGTCTAATAAAACAAAGAAATTAAAGATGGCTACTGGAGGAAAGGAACAATAAAGTTCCAGGTGCATTAATCCCAGATCCAAAGCTCCTTACTAATGAAAGCCATAAGCTTGAATACTATTCAGGTAATGTTGAATAGGACAGCTGTGGGTAGATTTATTAAGCACTACCATATGGCATAACACTGGTGAAAAATAAAAAGGACATCACAGATAAGTATATAAAATTTATCCTAATTGTTGTCTGGTGTCATCTTAAATCTAGTATTGCTGGTTCAATTTCCATGCAAATACTGTCAACTAAGAAAGTAGAATTATAACACGTGAAACATTGTTAAACCACTAAACATCACATGATCACTATTTTTTTTTGAAACATTGTGTTATATACTAAACTGTGTATTGTCACTAACAATTAAAAGTATGTGAAAAGAGTAAATAGTTACATCTAATAATTAAAACTGGACAATGAAGATAGTCTAGAGTATAATTAAAAATATGATTATAATAATTAGTAAACACTTAAAAAAATAATAACATAATACTATTTTTATTATATATAAAAAATTGTCATTTGAAAGCTAAATTAAGAACTTGTAGACAATTACATAAATGTTTGCCTGAAGGTTTGTGATGATGGTGTTTTAGTTGTATTTATATATTGGACTATTTCCATAATCTAATATGAGTATTAAATGTTTTTAGAAAAAAATAATTTTATATTCCAAATAAATTCAACTGTTATTAATAGCACACAGGTTAGTATAAGCACAATGTTTCAAGAGGTATTTCATTACTCAACAATCTAAGGATTCAGTTCGTTTCCCATGTTATTACTGTCACTGGTCAGGCCAGCAACACCTGAAGAAGAGGGACGAATAATAATACCTCTCGAAACGTTGTGCTTATATTAACTTGTGTGCTATTATTAACAGATGAATGGATTTGGAATATTTAAATAGTTATTTTTATCTAAAGACATTCAATACTCATAAGAGATGATGGAAATAGTCCATCATATAAATACAATGTCAAGCTTTGTTAGCCAAGAGGTCATCGCATCCGCCTTGCAAGCAAGTAGTTGTTTGCAGACGGTTGTGGGTTCGCGTCCCGGCCGATGCTATGACATATGAGAAAAAAACAACATATAAATACAATGACATAAAGTCTGTATTTATAAATTATGTGTATTAGTAATAAAAAAGATAGTGAAATTGCTGTTAAAAGATTTTCTTTCATTATTGTTGTTTTGTAATTTACTTCATATCATTTAAAATTCTTTTTTGATGTTATTAAATAATGTAGTAGTAATTAAATAAAAATATTTTAATAATAAACTAAAAGAATGCTGATAATAAAAATAATTGATCTACCACAGCAAACCCTTTTAATTTTTTTTTTTTTTTGTATTTATATTAAATAACGTGAATTTAATTAAATAAAACTATTTTAATAATAAACTAAAAAGAATGTTGATAATAAAAATAATAATTAATTTCCCATCTATTTAATGTTTCCCCTCTTAAGTATTCATTAATTAATAGAATGAATAGTTTTTACATCTGTTAAACCTTTACTTAAAAAAACGGAGAGAATTCTTAATTTACAAGATAAAATATATGAATTTTAAATCACTGTCAGACATCTATTTAAAGCACAAATAGAATAAACTGTGAAAGCACTGTATTGAAATAGTTTGTTGTTTATAGAATTATAAAAAAATACTAGGATAGTCTGAAAAACTTTAAAATCAGTCAAATTATTATAACAATTCCAGCTACATATATGATGGCACTGCTGTCGCTTTCGATTTTTTTTCACTCCCTTGCAGCTATCTATAATACTATTTTGCTGATCATGCGTTTATTTGACAATACAATACCACTGAATGGTAGATTCAAGAGCCAAGAGCTATTGAAAAACTACTTGTGCACTCCTCCTTCCATAGTTTATCTAAATATGTATGATTATTTTTTACAAAATATTTACTTGGACTTTATTAGAATATGTTTTATATTTAAAATTATAAGATAATTGTTATAATGGTAAAAGTGAAACTATGATGATATCATGCTTTGCCAAACATCATAGTACAAAACTTTTATATTTTAATAATTATAAATGCAATTTTAAATTTCAGAACAGAATTTCATAGTCTTATGATGACAATAATTCGTTCAGGTTTTAAAAATGAAGTTCAATTAACCAAGATTTCATTAATTTATTTTTTATTGGCATTGCAGTAATGGTCCAAAAAAATATTGTTCTCATTATGTATTTCACTTTATTATTTTTTTCCTATATTTGCAAAGTTCAAATATGATTTTAATGATATTTTTCATTGTAAACTTATACACCTAATAAATCAAGTACAAGAATATGGTTTTAATAATAAAATAAAATGAACTATAATTTAAACTGCCATTAGGGGATAATGCAAAAAATTTTGATACATGGAAGGATTAACCCAATAATTCTTTGCATAATATAGGACAATGATGAGAATAATTTATTTATAAATGAATATGATTTACTCATATAAACATAAATATTAATAATAATCACATTGTCAGTTATTCTAATGGTCTGGGTACTAAAATACAACAAAGTAAAAAAAAAAAAATCTCTGTGATCAATTGAACTCAGACTTTCAAGCACCCTTCAACTATCCACACTATCTCATACAACTGATACATGTGACCACACACATGTAGAAAAGATAAATAATCACCAATATGTGTATTTCATGCTAAACCAGCACTCATCAATTGGTCCAGACTATCATCTCTCACATACATATATAATTGGAGGTTGGAGTAGTTTGAAGCCTGTCCATTAAAATTTGAACATTTGCTATCTTAATATAAACTGAGCACTGATTATATATGTGTGAGAGAAATGATAGTCTGGACCAACTGATGAGTGCTGTTTTAGCATGAAATATGTATACTGTTGATTATTTATCCTTCCTACATGTGAGTGGTCATGTGTATCAGTTGTTTGAGATAGTGTGAATAGTTGAAGGGTGCTTGAAAGTCAGAGTTCAAATCTCTTATATTTACAATTAAGCTCCAGGTTTTGTGAAGAGTGCCTGGTTTTCAAATATTTGACCAATTGAGTACAATAAATATAGCTCAGCCTAATATTTTAAAATTTGAACATCAATTAATCTTCAGAAAATAGATATTGTTTTTATTATTATAAATAAAACTTAATTATTTATAAATTAATTAATTTTTATTATAAATGAATTTGTTATTTATTAAGCTTTCATTGTTGATTCTAGGTGTAAAGAGGACTGGTACTTCTTGTTCCATTTTGTTCACTTTGGCACTATTCAGAAGTGATTTTACTTTATTAATACTTATTCATTTACTTTTCTTCCTGTTAACAGTTTATTGATGGGAAAACAATGAATTTACAGTGTAGCCACTA
Organism: Epiperipatus broadwayi; assembly: GCA_028023455.1. NCBI lineage: Eukaryota > Metazoa > Onychophora > Udeonychophora > Euonychophora > Peripatidae > Epiperipatus > Epiperipatus broadwayi. Next base: position 1,847,953 of record JAQFVV010006316.1, on the reverse strand, counting down.
ACTATGCTATATTTTATTCCAAGTCCCTTCTCATGTACAAACCATATATAGCATATAACAGATTATTTTATTGATAAATACTCATTAAAAAAGAAGGTGTATTGTTTATTGAATTACAAGTGTGCAGTACTTCTCAACATGCAGACATATATATATAATGCAGATGCTTTTTTACATATGAAATATGCATATACAAATTAAAATTATAATATAAACACAAGATGTGATATGTTGGACTATTTCCATCATTTATGAGTGAACGTTGAATGTATAGAAAATTTTAAACTTTATTTAAACATTTCCAAATACAAACAACTTGTTAGTAATAACACACAAATAGACAATACAGGTTAGTAATTACACAACATTTTGAGTAGTATTATTCTCCACTCTTCTTCAGGTGTTGTTGGCCTATATGCACAGTGACAATATTTGCTTAGAAGTTGAACTTGCACCTTCAGATTCTTGAATATTGAATTTAAGGCAAATGCTCTATCAACTGAGACATTCTGTCAAAGGCAACATATAGTAGAAATTTTGATATATTTATATAGGAGGGTTGGTTCAAATCCTCTTGAGTCCTTCAATTTTTTTTAATCTAATTATTTTTTCCTAAGAGCAAGATTAATTAGAGGCTTCCATACATTGTGTATTGTCACACTGGGTTGACTTATAGGATTGGTTGACTTATAGGATTATTTACCATTGCCATATGAGCAGTTTCCTTGAATTTTCTTCTATGCATTTTTTCCTCTTTATCGAATATCTTTATTTTCCCACTTAAGCATATGGTCATTAGTACATACATGATCTGCTATGGTAGACACATCTGTTTTTTCTCTTTTAACCTCTAGTTTGTGCTCCTTCAATTCCTGTTCAACAGGTGACAGGTCTCACCAATGTATTTCATTCCACATACACATGGTATTTCATAGATGCAGTTTTTGTTCTTCAGCATTTCCAGTTTAGACTTAGTAGAAGTAAGCAATCCTCAAAGTGTGGTATGGCTTTGGAAGGCAGTTCTAATGTTATATTGACAGCAGATTTTCTTTAATTTGTCAGCCATTCCTGGTATGTATGGATACACTACCATACCAATAACTGTTTTCTCTTTTGGTGTCTCTTTGGGTTGTCTATTGAAGGTTTTTCTGATGACTGCTGATGGATAACCATTCTTCATAAGCATTTGCTCTATGTAAATCTTTTCTTTTTCCAAATCACTGGTTTCTGAACAAATCTCCTTTGCTCTGTTCCATAGTGATAGTACAATTCCTTGTTTAGTGCTTCTTGTATGATTGAATGTATATGCCAAGTATTTTCCAGTGTGTTGGTTTACTATACACTGTTGTTTTTACTTTGCCCCGAGGGAGTCTTGTCACAAGAACATCCAAGAATGCCAATTTTTGTTCTTGTTCTGATTCCATCATGAATTTAATTGTAGGAGATATGTTGTTAATGTGCATCCAGAATGACTGTAATTTTACCTCACCATTGGCCATACCACAAATGTATCATCAACATATCGAAGCCACACTTTAGGTGGATATGGAGTAGTATTTATGGCTGTGATTTCAAGTTCTTCCATATAAATATTGCTGAGCAAGGGTGACGGTGATGATCCCATGGCCATCTCTTGATTTTGTTGGAAAAATTCTGAGTTATATTGAAAGTATGTTGTTGTTACACAGAATGTTAATAATTCCATTATACTATCAATAGGTAGAGCTGTTCTAGTTTCTAGACTATTATCATCATATAACCCTTTCCTTACAATAGACATTGCCTCATCACAGAATGTTAATAATTCCATTATACTATCAATAGGTAGAGCTGTTCTAGTTTCTAGACTATTATCATCATATAACCCTTTCCTTACAATAGACATTGCCTCATCACATGGTACATTTGTAAACAGATTTTCCACATCAAAGCTTACCACTATGTCAGTTCTTTCCATTTTCATGTTCCTGACTAATTCTATAAAGTGCTTAGAATCCCTGATGAAAGACTGTGTCCTATACGCCAATGGACTAAGAACTTCGAAAAGAAATCTTGACAAATTTCGACATGGTGAATTTCTAGAACTAACAATAGGTCCTAATGGAATATTGTCTTTATGGATTTTAGGCAGTCCATACAGGTGAGGAGTCTTGCTGAAATACAAAGTTAATTTTCTTTTCTCTGAGTCACTAAAATACCTGCGATACTTCCGGAGTAATGCTTGTAGTTTTACTTCTGTATTTGGAATTGGATTTTTTTGCTACTTTTCTGTATTGGCCTGCTGTGAGAAGACCTTGTATTTTGTTATCATAATCAGTTTTATCCATTACAACTGTAATGCTATCTTTGTCAGCAGGAAGAATGATTATAGATGTATCTTGTTTGAGAGATTTAATAGCTTTCCTCACATCACATGAAATATTTGACTTCTGCTTGTGCACTTGATGTCTTTCAAGTGTCCTTTTTACTCTCCAATGTAACTATGCCACTTCTTCTATAGTCAAGTTTGGGTCACCTCATCAGTGGTGGCCATTATATCCAATAGTGGGACAGTAGATGGTGTAATGGCGAAATTCAAACCTTTTTCAAGAACTGATAATTCACAATCGGTAAGTTGTTTAGAACTAAACACAATTTTTAAAAAGTACTAATATAGTTATTAATAAGAAATTCAAGGGACATATATATATATATATTACTGAGTGTGTGTGCACTCATCTATTCTATGGAAAAATTAGAATATGAGGAAAATAAATCCTTCAGTACCATATTTTTATTCTTTAAAAAGAATAAATAATGAAATGTCTGATACTCATTGAAGTTAAATCTGCTCTGGACTATAGTCTTTTTTTTTTAATAATCTCTTTATGAAGAAATTACAATCTCTATAAATACTTGATTGTTTTTAAAGTCAGTATTAATTTTAATTATGTTTTAAAATTTTGTAAAACAAATAAAATATTAGATAATATTTTATTATGCGAAATATTACACATCAAATTTGGAAAGAATAATAAATGAATAAAATATGTGCTTTCAATATAAACCAATGAATTTTATTAATATATAAAATCATGTTTGGTGTTTCAAAATGGAAAAATGGCCAATGGTAAATTGTAAACATTATTTACAAATTGTATTTTTTTTAATGTGATCCTCTACAATGTTCGGCAAAAGGAAAAATGGCTGCTTGAATATCATAAAATTTGGGAATGTTAATGGTTTGTTTACATTTTTTTTTGCAGTATTTAATTGAAATACATAATGTAGTTCACAAAACAAACTCTAACACCTCACTTAGGACACCAGTAGTAAAAACTAATCTGAGGTTGGGGGTACGCTTGTTAAGAGTTTGTTTTGCAAACTCTATATCTAACCTTTGTAATCACAAGCTTTATTAAATTAGATCATGTGACATCTGGCTTGATTTTTTTGGTAAATAATGTAATTGTATGTTTTATAGTTCATGGCTCCAACATATATTCTACTTTTCATTTTTATAAGCTGATGTATGATCTAATCAGGCATTACACAATCTGAATTTATTACCTTCTTACATAATGGCGACTTTTCACATTATGTTTGGTGAGAAGAAAGATAAGTTTTAACGTTCATTGGAAGCTTATAATTACATTGCATATATATATATTTCAGGTAATTTCAATGACTCACTTATTTTTTGTAGGTACTAATGTTTTCTTCAGCATTTAAACAACTCCTGTGCAAAAAAAGAAAACATTAACTGAGGGCTAAAATGCACATTTTTAAAAAATGTCCAAATATAAATAAAATGCACAATAAAATTTAAAACTTATTTTGACTTTTAAAAACAATTATATAATATTTTTAATAAATTGATTATTAATAAACATATTTTAAATTTGATATACTTATTCCAAACTTAAAGTTACATACATAAACAATTAAACCAACATTTTAAGCTTCTTCTTAATTACATTTAATCTTTAAGGAAAGGCTAATCCTATTTTGAATACTAACTAAATTCAGAGACTGCCCAAATTTAGACATTGTCATAAATATCAATATATCACATGAGCACTATTTCATATATATACACAGGCTGTTAATAAAAGTACCAAATTACCTATATAGTAGTGCCACCAAGTGAAAGCCTTTGTAATGGATGCAGGAAGGTTTGTGCATAAAATTCCTATCCAGTGCCTACTGATCTAACAACCCCAGATTAGTTTCTAGCTTTTAGTTTTCATCAGCGAGGATTTGAGATCACTGCACATAGATCTTGGGATCTAATGCAACTCTCCAGCAGCACTTGGTGGCAATGCTATATGGAGAGTTTGGTACTCTGATTAAATATAAATATACTTTATCTAATTACTTTTGTTTTTACCATTTTCTCAGGAATATTTCAAATTGCAATCAGATAATTATAAAATGGCATATAATATTTGGCTGTTTCTAGTGACAGATTCAATTCAACATTTCCTTTGAATTGACTATATTGGTACTTTTTAAAAAAGTATTTTATTTATGTTACTTTCCTGAGAACTAATTATAAAACTTTTCATAATTATTCCACCCTACATTACTGCACTAAACTACACAGACTAAATTAAATCGATATAGAAAATAACTTTCTTTGCAAATTCCATCTTCAGAATCAAAGTATAATTAATGTCACATTTTTGAAAAACAAAGTTTAAGTAGTGTTATATATTAAAACAAAATCTCAAGATTTATTTCATGATCAGACATCCAAAATTACGTTACAACATCTCAATTGCCTATAAACATTTTGGGAGAAGTGTATGTCAAATTGGTGGAAAGTTATCAAATTAATATCATTTTATTAATATGAAATATATAGCAGGCATGCACCTGCTTACTATAAAATATGAAATGGAAATAGAAATATTAAGTATAAGAAATTAAATCTTAGTTGAATATATTTGTAAAACTTTATGACATAAGAGTTCAATGATTTATACTGGAGATCTGAATATGAAATGTAAGAGCAAATAGGTTAAGTGATTTCAAGCAAAAGTAAACTACAAGCAAGCACAAGCAACCATATGCTTAGTTATGACATCTAGATCTGCTTTCATTGAGGAATTTTTCAAAAGCAGTTTCTTATTCTAGTGCCATCTATAGTGAGCTTAAGCAACCAATGATTTTTAGATGAGTGTGCATTTAAATTGCCATCTCCAGAGCATCTTTTGCCTTTATTAATGAGCCTTTGACTTCAAAGCTGGAAATAAGGCAGTTATGCATATCTCACAACTATCTTTAACTATAGTCAAGTTAAAAGCCTGGAATTCAAAACACACTAAGGTTTTGAACTCAAGCCAACCTGCATCAACAATTGCATAGATCTGATCCTAAATTAGTAATCTCCATTCTTTTTAAACCATAAGTATATTTTCCCATTGGCAGGAATATTAATAAATAATAAATCACTTGATTCTTCAACCAGCACAATACATGGTAAAACAAGAGCTCGAGTAATAAGTCACTAGATGGTAATTATTGATAATTTAAGCTAATTGTAGATAGCATTAGAGTAGGGGTCTACTCTTGTTTTACACATATTGTATAGTTTAAAGTATTAAATGATTTGTTATAGTAGAATCTGCACACATTGTATACACATATAAAAATGAAAAAAGTGTCCATAGAAGTATGATACCAGTCTTACATTTGGTGATAGTTACATTATATTATAAAAGTACTGCAAGTTTTATATTGAGCCATACCTGACTAACTTAGATTAACCTGGAACATTTACCCACAAGAAGTATATAACTGGCTTGTCTAACAAATCAACAGATCCTAAGCCTGCCTGCAATCTAAAAAAAATCAAAGTTCACCCAGCCCAGGTTTGAATACAAGAACCAAGAACATGACAGGAGGATTCAAGTGACTATCATACAATAAAGCCTTTCAGAATCTACAAATGATCATAAGTTTTACACAATATATATATATATTTAATATAGTGAAAACACTTATAGAGACATAATACCACCTCCCCTCCCCCCACACACACATTCAATTACTCAAAACAAACATTATAAAAAAGTTTTTTTTTCATATGCAAAATAAAAGAAGTATCGCTTTTTTTTTTTTTCTGAAGAGTTTACATTAATTCTCACAGCATGAGAAAACTACAAGAGTTTCTCATAATTCTCTTTTAGTTTAAACATTGTAATCCAATTCAAAGATGATTTAAAATGTTTTCTATTTCACAGAAACTTCTGAAATAATAATAGTACTTTGATTATAAGTAAAGAAATCCTCTTTCTTCAGATTAAAAAAAAACATCATATTAGTTAAGAAAAGTATGCAATTATTTCCAGTGTTTGTGTGCGTGCGCATACAACAATTGAAATTCCTTTGGTGTTGAGGCAATTGATTTGGTTTCGACCCACTTTATGTCGCGATCTATTATGAAAATAATTTTTAAAAAAAATACAAAAAAAAAAAAAGAAGAAGAAATTACTTCTTTTAAAATTATCATGCTTTAATTAATAAAATAAAAGTTGTTACTTCAATAAATAAAGAATATACTTCTTCTTTTTTTTAAAGAGAAGGTTGTGTCAATCATATATAGCAACACATTTTTATAATAAAATAAAAGATACTCAATCATAAGATATTTTTTAGATTGTAAAAGACCCAGAAAGAAACCAGATGTGAGATGGATGGATGAAATAAGAAAGTGTGCAGGGGTGGTGTGGAAAAGAGAAGCTAAAGATCGGAGAAGATGGATCAAACTTGGAGAGACCTTCATCCTGCAGTGGATTGATAATGGTTGATGATGATGATATTTTTACGAAGAGGATTAATAAAAAAGATGGTTTACAAAAATATGGGGATGCAAAACAACAGAAAAATCATCATCATCTTCAACCATTATCAGTCCACTGCAGAATGAAGATCTCTCTAAGTTCAATTCATTTCCGATCTCTAATCTATCTTCTTACATATCAGATCCTAGCACAATTCCTTATTTCAACCATCCATCTCACTGGTCTCTTTATAGGTTTTTACAATCTCTTCGAATCCAAAAGATATATCATGATTAATAAACTTAATGAAAATATTTGAAATACAGGCACTCTTCACATACCTGGAGCCTAATTGTAAATATAGGAGATTTGAACTCAGGTGGGTACTTGAAAGTCTTGAGTTCAAATCCCTTATATATTTAAACTTAATGAAAAATAAATAATCGAATGACTTTATTGCTCGGGAGTTTATATTAAATTCGAGTGCTGGAAACGCCAGAAATGGATTCGATCAAAGGACTTTATATTCCAGAATTTGACGCTCTACCAGTTCAGTAAGTCAAGCAAAGCTGCCATTACTCCAAGATGTCAAATTTAGAGCTATTTAATAAAATAACAAAGATATTATTTACATTATAAATGTATCTTACTTTTTAAAAGTAATCTAGATTAAAGTATATTATTTTCCAATAGTCTTTTTCTAATTGGGAAATATTAACAACTTTAAAAAAAAAATTCTTTATCCTACTCAAACGCCATCTAATTCAATCTTAAGTAATCACTAGACATATGAAGGTATAGTGCTGTAATATCCCCATTGCCACAATTAGTTTCTAGCTCTTGCTTTCATCAGTGAGAACTAGGATTCAAAGCTAAACCTATGTATCTAGAAGTCACTTTTTACTAGTTCATATGACTAAAAACATAGTCTGAAATAAAAAATAAAAAAAATGAAGATTTTGAATTCTGCTAGCTAGATGTATAAGTACATTAGTTCATACTTTGAGTGATAACAAAAGCTAAATACCAAAATGGGATTAAGGATTGTAAATGACTCCAGTCTAACATAAAGCAAACTATTCTTGGAAACATATAGGAATAATATGAAAAGGTCATATGATAATGTTGCTAGCATTAATTTATTTTTTTTGTAATGTTTCATATTCAAATCAGATTTAAATGAAAAAAAAAAAGAAATGATCATTAAACACTATTAAATAAATAATCAAATAGTTTATTTGGAGGTTCGTAAGAAGTTCATGCGAATGATAGAACTGGATCCAAAAGTGGTAAATCTTCAGCTCCAGAATCCATACTGTGCCAAATCATTTTTTGATGCTGAAAATGAAGTTAAAAAATAAAAACAATCAAGAAAATTCTTATGTGTCAAAGCGTCGGTCGGGACGCGAACCCTGGGACAACTGCTTGTAAGGCAGGTGTTCTAACCACTCGGCCACTAACGCTTGACTATAATCAAGATTTTAATGTTTAAAAAAGAAGCTGTATTAATCGCTGATTTTAAACAATCAAGATTTTATTGTTTAAAATCAGCGATTGATACAGCTTCTCACATATGGCTTTCTTTCTTCATTAAAACTCTAAATTCAGATTTCTCAATTCACTAAAAAAAATTGCTAGATCACTGAGTACCACAGTCAGCATTCAGTAATTCTTTGATAAAGAAAATAAAAAAAGAACAATAATTAGTTGCTCAGGGGGTCAAATGATATTTGAGCACTGGAAATGGCATGACCTAGGATCCATCACTTTATTACTGCATTAGAACAAACATGCCAATTATACAAAATTTATTACTTCATTCAACAAATCAAATTTCTTTACATAATTATTACATCATGACTCAGCATGAAATAATAATTCTTCTTGTTCTTTAAAAATTTTGCAGATATAAAAAATAAGACTTGAACATATTTTGTTCAAATAGAATTAATGATTTTAAATAATATGTCTATACACTCAATCATATTCTTTTACTAGCTAATACCATCTAATGAACATTGCAATGATGATTTCAACAGCTTTCCAAACTAAACAAATCATATGAATACCACTAAATAATAATCAATCTATCATTACGAATTGTGGATTTAAAAAAATATTTGGAAATTTGAATCAAACTGAGTTCAAGTCTGCATTGATAAAAAAAAGTAATTAATATTAATATTTTTTTTAAAAAATATTGTTTTAGAATAAAGTTAGATAAATGTCAAATTAAGTGGAAAAAGCATATAAACTTGTTGAGCAAATATAAGAATAGAATGGGACAGGAATAGCAAATTAAATAAATGTGGCAGTAAATACTACATGAAAAGTGATCTAAAGATATTAGAGCGTTAGATAATATTAGAAATATGAATAGGGTAGGCAAGTACAAAAATCTGGATTAAGGCAATGATTATTCAAGATGAGGAGGGGTGCATGTGAGGAATTGTTGGGCAGTGCACTAATATAGGATATAATTAAGGAATATAAAAATTATTAGAAATATATAATGATGAGATCTAAGAGTAAGAAGAAAGTTTCACATTCAAATATATCATCAACATTATCTGGACCATGAATGAATCCTGTGTCTAAACAGAGCAATTGCCAGAATGTTAACAGGGATGTTCTTTCAAAGCTCTTCTGGAATGGAAAGTAGTAACCTGAGGTCCTGGTCATTGCCAGGAATTTATCTGGGTAGAATGATCTTGGAATCTACCATCTGAAAAGTAGTTGGTCATTTATATTATACTTTTAGTCCTTTCTTTACAAAAACTCTTGTCATGCATTTTAATATCATATTTAAATTGATTGATCACACACACCCCTCCATTCTTCTTTAGATATCAACTCATCTCAAACTCTAAATAAAATCAGGTTTACATATTCACCAATGTTATTGTATAGTGTCATGCATGGTATAGTATGGTGCCATGATAGTCATGGACTCAAACTCAGGATGTGTGATCACAATTTCGGCAGGTCACTATTTGTCTTCACACTTCTTATGAACTTTCAAACAATAAACTAATAGATTATTATTCTTTTTATTGTATAAACACGTTTAATTTTTTTCTTATTTGATCAATTTGCATCATTACAGCAATCTGTTTTCTCTTGAAAATCTTATCTCCCGGTGTTGTTTGGATCCAGCTAGAGGGCCAGATTTTTAGTTAATGATTTACAGATTTTAACTCAATTATTATTATTACTTGCCCATTACATAATATTCTAAGCAATTAATTATTCACTTATTTTTTTAAAAAAATCATCGCTTTAAAAGGTTACCATCCAAACATGCTTAAAATTTTTTTTTAGCTAAAATAATCTTTAATTTTGATTTTTAAAGGTCCTTTTCATAAATAATAATATAATGATTAGTGTATCTGCCTGCCATGCTTGCTACTTAAGGTTGAAAGTTGGAAGAAACTTTGAAGATTTTTAGATAGTTGAGATTTCTTAAGAAAGCTACAATTGTTGCCCTTATAGCCAATTTAACTTAGCTTGCAATCTAATTATCCATTAATAAAAAATATCCAGCTATTCTTGACGGGATGATAAAGGTCATAGGGTGATTGGATGCACACTGACACACTGTCCTTAAAAATAAATATAAGAGTTCTTCAATGAAACATCACTTTTAGTGCAGAAGTTATTATACATCTACAAATGATGAACTCATAGATTACCTTTCATCTTTTAAACTCTTACAGTTCAATTTCTTTTAAAATAATTGTTGGACAAAGATCTCTTCCAGCAGTCCTTCATAAAGGATCAGTGAAAAACAAGGCAGTACTCACCAGGTCAAGTGTTTGAGCATTTGTTCACTCTCGTTTCACATTTAACTAAGGAAGAAAGCAAATCACTCTTGTTAACGATTCATCAAGCATTGGTGGATGGTTAAATAGATTGTCTATGTCCCAGTTATCTAAGAGACAGTCACCCCAAAAAATTTCAATTGAGACAGGTTCCAATCCACGATTATAGGCATACTAGGTGAATACACTATCTCTGCATCAAAACACCTTTCATATATACATTACACTATATCTTGAAGCAGCAATATATATCAAAAATATTACCAATAAAATCGTTAAATTAAGCAACCCACTCCCTCCTCTTTTCTTTCTTTCTTTTTTTTCAAAAAAAAAAAATCACAAATTTTACAGCTTTAGAAACTTGTAAGTGATACTTTTCAACTATTCACTAAAATCAATTTGAGTGAATTTTAACAGAAAGAGAGTAAAAGAGTGGGAACAAAAACAAAATCAATCAGAATGTTTTTCTTCATTGACTATTACTCTACCACAGGGTCAAAAAAAAATCAATGTGTCCTTTTCCTACATTAAAATCTTCTTCAAATGATAAATCTAATTTCATAAATGAACTGGGCAAAACCTGAATTATATAAATCAAGAGCAAGTATCTCTTGCCGTCACATGATCTGCAATCATGTGTCCTATTCAATTATAAGATCAGTTATATTTCTTCAGTTTGGCTGTTTTTTTTAAAAAAGGTTTACACGTAACATTAGCAATTCAGTTTCCACAACTCCTTGATGTATATATATATAAGATTTTTATTATTAATTGCAACTTTGACATCATCCTTTTCAGATAAATACATTCATGACTATTTGTAATTATTTATTAGGCTAGAGATTACCATAACATCCATAATCCAGATATAAACTTTAAACTCATCGGTAGAATAAAGAGTACATAGTGGAGTGGACATTTTAAATATATCTAACAAAAATACGTTGTTTCAATGTTTTTATTCAAAATTTTAATGAAATCTGCATAAAATGAAATAGACTGAAAGCTATATATATATATATTACTCTTTTGACTTTCACCATAAGTTAATTCGTTATCCGAGATTAGCACGATAGTAGAACTATCCTTCTATGAATGTAAAACAAATTATGATGCTTTTTATCATAAATCCAAGATTTGGACATCAAAGAGTATTGACTTTCCAATAAAAGTTCGGATGTGAAAGATTAATAAAATTTATAACACAAAAATTAAAATGCTGTGTGTTACTGATTAAGTAAAGATAGCTATAGGAGAAGAGCAAGCAATATTTTTTGCAAAATTAAAACTTCAGCAATTTTCTAAGCACAATGTGGAATTATTAAAAAACGCAAAAGATGAGTACTTAAAATTGGATATGAAATAAATACATACAATATACATAAAATAGCTTGGTTTAATACTTTAACAGCGTGGTATGCTAAGAATGTTTTCGATTAACTGGTAGTCATATTCTTAGCAATAATTGTCTGATAAACTTGTGACTTTTATAAAAGAGTAAGCAAGAGTGGGGATTTGCATAAAATTTGAATATAGTATGTAAATAAGTTAATTTAAATAAGATACTAATTTGATAGGGGGATGCAGAATTTTTTTTTTGTTGATTGCATATATGTTGTTGGCAATATGCCAGATCTCTTTAACTTTATGTATAGCATTGTTTCTTTCAGAGTGGATAATTCTGGAAGATGTAGGTTCAAAGCTGTGACCATGTTTAGACTTGTGTTCAAGAAAAATGAATTTAACCTCTCGGTATTAGTCTTAGTTCAATTGTATTGATATCTGTGCTGTGCAATTCAAATATTATGCAAACCCTCACTCTTGTTTATTCTAATATAAAAGTCACAAGCTTCTTGGATTACTATTGCTATAAATATGACTAACAGTTAAACAAAAGTATGCTTAGCATTCCATGCTGTTAAAGTATTAAACCAAGCATTTCTTTATATATTTTCTGTTGTATTTATTTTGAATTACATTGCTCTGAGAAATTTTTTGAAAAGATTGAAGTTAAAATTGGATAATAGAAGGGAAAAGGTTAAAAAGAATAGAATGCATATAAAAAATAACAGAACAATTTATTGCTTAGAAGATCCTATGATGTTCTAATACCATGACAGAACTGAGATGTGATCTATAGAGCTTTGGCTTTGAATCTACCATCTTACCATTGTACTTAACTAAGCAGAGGAGGGAGATTGAATGGCTCAATGATTGAAAGATCATATGATGTTTGCATAAAATCACATAAGATGTTTTACAAATCATAAAAAATATCACATGATCTGCTCTCAGATCCAAAACTCCTCACTGATGAAAGCCATAAGTTAGAAACTAGTCTGGGGATATTGGATGGAAAGCACTGGATAAGGATTATGATGCACAAACTTCTATTATTATTGATTACTAGAAACTTACACTAGATGGCACTATTGTATGGAAAAAAATTTGGTGCTGTTTTAAAATTCATCTATAAATGTGTGTGAGACTGAAGTGAAATATAAGGCAAAAATAGACAAAACAAAAAATATCAGGAATAGATTGTCTATTATTTAAAGAAGCTGAAGAGAAAATATTACAGTCATAACAACATTTTCAAATTAATTTTGAAGTAATTTAAGACTTAAAAAAGATCAATTTAAGATCCCCTTATTTACAAAAAAAAAGAGTCTTAACAATAACTTGGAAAAAATACAAAATATATAGCAGATAAGCAAGATGGTTTTAGACAAAGCATTGATATTAAGATTATATGGGTTGGTGAGTACAACAAATAGCATATTAGACAAAACTCCACATCTGCCTTAAGAATTTTTTTGAAGGTTATTGATTCTGCTATTCCAAATTATACAAATCCTTAAGAAGACATGCAACACTAGGCCAAACAAAGGTTTGCAATTAAACTTCAATTTTCAATTTAAAAAATATTAAGAATTGTAGTCTGTGACAGCATCAATATCAGATGAGAATGCATAGGGGTCTTGAAAACATTAATCAAAATATAATGCATGGATGCTGTTGCAATTTCAGTTAAACCCAAGCAAAAATAAATCACATGGTAAATCACTTGATGAAAACATTTCCACTGTACTCCCTCTGTTGGTGTAATCATTCAACATTTAGTTTTAGTACTAAACCTTTGTTCTGTATTGGAATTTAATAAATTAGATTTCATATGTTAGTCATATAAAATTACAAACAAAAAATATCTTAAAAAACCATATTTGAACTTTGAAAATATAGAAAAAATAATAATAATGCGAAATGTGTAATGAAAACAAATGATCCACATAGCCAATGAAAAAAAAGAAAAGAAATCTTTGTTGATTGAATTTTTTATTTAAAATGTGAAGCCATAATAAATTATAATAAATATACCAAATTGTATTTTAAATTTTAAAATTGTCTTTTATAATTTTTAAAATCACTGCAGTCAGGATTATTAATTTATAGGTATTTATTGAATTTATTTTTTCTTAAATTTTATCTGTAATTGTGTATATACACTCATTTACATATTGTGAAAGATTAAAAGATCACCTTTGAAATTTTATTTGGACAGAAGAAGTTTTTGAATAATAGGTATTTTGATTATGAATTGTGAAAAATGAGACTTGGGCCTTTGCGCAACTGATAATAAATAGTTTGAATGATAACAACTCATCCACTTCTAAAATTAAAGCATGAAAATATTACACAGATATGTAGCTAAATTATTATTACTAAAGAATAGGTTTGGACTTTAACACAGCTGATAAGAGAGTGTTGGATTATTTTACAGATATATGACTGGATTATTATTACTGAAAAATATGTTTGGATTTTATGCAGCTGATAGGAGGGTTGGGTTATTATAGAGATATATGACTGGATTATTATTACTGAAGAATAGGTTTGGATTTTAATGCAGTTGATAAAAGGGTTGGATTATTATACAAATATATGGCTGGATTATTATTACTGAAGAATAGATTTGGACTTTAAGATAACTGATAAAAGGATTGGATTATTATTATTGAAGAATAGGTTTGGACTTTAATGCAGCTATAAGAGATTTGAATTGGCTGGATTATTATTACTAAATAGGTTTGGTCTTTGATGCAGCTGATAAGAGGATTGGATTATTATATAAATATATGGCTGGATCTTTATTACTAAATAGGTTTGGTCTTTAATGCAGCTGACAAGAGGATTGGATTATTATACAGATATATAGCTGAATTATTATTACTGAAGAATAGGTTTGGACTTAAACACAAATGATGAGTTGTTGGATTATAGTATAGATATATGGCTGGCTTATTACTACTGAAGAATAAGTTTGGACTTTAACACAGCTGATAAAAGAGTTGAATTATTATACAGATATATGGCTGGATTATTATTACTAAAGAGTAGGTTTGGACTTTAATGCCGCTGATAAGAGGATTGGATTAGTATATAAATGTATAGCTGGATTATTATAACTGAAGAATAGGTTTGGACTTTAATGCAGCTGATAAGAGGATTGTATTATTATAGAAATATATGGTTGAATTATTATTATTGAAGAATAGATTTGGACTTTCTTTAATGCAGCTGATAAGAGATTTTAATTGGCTGTGTGGGTTACTATTACTAAATAGGTTTGGTCTTTAAAGCAGCTGATAAGAGGACTGGATTATTATACAGATAGATGGCTGGATTATTATTACTGAAGAATAGGTTCGGACTTTAACGCAGCTGATAAGAGGATTGGATTATTATACAAATGTAAGACTGAATTATTATTACTGAAAAATAGATTTTGACCTAAAGGCAGCTGATAAGAGGGTTGGATTTTTGACATCATGGAACTGAATATCTGCTAACTTTGATATCATGGACTTGTGTAACCATTTTTATTTTGACTTTGTAATAGTTAATTAAAAAGATTAACATATAGAGAGATTTATTTACTGACATCCTTTCAAAATAATAAATAGGAAGATAAATTAGTAGTCCTTTTAATAATTATTTTAAAATAAATATAGTTATATCTACCTTTTCTTTTAGTTGGTTTTACTTACAAATATTAAACCCTGACATTTATAAATAATGTCAAAGCAGCAAGTTATTAGAGGAATTCCCAAAAGAAACCTTACTCAAATCAAGAATGATGGTTATTGATATACCTTAAAGAATTAAGCATTCTGCAGTTTTAATATATGCATGCACAAACACACATATAACTACAAACATACTTTTTCATATCATTAATTTTGCATTTTAACACATGATTCACTTTACCTTACTACTACACACTCTATACACACATGCACATACACTGATATAGAATCTTTAGAAAAATCTTAGAAAAAAATAAAATAAAATCTTAATAAAAATTTAATAAGGCTTGATTTTAGGTCAAAATGTTTTGAAAGAACAATAAAAGCAGTATAAAATAATTTCTTAATGAAAGATTGTTAATTTAATAAAATAGGCATTAAATATTCATTGTATCTTTCTGTTAACAAAAGAAAGAGTAATTAACTATTTTTAACTCGAAAAAACAATAGATAAATATGGATTAGAAAAAAAATAATATACGAAAAAAAGTCTTAACTCATAAATTTTCAATAGAAATATATATTTTATAAGAGAAAGGACAACAATTCTATAAAAACATCCACACTTACAGATTTCAATTCAACATTTATTTCTTTATAAATAAAAAGCACATATAAATGTAATGGAAATTTCAGCTATGATATACTCAGGCAACAGTTGATTAAAATTGGCTATACATGTTGAAATTGTGTACTCTAGTAATGACACTAATATTTGTCTTAGTTATATTAACTTGCTAGTAATAACGATACAATTGTTATTACTTGTTTCATAGTTTCAGCTAGTACTGCCAGTTTTAAATGGTTGTTGCCTAGTTACATCATAGCTGAAATTTTGTCTAGATTATTTTATTAAAAAATTCCCACCATATTTCAATGTTTACATCTATAAGTCTGCAAACACCCTTAAATTAAGGAATATATATATATATATATTGGGGTGTTTATAAATTTCTTTTAAAAATATCAGAATTCAGAAAGAAAAATGACCAAGTGGAAGCCAACTATGGAAACAAAATAAGGCAATTAGGTTGAAAGTGCTTGATTTTAGTCAAAATCTAGGATGATCTAAATCACTAAAGCATCACATGATCACCATTTTTTATACTGTTAAAACAGTGTCAACTTTTTCCATATAGTAGTGTTAACAACTGCAAACCATAGTAATTAACAAATGCTAGAAGGTTTGTACATTAAAGTCCTTATCTAGTGCTTGCTCATCCAATAACACCAGACTAGTTTTTAGCCTTTATTAGTTTTATAGTTAATTAAAAAGGTAAAAGGTGGCTACTAGATGGTTCCATTAGATCCAAAAATCTAGGTGTAGTAATCTCGGATTACTGATGAAGGCCACAAGATAGAAACTAGTCTGGGGACATTGGATGAGTACATATTAGATAAAAAATTTGATGCACAAATTTTTTAGCATCCATCTACTGTATGGAGAGAGTTGCTACTATTTTAATGATTGAGTAATAATTACAAAAAGTGTATGATGATATGATGATGTTGATGATATAAGCAGAAGAGAATAAGAGATAATGAGATATACTTACTCCAATAGAACAATAACCAATGTGTTTTTAAGCAGTTAAAAAAAGGATAAATAATTTTATCCTTCTGCAGAAGTAGGTATTTTTAGAACTACCAAATGGTGCAACTTATGAAACAATAAGTTATAGTTAAAGCTTTACTTCATTTGCATATAAAATCCATAATATATATATATATATATATATATATATATGGATTTTATATGCATATATATATATATATATATATATATATATATATGGGCTTTGTGCACAGATAATGAAACTGATAACAGTAAATAAAATAAATAATATCATACAATTATTAAAGCTGAGCACTTTCGGGAAGATTCATATTCCCATATTCATAGTTACAAAAATTTTGTTAAGAACTATAGCAGTGCTTGATGTAGGATCATTTGCTATGTAGCATGCTTCCCTGACCTTGTGTTTGATTAAAAAGTAGGCAAGTAATATCAAAATACCACTATTGAAGGTAATGGAATGGGTGTAATCACATGATCATAAAATTTTACTGTGATGTTGTACAACTACCTTATGGCAGTAAATTTAGCACAGAATATGAAAGAGAAGAAAAATTAAACAATATTGTTTTAACAACAAGCATTCATGATAATGCTGATGATTATTAGTTAAACAATTGCATTACATTTATCTTATGCAATGGCCTACTTTTGTCTAGTTGAATTTTTAATTGTTTTTAAAAAATCAAACTTTATTTATACTTTTCAAATACATTCAACTTTTAATAATAATCCACAGGTTACTAAAGAATATGTTTTAAGTGAAATTATTTTTCTTTCTTCATTTATGTTGGGCTCTAACCAGTACTACCCTAGCTCTGGATTAAACCAGTGATATTCAGACTCATGAATTCTGAATTTAAGATGATACTACAACTAGGCCATTCTGCCAAAGCCTCAATGGTTAGCATATCTTAATATCAGGTCACCAGATCATTCTAGTGCTAGATTAACACTGGTTAAGCCAACAATATCTGAAAAGAGGAGATCATTCAAAATATTGCCCTCTACATTAACTTAGTAGGTGGATGTATTTGAAAAAGTCCAAATAAAGTTTAAACATTTCTAAAAAGATTTAACAGTTCAACTACATGATGAAAATATTCAATCTTATAAATACAAGCAAAACGCTATCATAACAACTCTTCAGGCATACAAAATACTGCGTGCATCTGCAGAAAAACACTATGTGCAAGCAGATATGTGTATAACAATGAAAAAAACCTCGACTTCAAATTTCTTTACATTTGTGAATTTGTTAATAATTAAATATATTGTATGCTTATTGAATTTCTAGTCTGGAAAAAATTAAATTTCATATTTTTAAACTAAAGTCTTGGTTTGTAAATAAGAATATAATAAACTTATCTTTAATCAAAACTAAATATAAAATGTAATATTTTTTATTAGTCTTTCATTAGATTAGAGATTATTCACTTAATGAATAATATTTCTGTAGAATCACTCTCACACAAGTGTAGGGATTGATTTCTATCCACTTTTAATGCCTTGTGTAATTATAAACATATAATCAAAGACATGTGTAAAAGATATATGGTCCCCAAGATGCATATATCAGACTGAACCAGCACTTATTGCTTGGCCCAGATCACAATTACTTGCATGTTTTTACCATTGGTAAGTATATATAGATAGCCAAAATTACACTACAGTAATATTATTCATTAAGTGGATAATCTCTAGTTTAACGAATGACTAAATTAATATACTTCCATCAAGTCATTTTGAGGGCAGTAATTTTGACACATCAATTAAAACTGTAAATAATATTTATTTTATAAAGCGCAGATGGTATTGAAATTAAACTGAGACACTGCAAACTTCTAAAGCGCTTATGATTATCAACAGCCAATCAGATCATAAACACTGGGCCAGAGAATTTCACAAGAAAAGGGTGGTTCCACCCTCTTCTTTACTTGTCTTTCTATATATCCAAGCCAGTCTAAAGTACTTAGATCTGAAGGTGTGAATCTTAAATATCTTCACACTCAACTTTACTGAGTTCAAATTACAAACATACAGCGTGAAATCTTTCGATTTACTCAACTCAGTAAAGTTGAGTGTGAAGATATTTAAGATTCACGCCTTCAGATCTAAGTACTTTAGACTGGCTTGGATATATAGAAAGACAAGTAAAGAAGAAGGTGGAACGATTCTTTTCTTGTGAAATTCTCTGTCCCAGTGTTTATGATCTGATTGGCTGTTGACAGTCATAAGCACTTGAGAAGTTTGCAGTTTCTCAGTTTAATTAAAACTGTAGTAATTGGCTATATATACATACTGAACAATGATAAAGATGTGTGCAAGATATTGTGATCTGGGTCAACTAATGAGTGCCGGGTTCAGCATGAAATGTGCATCTTGGGAATCATACATCTTTTTCACGTCTTTGATCATACATTTACCATTACACCCTCCCACAGTGTGTTAAAAGACAACAGAAACCAATCCTTACCTTGCATAAAACTGGTGTAGTGAAAATTAGTATTTATTAAATATAAAACTTGTTTTGAAAGTATATTTTTCTTCAAAATAAAATGGTTCTCTGATTTTCACAGTTTTAAATTTTTCATTTAAAGCAATTTTTTTAATGTGAAGGCCATAATTAATTTTATTAAATCTGTTGATTCATAGATTTGGAATTCTGTGCAAGATAAGAAATTACTAAAAGTAGATATATAAAAATGTCATATACAAGATTGAGCCTTATAAATAAATATGGTCAATATGGAATTTTCATATTTTATTTTATTGTCAGCCATGTTAGAATAACTCTTTTTTTATCATACAATTTCACCAATCTAAAGTATAAGCATTCTTTACATTACTGATATAAAAAAAAGAAGCAATTATTCAAACATTAATTTATTTTTAAGAGGACAATATTTAACAGAAGTCCTATAAAGAATTAAAAAAATGGTAGATGTAGATTATGGATATAGTGTCCATAAAAATATGATATATTCATCAATTGGAGAGGGAGACTGAAACACATAATCATTTTTTATTCATGATCAGCAAACAGACACGAATTCTGATCAATCAGTTACACTAACAATCTTTAATTCACCAGCTAAAAATACCTAGCTATCCATTGGCTGACCGATAATTTGATGAATAGATGGATTGGCTATAGGCAAATAAAAATTCTAAACTTCCTTAGAAGCATGTTATTACATAATATCCAAGTTCCATCCATTGCATGGAAATTACATGCATTATTATTATTTGGCTAAGAGACTCTGGATTACATTTATTGTAACAAAACTATAACAAAAAACATCTAAAAACAGATTAAGTTATATTTTTTTAATTAAAAATGAAAACAAATATATTTCTGCAAAAAAAAAAAAAGTATATACTACATAGGTAATATTTTAAATAACAAATAGATATGTTTCTGAGCTTATTTTAGCAGATTTTGTTACTTACGGAAGAAACAAAGTAAAAAAAGAGAAAAAAAAATGGAAACTTCCCTTCATTTTTCAAATCATATAAATTTCAAATGGAACTGTTCTGCAAATGCATTATTAATTTTTTTTTTTAAAAATGTAGTTACAGAAAAAGTTTTAGAACTGCATTCAACTTCTCCGAAAATTTTTAAATGAAATCATTTAAAATATATTAAATATTTGAAAACCAGGCACTCTTCACAATAATATTGGCATCAGCATGGGATTTGAGTTTTCATCATCAGATTTTCAATGATATGGATGGCCGAAAAGTTGGAGATTGGAGTGAATTGAAGCCTGTCCATTAAAGTATGAAGATTTGCTATCTTAATATAAACTGAGCACTGATTATATATGTATGTGGGAGATGATAATCTGGACCAACTGATGAGTACTTGTTTAGCACGAAATACGTATATTGGTAATTATTTATCTTTTCTACATGTGTGTGGTCATGTGTATCAGTTGTTTGAGATATTGTGGATAGTTGAAGGATGCTTGAAAATCTGAGTTCAAATCCCCTATACTTAAAATATATTAGTAATTTGCCATGTGTAATTTAGTGTAGTGGTACAATAATGGACTTAAAAAGAATCCTGGCTAATAACCCATCATTTTACTCACATATTATAAAATCTCTAGATCAAAAAACAATTTGATTACTACTCAAATGGTAGACTTCACAATTGATAATCCATTGATCACAGCTTAATTTTATCGCTTCCAGAGATTACAATATTATATAAACTTAGAGTGACAACCAACCCATTTGATATTTCCTTGTAGCTGTATTGTTTTAAGTGCATTAAAATATTGTTTAATTTACAATGCATTTAAAGAGACAAATTCTTCAAAAATATTCCGTAAGGCAGATTATTTTAAAAATTAAAAAAAAAAAACAAACAACAACTCTAAACTGAAATTTTATTTTGGCATACATATTGAACTATAATATTTGCAACAAAATTTATCAATACAAATGGTGGGCCTTCTAACATGGCATTTAGAGATTTAATGTAAAGAGCTCTAACATTAGATATTTATGCACTAGGCCAGCCTCAATTAACAGATATTTTGTCAGTAGTAAGTTGATTCTTATGGTTCTTTTTGCTTTATCCTATTATCTACCTTTGTCTGTTTTTTCCCTATGGTTATGAAACAAGACTCTGGATTTTAAAACAAATGATAATCTTGGTTAACTCTTGAAATTTTTCCAACTTGCTTCTGTTTACTTAATCCATGTAAAAATATATAACTTGTATTAGAACTCTAGTCTTTATTATTCTTTGATGTTTATCTGGATCTTCACAGGATTGTTATATTTACATAATCAATTTGTATCTTTTATAAAAATGAAAATTATTTCAATATGTAAATATCTCTTTAAAATGTACATATTCATATTTCGTAATAAAGTGATACTTAAAAAAAAAAAATCAATATTGTATGTAAATCGGATTTTTCAAAAAAGTTTTTACTTTGCATGATGGGATAACACTTGATAATAACAATAAATAAATGAAAAAAAAAAAAAAGATTTCCAATGCAATCATTTTACTTTTTATTTGAGACAAATATGATCATTAACATTTGAATAGTAAGTTTGCGTAGCCCGAAATTACTGAATATTTAAAAGTCAAATGAGGCTCCTAAAAATTTGCATAAGCGGCAGGCATTAAGTCACACTCAAGTTAAAATTAAAATCATGATCTTAATAAGTCGCACTTAGAAAATAATAAAAGATTTTAAGCTCAGCTAAATTTTTTAATCAATCTTGAAGATATATTCTTTCTCCTCCCAATCTTTAGCCCACCCACACATTATATTCAATTATATAACTGAGACTAAAAATAAAAAAAAATAAATAAGTGCCTAATCAGTAATGAATTTTGAAAAATTGTAACAACAGACTAATAATATAAGGGATAGTGCAAATTTTTGGAATGATTGTAGTGATGAAAATATAAACAATAGTTTATAAAAGTAATCATAATTCAGTGACAATCGCATTAAGTTCACTGACTATACAATACCTGTAAGACTTCATATTTTATCATATTATCAACAATAACAAATGAGTACATCCATGCCAACTCCAAGAAGAAATAAACAGGAGAAATAATCATACAATAATAATATATTATTATACCAACCAATCCATGAACTACAAATATATACATGTACAAAATATTCTGGGCCATTTTTCAATTTATTTTATATTTTGTCATGTATTTTAATTCCTTCTGCAGTAAACTTTCCTTGGTGAAAGATGTCAACACCTTGTCTAATTGTAATTCGCCATTGTATTCTCTCCCAATTTGAATCTTCTGACTAAAAACAATAAATATCGCACTATATTTGAATACCTTTGAGACAATCTTTATCATATCAGCAGTCTTTAAACAATTTGCTATGGGACAGACTTCTTGACATTTATAGTATAAATTAAAACTCTGACTTAGAACTTCATAGCGCAAACTAGAAATTGCCATATAATTATCTGAAAGAATACAGAGTGTGACTATAAGTTTAAAATGAGTGTATTCTTAAATACTGACAAAGAAAAAGCCATTACTAGGCTTTCCAACTACTGCTAGTTATGGTAGGTTTTAAACTCCATATAAGAATAATGAGGAACCCATTTCCTGACCAACAATAGATGACTAAGTAAATAAGTTGGGTAAAGATCAACTATCAGAAATAACCAATTCTGAACCTATCTGAACCCTCTGGTTGAAGTTTTACCCAGCTCAGAAATGAATATCTTATTATAGGCATGTTAGGCAGAGATATTACTGACCACTAAATCATGAAATCTGTAATCATGCTTTGTAATTATTTATATTATTTAAAGTCACTGGAAACAAGTCAGTGCAGTAATCAAAATAAGTGGCTGTCAATGACTATCTTAAAAAATTATGTTTATACCTAAGTTTCTTTTCAAATCTGAGCTCACAACAATTCATCATACAAAATGAACTATTTGATTACAAAAAAAGTTCATAAACAAAGCAAAGCAAAACTCCATATAGTAGTGCCACCTGTGCTAAACAGAGTAATCAATGGATGCCAGAAGGCTTGTGCATAAAATCCCTATCTAATGCCTACTCATCCAATATCCCCAGACTAGTTTCTGGCTTGTGGCCTTCATCAGTAAAGAGCTTTGGATCTGAGAGAACTGCATCTAGATCTTAGGATCTAATGCAGAATTTGCCTAAATAAGTGTTGCCACAGAGGAAACCATTCAGATTTGTGAAATTAATAATATTCCAACATTTGTAGAGTAATCAAAACTTTGTCATAGAACTTCATAGTACAGGTTAAACACTGTTATAAAACTATCTAAAAGAATACAGAATGTAAATAAAGCTAAAAATAAATATATCTATAAGCAAAATTGTATGAATAATACATGCCTTTTCTATTTATTTTGCATTACAAATCTCTCAAAATTTTACCACTTCTTTGCACTCTTCACAACACTTTATTCAATTTAATAATTATTTTTCAGTTTCAACAGCTTAGCAATCTTCTTCAGGACTATAAAATACAGTTGTGTTATTTTATTTTTTATACAGATATATGTTTATACACAAGAATATATCAAAATAAGATTATTGTATGGTAGGATTAAAAAATAATATAATGCAGTTGTATTTTATAGCTCTGAAGAAGACTGCTATTAAGTTAAAACTGTAAAATAATTATATTAAACAAAGCATTGTTGAGAGTGCAAAGAAAGAATATAATTTTGTATTGATTTATATGAAAAATATAAAAATAAATAAACAAAAACAACATAAAAACAATTCACAGATCCAGATTAAAAAAAAAACCTATACATTTGTTTATTAATCAATTGATTAAGTGCCCCTGATAAATATTTGTAACCAATCTTTACAAATTTGCATCACAATTTTGAAGCTTGTAATAATTCTAAAAACCATAACTTAGTATAAAATCATTCAGATTTTTAACACATGCAATATATTGTTTAATGTATAAATTTAAAGAACTTAAAATAGCAGCAGTCAAGTCAAAGCCCTGAATTTTGAATCCTGATTGGATAAAACTTTAATTTTTTTTTTAAATCCAAAATACATTTAGAATTTGTCCTTCAGAGAGACAGATTACTTTCACTCTACCTGACTATATGATTATAGATCAGTAAATGTGCATCTAATATTTTAGGGCTAGATTATAAAACAAAGATTGAAAATATTACCATATATGACTTAACTAATCAGGTCAAAAATATTTCTTTACTAAAAAGCCTTGGGGAAATGTTAGAGAGGTCTATTCTCTGCAATGAGAAACTTAAAGGCTGTTTTTTATACTAGTCCCATCCCACATCCAATGTATCTTGCCCCAAACTTTTCAGGGGATACTTGAAACTATTAATAATAAAAAAACTTTATATGTGTTAAATATATATACATAACTATGCTAGAATTTAGTTTTTAAAAGAAACACAATAAAACATTAACAAAAAAACTAATTAAAAAGAATAGTAATGCAGTTACTAAAAAAAAAAAAAACAGCCATGAAAAGAACAGTACAGTAATAAATTGAGAGAGATAGAGAGAGACAGAATCACAAGATTGCCAAAAGTATGTTAGCATACACTGTGGATGTAAGTAATGACATTCTTACAGACAGGTAATAAAATAAAATTAATGAATGCAAATTTACAAATTTCTAATTTTTTATTACTTAAAAAAAAATATGGGTTATGAGTTGTGAAATCATGGATATGGCTTCTATTGGAAGTAATATAATTTCTCTTCACTCCTCAATTCTTTATCCATTGATTCTATATAATACCTTTTAATGCACTTTTTATATCACTTTTTACAATTTATTTATTTTTTAACAATATTTTATAACAGTTCTGATTGACCACCGCAGTCTTAATAAGAACTATAATATTCAAAAGTATATGATAATATAATCAATACATAATTATGTAATCATATATATTTGAATATTTATTTTTATATCTTTAGTTATTCAACTTAATAGCAGATATTAAATGCAGACAATTCAGATTTTATGTCCCAACAAGTCTTCATTGTGATAAAAAAGTAGAGAATTTTTTATATGGATGTACAAAAGGCTTTTGATCAGACCAAATAGCATTTTACAATTATCATGGGAAACTTTAATGCTGAAATTGATAAACAATTAAAAGATGAAAGTGCTATGGGTAAATTTGGTTATGCTTACAGAAAAAGAAAAACTTTATATTATGAATTCTTTTTATGAGAAAAATGTTACATGGAAGTGGACATGGAAGCATCAAAATGAAGGTACAGCAGAATTGGATCATATCTTAACCAACAGAAAATATGTATTTCAAGATTGCAATGTTCTAAATAAATTTAACACATAAAGTGATCATCGATTAGTGAGATATAAAATGCATGTTGTGGCAAAACTAGAAAGACAAAAATTCTTAAGAAAAACAATATTCACAGTTGATATTTAATCTTCAAAAATATTCCAATGAATTTAAATTAGAAATTGCAAACCATTTTCAAATATTAATAGATTTTGAACATGGTTCAGATTTGAATGAAATCAATAGAAAGGTAACTAATATTTATTTTTTAAAAACTGCAAAAAGAAAGCTAGCACAAAAAGGCAGCAAATGACCAGTAAAATTTCTACTGAGACAAGACAATTTATGAAAAAAAAAAGGAATATGAAAATATAGAAAAATGATGTATTAAGAAGGATTATCTTGAATTTTGTAGAATGGTATGAAAAAGAGTTGGTAATGCTATAAGAAAGTATAATTATGAACTACCAAGGAAAGCTTCAGAAGCAAATAAGTCTCAATAGCATAAAAGAACATCTTGGTATTGGTAGGAAACTTATCTCTACAATAAAAAAATGGAATTATTACTAAAAAGAGAGATGACATTCTGAAATGTGTAGAAGTTCTATGGAAAATTATGTAGCAATAAAGAACAAGGAAAAGTATCTTCTACAACTGATATATCTTTTGAATTGCTGAGGATTTTAAATGAAGAAGTGAGACATGCAATTAAATTTATGAAGAAAGGAAAAGCTTCAGGTAATGATAAAATTATAATCGATTCCTTACAAAAAGCAGGAGAAAAAATAGAATTTTTTTTTGGCAAAGTTATATACAAAATATTTAAATGAAGATGATCAAAAAATGCAGTATTAATATAAATATTTTAAAAAAGTGATAAAGATATTAGAAATTACAGACCTATGAATCTTCATCTTTCAAAAGAAATTTTATTCACAAACCATAAGAATCATTTACAAAAAGGACATTTACATATCAATCACAAGGAGACCAATCAACAAAATCAGAGGTTACGCTTGTATATATAAACAAAAAACAATTAATTTTATATCAATTACATTAAGACATTAGTTATCACCAGAAATTGAAGACATATAGCTTCCCATTCCAGAGATCATAGTAGTGGCCCATTTACATTAATCTGATCATGTATATCACATATATGATGGTGTTAGTCAATTCAAACACATATAAGTTTGTTTAATTTATGAACATGTGGACAATGATTAAAACCATATTTGGCCATTTAGTCTATAGAGTTTTATCTTATCAAGTGAAGAGCATTTCCAATGTTTCTGTGTGAATTAATTTAACATTTTAAATATCGAGAGGTTAATCATTATGAATCATATATGAAAACCATACACTTTACTTATAGATCATTATACAAAATTTTTACTTAGATAATTGCAACTCGTCTACAGAGAACATTGGATATCAACCAACCAAAAGAACAAGCTGGATTTAAAAGTGGTTTTAGTGCAATAGATCATATCCATGGATTGAGACAAGTTATAGAAAGGATCAATGATTATGAGTTGCCATTATGATTTAGATGTGTAGATTATAACAAGGCATTTGTTTGCAAAAGTATTTCTTCAATGATTAAAACATTGGATCATTAAGATATAGATCCAGGATAATGTCATATTCTGGAGAATATTTATAAAAATGCAACAGCAACAATTACATTAATGATATTAAAAAGATTAACATTGAGAAGAGTATAAGACAGGATGATTCCATATCTCCAAAACCTTTTACAGCAGTTTTGCAAGAAATATTTTGTAGATTAAAATGGTAAGCTAAGGGAATAAAAGTAAATGGAGATTATTTACATCATCTAGATTTTGCAGATGAAAGTAAGAAAGTAGGATTAAAGCTAAATGTTAAACTGACTGAAGTAATTGTTCAATGGATTTTTTCAAAAGAAGAAAATAAACATTGATAACGATGAATTAGAAGAAGTTATCATCTACAAATATATTGGTCAGATTATTACTACAGATGGAAACATAATGGATGAAATTAATCATAGAATTAGACTTGGGTTGGAGTGCTTTTGGCAGATATAATTTAATATTAATTGTGAGTTTGAAAAGAAAGATTCTTAATAAATGTGTGTTGCCAGTTTTTACTTATAAGATCTGAGACTTGGCCACTTAACAGAAGAGCAATGCAGAGACTTCAGACCACTCAACAAAGTACGGAGAGATATATATTTGAAGTAAAAGATCAAAAATGAAATACATAGGTGAGAGAACAAACAGGTGTTACTAATGTCATTGAAAGAATTAAGAGACTAAAGTGGAGTTGGGTTGGACATATTGTTAGAATATATGATAATAGATGAAGTTGAAATCTTAAATTGGATTCCAATCGATCGTAAAAGACCATCTGTGAGATGGATGAATGAAATAAGGAAGTGTTCAAAGACGATGTGGAAAAAAGAAATTAGAGATCAGAGAAAATGGATTGAACTTGGAGACATCCTGCAGTGGATCAAAAATGGTTGAAAATGGATATATTTGAATATTGTAGCTCTGATGAAGACAGCTGGTGAATCAAAACTGTTAGTAAAATAATATCAAAAAATAAATGCATTGTAAAAAGTGATCATAGATGTATTAAATGATATTATATAAAGTTCTATGGTATATATGTGACCAATTTCTAATAAAAAGAGTTTTACTCTATCTCTTGAAATAGATAGTGAGCATAAATTATCAGATATATTCATAGGCAGTTCCAGAATTAATTTTTCAACACCCAAATACACATATATATCTAGTATATTTCAAAAATTCAATTTATTACTCAGATTGAAAATATATAATAGATGAATAGTTGAAATCTTGAACTGGATTCCAATAGACTGTAAAAGACCATATGTGAGATGGATGAATGAAATAAGGAAGTGCCTGGATGATATAGAGAAAAGAAGTTAAAGATCAGAGAAGATGGATTGAACTTGGAGACATCCTACAGTGGATTGAAAATGGTTGAAAATGATATACTTGAATATTATAGCTCTGATGAAGGAAGCTAGGCAATCAAAACTGTTAGTAAAGTAATATCAAGAAATAAATGCATTGTAAAAACTGATTATAGATGTATTAAATGATATTACATAAAGTTCTATGGTATATATGTGACCAATTTCTAATAGAAAAGATAGTGAATAGATAGTAAGCATAAATTATCAGATATATTTAGAGGCAGTTACAGAATTAATTTTTCAACACTCAAATACATATCTAGTGTATTTCAAAAATTCAATATATTACTCAGATTAAAAATCATTAATAAAAGTATCTGTTCAGCACCTGAATCTGCAAACAGTCTTAATATTTAAAATATAAAATGTAATTTGCCATCTAAAGGTTCTTTCAAATCAAAATTCCCTTTTTGGATGTCCAACCAAGAATCTATTGCTGAAGAATTACACCATAAAATATGGATTTCATATAAAATTGCAAATCATTCTTTTTTTTTTTCCAGATACAACAATAAAGCCAAGTGGATTCGATATACTTAAATGTTACTGGAGTTTCATCAGCAGATTCAGAACAACCAATGATTATTCCATCCATCTCCTTCATAAATTGAATTTACCCATCACTGAACCATGTAAAGGTGTTCAAA
This sequence comes from Epiperipatus broadwayi, assembly GCA_028023455.1. Taxonomy (NCBI): domain Eukaryota; kingdom Metazoa; phylum Onychophora; class Udeonychophora; order Euonychophora; family Peripatidae; genus Epiperipatus; species Epiperipatus broadwayi. Next base: position 1,818,243 of record JAQFVV010006316.1, on the reverse strand, counting down.
CACAAAACATGGATAAATGGTAAATGATTGACAAATTTATGGCTATAGTGACAGAATTGAAAAACCGAATACAGCCACAATGAATCTATTTATATTAGAATCTCTTCAGATTACTTCATGATATTTTTTGTTAATAATTAAGCTGTCTAATGAGCTAAATAAATAAATCATTAACAAAAGATAATCACTCTGAATGCAATATTGAGTTTTAAATCATCAAATTCAACACTTAAAAAAAATTAATAGCTTCAATATATATAAACACGTTAATATAATAAAGAAATATTTATTATTGTTTTTGTTATATAGGGTATATGAGCACAGACTTTCAGATGACCCATCACTCTCCACTCTATCTAATATCACTGATACACTCAAGCACATATATGCTGAAAAGATAAATAATCACCAAAATACGTATTTCATGCTAAACCAGCAATCATCAGTTGGTCCAGATTATCATCTCCCACACATATATACTATAAGTGCTCAGATATATATTAAGATAGACAATATTCATACTTTAATGGACAGGCTCCAATGTGCTTGATTGTATCAGTGATATTAGATAGAGTGGAGAGTGATGGGTCATCTGAAAGTCTGTGCTCATATAGCCTATATTACATATATAGACACAGGTACATAATAAGCCTGTGTTTCAGTTATTGTTTTTGTTGTAAAAAGTAAATTCCTAAGATATTGTATTTACATTGAAAACTAGTGAAGTCACGTACGCACAGACACAAACAAATAAAACTCAACAGAATTTTAAACCTATATTAAAATGTAATCAGTAAAGAATTTCATTTAATCAAAGAGTTAGATTTGAATTATTCCATCTTGTAATGTTAGATGTAAAATTATATTGTGAATACCTAGAAACTCATTTCTCCAGGTCTCTCCAAATCTCGTCTAATATTCATTGTTAGAGCAGATATGAAATATTCTTAACAGACATCTTTTATGGTGTAAGATGTTAAATACTTTTAAAAAGACACATACACTATAAATAATGAACATTTCTTTTGATTAAAAATGCTTTGCAGAAAATTTTCACAAAAACGACTTACACAAAATTAAAAAAAATTCAATTATATAAACATCTTTATAGTTTCAGATTACTCAAAATCTACACATAGTTTACAAAACAGACAATAAACAATTAAAAGGTAATATGAGAGACAACATGATTTTAGAGTACCAAAAGAGATACTTAGAGTTTCAGAACATTTAGCTCTTAAGTTCACTACTCTATCACTAAACCCACCCAACTAAACAATGCAGTTAACAATAATTTTAGATATTATCAAATAAGGCAACTATCTTTTTTTAAAACCCAATATGATCACAGAATTTTTATTCACATAATTTTATGGTCCTGAACATAATAATTATTTGAAAGACTTATTTAGGCATCTATTTTTAAAATTAATGTTTAAATGGTACTTAGCATTTCCTTCAAACAGTACATTCTAGCACTAGCATCTATCTTTATCTTAACATTAGAGATTATTTATCACGTCAAATTCTCTGCTCCACATTTTTAAGCCAATTTTATACTTTTACAACACAGACAATATCCAACATTGTGATCAATCTGTCATTCATTTGGTTCTGAAACTAGTGCAGCATTTCAGTAAGAAATTTCCATGTGAATAAATCTTCAGCACTCTTCTTAGTAATGTAATTCTAAACATCTGGATCTATATGCAAGTGATCAGTTAATATAAAACACAGCTTACCTCTCAAACATTTACCATTGACCTTCTCCATGAAGCACATCTTTCATTACTCTGAATATTTTCCATCCAATGCAGTCTTCTCACCCCAACTGTGTGGATTCATGATCTTGCCTCCACCACACTCTTCAGAGCCACACATTTAAACTTTCAACTAGCTAATCTCTTCCATCCTTTTCCTGACTTACATCTCAAATGACCCTAATTTTCTAACTTTTCAAACAAAAGAGTAAACATCTTAAATTTAATACTCTTTTGAGTTCAAGATTTAAATATTTTCATATCAACAGACATCCCATTTCATCATTTCAATCCTACATACCTCATTTAATAATTCATATTCTCTAAGATGAACTGACCAATGTAATGAAAGTGACCCACCTGTTTATTTCATTTTCTGACTTAATACAGGCAATATCAAAATTTCATGGAAACATAGAGGATAACATTTAAAATAAAATGATGAAAGTGATTCTTTTAGAATAATTAAAACTCTCCATTGTACACAAAGTAGAATAGATAAAATATGGAGATCTATAAAATAGAAAATGTAAACAAAATTGTAAATCCTTCAATGTAATGTGAGATCTCTTATTTTTATATGAATATAAATTTAAAAATAATATCTTGACTAATTCAGAAGCTATAAACAGATGTTTCATGGTATATATGATTGTCAGTAACACATATCTATGTAAAAATTAGACATTAAAGATGCCAGTAAATAAACCATAAAAAATAAACAAGTCAGGCTTTAGTTAAAATAATGTGGAGAAGCAGTATAAATGAAGAATTCCAGTATCTTGAAAAGTCATAGGATACAAACAAATAGACAGCGCCAAGATTGAACTGTGAGAAGAAAGTTATTGTAGTAGAAGTTAAAGAATATAATTATTGCATATAAGGTCAAAGATGATAATTTAATGAATCAACATAATACCATTCATACAAATAACTAGGAATCAATATAAAACATAGAAACCATTAAAATTACCTGTATATTCATGATATCTAAATTTCTTTATAAATCTACATTTTGCAGTAGACATCTTTTTAGATGGTAAAGCACATTACTAGTTATCCAATCCACTATTTTCATTAATTTTGGTAATATATCAGTAAATCTTTGCAGAATCCTGTTCTACACCTCTCACCAATTTATCATCATCATCATCAACCATTATCAATCCATTGCAGGATGAAGGTCTCTCTAAGTTCACTCCATCTTCTCCAATCTTTAGCTTCTTTTCTCCGCATCACCCCTGCACACTTTCTTATTTCATCCATCCATCTTACATATGGTTTCTTTCTGTATCTTTTACAATCTCTTGGAATACAGTTTAAGATTTAAATTGTCCATCTATTATCATCTCTTCTAGCAATATGTTCAGACCAATCCACTTCAGTCTTTTAATTTTTTCAATGAGGTCAATAACACCTGTTTGTTCTCTTACCCATATATTGCACTTTCGATCACTTCTTGTTACTCCCAACATGCATCTCGCCATATTTCTTTGAGTGGTTCGAAGTCTTTGTATTGCTCTTCTATCAAGTATCCAAGTCTCAGATCCATAAGTAAGAACTGGTAAAACACAAATTTATACTGAGGTTTATATTTATTTTCTAATCATAATCATATTCTGCATACCTCAGCCTCTATAATTTTCTTTTTATAATTTTAGTGACATTTTAAAATTTCCCTAATATACACACATATCTTGCTTAATGAACCAAACGTTGTTAATAAACATTTCAGCCTTCTTTAAAAAAAAAAACCTCTACATTTTGTTTTTATATAAAAAAACATACTTTATAAAAATAGGAAAGTAAAATGGCCCACAATCCTTTAATGAGAGCCTATTTTATATAAAAATTATTTACGAATTAATTAATCAGATTTAAAACTTGGAAACAATTTCTTTTAATAATCGGAACTGTTTTAATAAAAGAAATAAAATTACAGTAAACAAAAAAGAAATCACTTTGTTAGGAAAAATAATTTCCTGTCATATTGGTATTTTTTTTATTTAAAAAAAATGCTTCAGTTTAATTTGTTAAACCCTTTAATAAATTTACATTTTTAATAAATCTAATAATACAATTAACTTATTCAAAGACTAAACTAATGTGAGTTTTAATATTTAAATGATCAATTAATAATAAATTTTAAAATATTTATATATTGTTTCCAATTTCGGTTCTAGTTATTGTAAGCTGAATTGTTTAATAAAAGAGCAACTTAATATTGGCCAGAAGTTATGTAATGTATATTGTTTTCTTTTATATATACGTGTGTGTGTGCACACATGTGAAGTTTATTAAATATACTATGCAGGGGTCCTGCCGAACCTATGTTACAATGTTATTCCGCGTGCCGACATGATTTTACCAATCTTATTATATTATATACTATCAAAATTGGTTCAGTTAAAATGGGCTTCAAAGTTATATATATTATAGTATATAATATATACTACTATATAATATATACTTTTGAAGTTCATTATAACTGGATCTTATATTATTGGTCATTCGATATTTTAAAATACATAGAATCATATGTGAAAAGTGACTTTTGTTAAATTTGTAATGTTGAACATGTTTATTAAAAATTATATTATAAATTATAAATTACAACTTTTTACGTATGCAAAATATATAATTTAAATAAGAAAAAATTATCATGAATTCTAATATGATTAGCCATTTTTATTATTAAAATAAATTAATGTGAACCCTCTTTGCTCAATTGCTCAATGTCAGGTGTGGAATTGATCATTTTTAGCTTCATGCATGCTTCTGAATGTTCAGGTGTTAGGCAACTTCTTTGTGAACTCAAAATATTTTTCATATGTGAGAAAATTTATTCACATAAGTAAGGTAAACCAAATGCTGAAAGCAGAGAACAAGCAGGTTTTTTTTTCAAAGAATTAAATCTTTCAGGTAATGATGTCTAACAGTTGAGAATGACAGCTGCCTTTTCTAGACAGTTCCCTTCAAGAGTTTTTCACAATTCTAGAAATTTAGTTTTCCACAATTCTGATGGCATTAATTCAATTAATTCCATTTCAAAACTATCAATATCCATCCACTCAAAAAGAGATAAATCAAATGGAATCATCTTTAAATCAATTAAGTCAGGTTTGGTGAGGAAAGAAAATATGGATGTGTGTATTTGGAAGTCTTCACATCGTTTGGAAAATTTTTCTCTGAGAGCTTTGGTGTATTTTTGAAGTTCATCTTTGTTAATGTTAAATTGATTTGCATGGGCCTTTACATTTGGAAAGTACTTGTAGGTGTTAGTAGTAATATCATGCCAATATATATATATATTGTAACATAATTAAATCTAGTGATTAAATTGTAATGGCACAATATATATATATATAATTTTGATGCAAATACTTTCCAAAATTCAAAACGTTCTAATACTGCTTGACCCTTCCCTTGCAAATATAAATTTAACTCATTCAAATGTTGAGTTATATTAGTCAGAAATATCAATTTACATAACCAGTCTTCATCATTTATTTCTGGATAACGTTGTTCTTTTTCATCAAGAAACATCTTTATTTCTTTCAGACATGATACAAACCTGTTCAAGACATTACATTGACTAATCCAATGAGCATCACTGTATAGAGGGAGGTTATTTCTTGCAAAAGGGATTTAAATTGCCTGTGTGTCAATAAAGAACGAGAAACTATAAAATTAACTATTTTAATGACAGTGTCCATTACAGAATCCAAGCATTGTGATGAGATTTTTGCAACTAAATTTTCCTGGTATATAATGCAGTGGAAAATCAATATTGGATGTTTAATATGATTTTCAAGAAGTATAACAAAACCATTTTCCTTTCTGACCATTGCACAGCTGGCATCAGTAGTAACACTAAATATTTTATTTATATTAATTTTCTGATTTTCAAATTAATTGAAAAATGCAATGAAAATATCATGTCCCTTTGTTGTACCAATAAAAAGAATTAAACAACACAATTCTTCATAAATATGATTGTTGTCACAATATCATGCAACTATGGCTAGGTGCGCCATATCATTTACATCAGTGCTTTCATCAACAGCAACACTGAATGCAACAGCTTGGTGTAAACTGGTTTTCTGTTTCACTGTTACATCTTTGGCTATGTCAGTTATTTTTCTTTGAATTGATCCTGCAGAAGCTGGTATTTCTCGAATTTGAGACAGTATCATTTGTTTATTTGGTAGATCACTGAATAAGATTTCAGCACTTTTCAAAAATGTTTATTCGATGAATTGTCCATCTGTGAACGGTTTGCCCTTTGAAGCCACACAATGAGCAATTGTATAACTACATTCGGTGCCTTTATTTTGAATTCCAATTATTTGAATAAAATAAATAGTTTGTTTTTTAAAGGCAGAAACAACTCTTTTTATAGCTTCACTTTGCTTATCTGAGTTTTTAAACATGAACAGATGTTTAGTTTGATAATGTCTTTGTACACTTGAGGTAGGACACACAATACTTTCACAGCACGATCCTTTTGCTGTACAAATCCATATTCATTTGTCCAAGAGTCTTGAAAAGAATGAATATCATGTTTTTGTCTTTTGCGGGACATTTTGGGAATCTCTCAGTCAATATGCCAAGAGAATCTCTTTTTTGTAAGAAGTGCCACCAATGAGCATAGATTATTTACCATTCAACTACCGAAAATAGCTTTCTAGATTTGATAAAGTAATAAGCTTTTTATTTGGATTACATCTCATTTTTTAATATTATCAGAAATAGAATGTGAATATGTAGAATTTATTTCGCTTGCAAACAAAAATATCTTTTAAATGAAGTCAAGTATATTATTTTCTGATAAATAATGACTTAATCGTAAATTCAATATTGAATGTGAAAACAAACAAAAAAAAAAAGACGCTGTAATTAAAATATATATTTTTACTATTTCAATTCATTCCGAGTGCCATTGATAATCATTGGCGTGTCATTGGCACATGTGCCATAGGTTTCCGACCTCCGTACTATAGAAATATTTTTATTAAAAAATCTCTATGCAGTTAATAAACATTCTTAAATGTATTTGTTTAATCACAGTAAAATTAATTATTTTCATGCTAAAATTATAATGATAAAATCGGTTTGTTTAAATTTACAATAGATGTAATTAAAGGGGATTTGAACATAGGCGTTCAAGCTCCCTTCAGATATTCACTCCATCTTATATAACTGATGCATATGAGCACATACTTTAATGGAAATGTTTCATTCTTTTCCATTCTCCAACTCTTCAGCTATCCACACCTATAATATTGGCATCAATAAAGGTTATGAGCATATACATGTAAAAAAATCTAAATGCTCTTCAATATATATATTTCGTGCTGAAACAAAACTCACCATTTGATACAGATTACCATCTTCCGCATATATATATAAACAATGCTCAGTTTATATAAAGATAGAAAATCTTCAAACTTTAATGGACAGGCTTTAATCTTCTCCATCTTCCAACTCTTCAGTCATTCATATTATTGAAAATCTGATTACATTTAAAATTCAGTATATACATTATTTCATTTGTAAATAAAAATAATGTATATACTAAATTTTAAATGTAATTAAAATTTTAAACTGGATTCCAAGAGAGTGTAAAAGACCCAGAAAAAGACTACATGTAAGATGAATGAAAAAAATAAGAAAGTGTGCAGGAGTGATGTGGAAAAGAAAAGCTAAAGATAGGAAAAAATAGATTGAATTTGGAGAGACCTTCATCCTGCAGTAGATTGATAATGGAAGATGATGATGATGATGATGATGATATATATTATGCTTATAGTCAAATATTAATAATACAACAGTTAAAATATAAGTAAAAGTAAATGCACAATTAACATGAGGCAAAATATTTACAATGTTTTAAAGTTTGGCAAGGGTTACAATATACTGTATTATTAACTTAATATGAACATTGTGTGAACAAGTAAATAAAATGTAATATCTTTTTAGTAAAATTATTTAATATACTTTTTGCCAATTAATGCAAAAGAGGTAATGGTTTGTAAAGGGTAAAAGTTAAAACAGCAATGGCGGCCATTTTGATATTACTGTGAAATAATAGATGTTTTTATTACATACAATTTTTTTATGATCATTACAGCAAATGTTTGCATAAAAAATATCCATATAAAGTAATAAGGCTGTGTAAAAACTTTTAAAAAATAACAGTTATTTAAAAATCCATTAAAAGGAAAACAAATTAAACGTCTATGCAATAGTACATTTTTAACGCATACGAGTTTTCGTTTTTACACTACAAAATTTAAAAAATAAAACAAATAATTTTAACTTTTAAAATTAATATTCATAATTTTTTGCATCCGTTATTATAATTCTAATATCAATAACAGTGAAAAGTCCAGTTTATCCTAATAAATTCTAGTAATGGTAAGCTAAGATCATATGATGTCCTGTGAGCTCTCTATTCTGGTCTAATGTCCAGAAACTGGACTGCAACTCGTGTGACCCACCATGCAATATTCACTAACTATTATTGCTTTCAGGTGTCTTTGGAATAAAGTAATAAAGAATGGATGTGACTATGCAAGTGGAAATTTAAAATAAGCTACGACAGACGTGATATTTTTATTATAATTTCATTACTCAATATCCATTGAAAACGACTATACCACTTTAAATTTGTATTACGTGTAGAAAATGTGTGTGTGTGCTTGTGTGCATAAATTGTAATACTTTTTAACATTTTATTGTTTTAAATAGTTTCCCATAAAACTTTTAATTCTACAAATGGTTAGATGTGGAATTTTACCCACTTAACTCTTTCATTTAAAAAATTCTTTTTTTTTTTAAATACATATATATTACTAATTTTAAACACAGAAATGAATATATATACTTTTGGGGTAATATTTCATAAACAAAATTTAAAAAAATATTACTACTGGCAGAAAGTTACATTTAAAGAAATGTTTTAAATTCCATCGCATCGAAAGTTTTTTCCAATATTTTAGATTATTTCGGTTGGCACAATTAAACGTCAATGTTGTACAGATAATTTATGAGTCCATATATAAAGATTTACATGAATAGATGTATATATATATCTGCCAACCGGAGAAAATATGCACATGTAAAAATGTCTTGTTATAGAATTTAGCATCCATATGAAGGCAAAATCGTGCAACAGAAGAGTCAACCCCAATTAGACTGGAAGCCATTTTCTATAAAGATATATTGCGAGAATGCTGAAAAAAGTTTTTGAACTAAAAAGAGTTGCACAAGCTAGAACCAAAAGGAAATGAAAAAATGAATATCAATGAATATCAGTAAATTATGAATTTATTTTAATAAAAAATACAATATAAATTATATAATAAACAATTATATTATAATTATATAGAAGGCAATTTAATCATCTCTTCTCAGTATCAACATTAAACAGTGATGCTAAAACTGCAAGGATACTCTCACCCCGGCCAATCTTAAGTGTCTACTTTGTGCGATTGTAAAATTTATTATTCCATAATTTAACATCTAATATTAACACAAAATAAATTATAATATTTCAGAAGTGCTAATAAGATTATTAAAAAAAAAAAGAAATGGATTTAAAGAGAATGATTTATATATTCTGCTCACACTTCTAGACACTTAATATAGGCTCATATAAGTGTATTTGAGTCTGAAAATAAGATGGTCATTCTTATTTTTTTAAAGTCTCTATCTTGTGGGGCAGGGTGAGAGCATTCTTGCAGTTTTAACAACATCATTTAATGGCTCTAGTGAGAAGGGTTGATTACCTTCTATATAATTACAATATAAATTATAATTATATACATATGCGATTTTTTCGCATGCGCTAGTGAAGTTGTAACTATACTAATAGATTTTTTCTATGTTACAAATATTTATTTCATTCAGCTAAGCACTTTCAATACTAAAACATATCAGAATCATAGCATTATACAATTAAAAGTTCATTAAACTCCCATTTTAAAGTTGTTTTATATATATAAATCAAAGTAACAAAATTAAATTTTAGAAGTTAATTTACATGCTAATACCTGTACAGGAAGTTATAAATGACATTTATTAGAAAGAGGGGTGCTGGTTTATTTTTTATTCATGGTGTGCATATCTTTGGCTATAGATCATACCTCCTCCACCTTTCTGTTTCTGTCATCTCTCTCAGAGCAAACAATGTCAGCTCTAGAGAGATCAGAGTTGTGATCTGACTATAGATCATAATCTAAAAATATAAATTATAGTAATTTTAAATAATTTAATTATAGTAGATTCCTCTCCGCATATGCTTGATAATGTTTATTAATCAGCTTGCCAAATTTTGGAAGCAAAAATTGAGAATATAAAACTTTCATTATGGCAGAAAGATTGATATTATTAGTCCTGATGGTCTGTTTTGTAATCTTTCATACTTGATAATGATTGTTTATTTAAATAAATACTTCTGAAATAATACTTCAGACCACTCAAACAAGTATGGAGAGATGCATGTTGGGAGTAACAAGAAGAGATTGAAAATTCAATATATGGGTAAGAGAACAAACAGGTGTTAATAACCTCATTGAAAAAATTAAAAAGACTGAAGTAGAATTGGGCTGGACATATTGCTAGAAGAGATGACAATAGATGGATAATTGAAATCTTAAACTGTATACCAAGAGATTGTAAAAGACCCAGAAAGAGACCACATGTGAGATGGATGGATGAAATAAGAAAGTGTGGAGGGGCAATGTGCAGAAGAGAAGCTAAAGATCGGAGAAGATGGATTGAACTTGGAGAGACCTTCATCCTGCAGTGGATTGATAATAGTTGATGATGATGATTTGCTGCAAACTTTTCTGTATAAGGATATTTTTGACCTAAATAAGTCTGCATCTTGGAAAACTGATTTCTTAAAATTTCTTTATGGAGGATGGAATCATTTTGAAAATCAATAAGTTTTGTTTGAATGCAAATAGGATCTTTATCAATGTCAAAGATGAACTTGTTAGCCTTTAAATTATTTAAGTCATTAAATAAATAATTGAATTGTTTTATTGCTTGGAATTCATATAAAGTTTAAGCACCAGAAGTGTAGAACTGGAACTGATTTGAGGGCCTTATGCCCCAGAGTCTGACCTTTCACCATTCCACTAAACCATATAGGTCCTTAATCATTTATTAAATTCTTTTTTATTTTTAAATCTTTTCCAGTTTGGGAGAATATTTAGAAATGGTAAAATTTTGATTCTTATGGTTCAACTGTGCAAATACAGGAAATTAATTTAGAATATTCTCTTTTTCATTTAAATGATTGTTTAACAAATCCAATTTGCATCTTAAACTTTCCCTCATATGTGTTATTCATTAACTCTTCTCTAAAGATTGATATTTAAATTATTCAAATATCTTATAAGAAAAACAAAAGATCTATCTATTTCTGATCATTAAGAAATGAAGTATCATAATTTTTCATTTCTATGAATAATTTTATCTCCTTGTGTTAAGATAACCAATGAAACTCTGTGTAATAAGAAAGTTCTCCAAATTCACTCTCTCAGTCTTTAAGAAATTGTACCAAGTAGCACTGATTATTCTCTGAATTAGATCAAATTTACAATCTTGAATTTACCATCCATTGTTAATACCACATGATCTGTTGATGAATAATATAATGTAAAGATCGTAGATGAAGAATATATGGGTATACTTTCTTCATTTTTTATGTGAGTTTTGATATAAGCATTTTATTTTTACTTGTCATCACTATAATATTGTCATAGCTACAAGCCTGTTCACAAAAATTTGGTATTCTTCCAAAATGTTCCATGTAGCATCACAAATATCTTCATCTTTAGTAGTAAATTAGAATCACTTCCAAGAACTTTTCAGTAATATTTCTATTGTTGCTTCAAGCCTAAGAAAACAGAATAACATGAGTCAAGTCATTAATATTGGAACCATCATAAAATGCATTTGAAAAGCACAATAAATGATGAATATTTCCTACAAGTGGCTATACAGAATATCTGCCATTTCAATTATTCTTTCAATCATGGTATTTATGGAAAAAAAAAAACAGTTGCACATTTATTTAAAGGGCCAATGCTTTTGGCTTTTTTATTATACATTTCTCAGCTTAAGAATCTTCATTAAATGTTGGAATGCTTTGCCAATAAATAGCTGATTTCTAATTAGTTTTCACTATGAACCATTGTTTTTCATAATTTTAATAATATTTGTTGACTTTAAAATGAATTTCTTTTCTCAGTTTATTCTCAAAGCATAAATATTGTTTCTTAGGAATTTTATATAATGCCTTTTAATATTACATTCATTAGAGACCTAACTGTCTGCCACAAATAATGCATATATTTTATTTATTTCAATGCAGAAGTAATTCAATTCCCAGTTTTCTTGAATTTTTACTTGTTGTCATAGAAAATGATGCCAAAACTAAAGACCCATAATGATACTAATCACTATAAATAAGAAGTGTTCTCTCACAGCTAAATTATGTTTTATAAGGCACTGAATTGTGTTCAACCCTGACATAAGCTTCAGAGATCATTGAAGGACTATAATGGGAAATTATAAATTTGTGACAATGTTATTAACATTGATACATATACTATGTATCAATTTTAGGTTGTGAACAGTCATTAAGCCAATAAAATATAATTTTTAAGATACTACCCACAATGTACTATAAATTAACAATGAAAACACGAATACTGTTTATGATTGATTAGTATTGGTTGTAACATTGGAATTAAACCACTAAACATCACATGATCACCATCTTGTTTTGAATTGTTTAATAACATTGGAATTGTGACATAAAGCTTTATTATTGCAATTATATTTATAATAATTGTTGCGTAGATATTCTAACTATAAATGGATTATGAAAAAGAATAAATTGAATGTTCAAATCAATAATATCTGTTTTATTATAAAAAACAATCATTTATTCATATCTTTCTTCAGGCCATTGTGGGCTGCAAGAAATTGCTTTTGCAAGTTATCAGTTTGACACCCCCTATCATACAATATAATAAAAAGTTTGTAAATGGATAAATTTTGAAATTTTTTATTCAAAAAACTTTCACTTGCTTTTGATCACTAGATAATAATTAAGTGCATTTTTTCACTGCTCCTACACCCTCCCCACATTTTTTTGTCTTACTTCATGAAATACTATAATATTCTCTTCATGGCTAGATTATCCATTTACCATATCTCTATTTTAGCCTATTCTTCTTATTCATAATATTCTGTGTAAATATATTAAAATATATTCATTTATGTGTTATTTAGTATAGTAGTAATGAGGTTGATTGAAATATTACAAGTTCGATATTAGATTTCCAACTGAAAAAAGCAAAACAAAAAAATTCATATTATTTAATTAGATGAAACTGCTGTGTTGAATCTGTCACTGCAGTACTTGAATATCATATAATGTTCTAGAAACTCCCATGCATTCATTTAATTATTTTAATCTAGTTATAATAGCTCAACTATGTCATGTTAAGTACTGAGGAAACTCAAACACAAGATAGGAGACTACACAAAAATTTTATACAATTAAAAAAAATCTTATAAAAATAAATATGATTTACAAGACAAAACAAAAGGTGCAATTTCCAGAAAAATAAATGACATATCACACAGTAAAGAAAAACATTCAGCATTTAGCGACGACGTTTTTACAATGTAGAGCAACTTTTTACGCCAACTGGTGGTATCAATTTAAACTAAAAATGAAATGTATCATTTTTTAACCAATATCCAAGTTCATAAATGTACACATAAAAATGATAACAAAGGTAAAACTTAAATCAGATGAAATGTTATTGGAGTTCTATTCAAAATGGCTTAAATTTAAATATATAAAGTAGAGCAGATTATTATACATTTTGAAAAACTTTATAAATATTACTACCATACATATAAATGAAAACAAACACATACATAGACTAGATCCCATGTAAAGCACTTGACCAATCAAAATTAACAGTTTTAATTCAGCACAACTTTTTTTTACATTATCTAATATCAAGTTAAACTATGAAACAGATGAACAATGAATTATTTTTCATCTGACATCTAAGTTCATAAACAAATACATAGAATAAACAATTATTGAAAATGAGAAGTTGAGTTCTTTTCCTTGTATATTAAATTTGAGCTGTTTTGGATAGAGCTCTAACAACATCTCAGGCTGATTTAAATTTATACTTAAATATCAGATAAAAAATAATTCATTTGTCATCTGTTTCGTGCTTTAACCCTATATAAAGTGTCTATAAAAAAAAATTGTGGCGGATTTTAAAAAATCATTAATGTTGATTGGTGAGTGCTTTATATGGAATATAATCTAAAGTTGTATTTATTTACATTTAATATCAAACATATATAAGTAAAATAATCTCTTGTCAATTTAACATTTATTACTGAACAATATAAAATCGTTCAAAATCAAATAATTCATCATAAATAATTTTTTATTCATTTTAAATATCTAAAATATCAACTGTCTTATAAAAATAACCACACTATACACCAATGATGAACGGAATAGAAGATCGTTTCATAAATTACCAATTTAAATGAAAGATTAATCGCCCAGGAGAATCGAAACCAGATATGACAGATTAAGCTTTGATCATTGAAAATTTAGTTTTGGGTTTCATTACTTTATTACTGTACTGAACTGCAACATGGTGAATTTAAACTACTTTTAGCTTCTCAAAAAAAAAAGTCAGTAATATAAATAAACCCTTTACTAATTACAATGTATATTCATGATATTGTTATCTCATCATTACATAACTATTAATAGCAACATCATTACTAAACCTTTCAAGTATAGATCTAAACTCTACTATTCTTGAGAATCTTATGGTGCAGAAAAAGTGCATCTCACTTGCTATGACAGTGTCTTGGAATTTTAATTCTAAGTCAAGTGAAATTTTTCAAAAAGTTTGGAATTTTTTCTCAGGTAGCTAATCTATAGTCACTGCAGTAAATGATGCATCAGTGGTCAGTAAATGGATATTTATGGGGTAAAAGAAGTATGGAAATTCACTCTAATGCTGCCTAATAAATAGTAGCTGTTTCTCTATGAGGGACTGTCAGGCCTTTTCCTATAATAATGGTTATTTATTTTAAAAAATAAGGCTGTTTACCTTTTATCTACTCTTGATAAACTGGTAAAATAAAGAAATTAAAAACCAAGAAGCTAATAAAACTTGTGACAATAATAATGAATATGATTGTTGAACTTCTCTGTATCTGAACATTTCATTTTATAGATAATTACTATAATTTTCTGCCCAATATGTTTGAACTTCTTCTCTTCTCCCCTCCCCAATACACTACATCAAGAAAATAGAGCTTCAGTGTATAGCAGTCTTACACTACAAAGCTATTTTTTATACTTGAATTTATTGATTAATTAAGCCATATACAGAAACAAGTTTACTTCTGAATATCTAAAATGTGACCACATTTACTAGATAGTAGTAAATAATTTTAAATATTAATAATTTTGGATTATTTTCGAGTAAAAAAAAAAATCAGAAATCATTCCTGTGAATGAGGCAATTTTAAATATAGCAATATCTTTATTTCATTGCTTATCATATAAGTCTACTTCCCATTATTAGTTTAAAGACAAAGAAAATGCAATCAAATGTTTAAAATAAAATGACATAGCTGAGTTGAAAGAAGCAAGTGCATATATTCCTATCCCTATGCATATACATGCATATGTTCTTTTTTCTGGCAATCCCCCCCCCCCCCTTAAAACTTGTAGTTTTATGAATTTTGTAATGTAAACTGATATTTGTTAATAAGTTAAATTCCCATCAAATTCCATTACAATATATTTTATTACCGTTATAGATATATATATATAATCTGATCTATAAGTGTCAAACTTCCTGCACACACATTTTTGATACTACATATTTCAGATAAATATATTAATTATTACTATTAATCTTTTATGAAGCTAGAAATTGTCATATCATTTCTAGCCCAAACATAAACTTTAAACTTCATTAAAGATTAATATATCGATTTTCTCATCAAATATAACCACATGGTAACATTATTTCAACTTCCTCTTTTTCTAAGTATATTATCTTTTTTTGTAGATATACTTATACTTTTATTCTACCAATATATTTCTGAATATGATTAAAGACATATGAGAAATTAAATGGTGCATTTCATGCTAAACCAGCATTCTTCAGTTGGCCCAGATCACAATCTCTTGTTCAGTATTTACAAATATCAAATTATACAATAATATAAACATATGTAACAGATTGGGATTTGGTTTAACTGAAGAATCTGGTTCAGTATCACTGGGGTTATATGCTTTTTGTATATATTTCCAAAATGTATGTGAAATGAAAGTTTTAAATATATTTTTAAAAAACAAACTGTATACAATGAATAATTGTTTAAAAAATAAAATAAAACATAGCTATTTGTGTATATGCATGCCTACAAAAATAAGATTATAAAATGAAACAGACTCAAATATCTGATATATAGAGCAAAGCCACCTTTCTCCAACATCATTCTAAAGAAGAACTCTTGCAAAAAGAAGCCATTATTCATCACATAGTCAACAATTAATAAATGTTACCCTTTGAATTAAAATTATTTAGATATAGGTTTTCTGAACAATGACAAGATGATTAGATGAATTGGGCATGGGCCAGTTAGTGGTTCAGCAATTTTATGCTGACTCTTAGTAATTTTGAGCACAAAAACTCTCCATCTTCTATTCATTCCAATACAATGAAAAAAATATAGATGTATTTCCATGAATCCAATGTACCAACTATCAAGCTCATAAACAGACCATCTTTGTTTTCACTTTATTTTACCCATAATAATCTTCTTAAATATGACAATTGCTATTCCAGCAAAATAGCATTATTTAATGAGTATTGAGAGTTCATTTTCTTGATAAATAATTACTTTTTCCTTAGGGTGATTGCCTGACAAGATTACTATTCTTGTTTTGAAATCCACAATCTATCTGAAAAAATTTCCAAGTTTCGGCTATATTTGAACCCAAACTTATGGCATGGCAAAAAGATGTGGTAGCTATTTAACCAGATGCTTTTTTCATATGCAAAGAGATGACTACATATACTATAACACACACGAGTGTATTAACATATTAATCCTTTTAAATAAGTAAATATTCGAAAGGCTTTACTGCTCCATAATTCATAAAAAGTTCGAACGACTCTAAACCACTCAGGGCATTAACCAATATTAAAATACCCAACTATTTTCTGTTACAAAACACTATAAAATATTCACACTCACTCACTTCGTGATGTGACGTAACTTTCATAAATTACTTCATAAATATGTGTTTTTATTTTAATGTGACTGATCATCAATTATCTTCTCTCATCTATTCTTCCAACTAATCGAGGTATAATCTTCAATGTTAACAAGAATAAATGCGCTCTTTTTTCAAACTATGGAAATCAACATTTGTTTCCAATTTATTAAAGAAATTCTATTTTATTACAATGTGACAAAATTTTTCAACTAAGGAAAACAGGAATGGCTGCGACGGTTAATTCCCTGTCACCTTACTTAGCTGACAACTCACATTCAGCTTCGACTAATAATAAAATGACAGATGAATGGAGATCATTTCACTTGACTCCCATAAAAATTATGACACAATTACAAAGATGTGGAAAGGTCAAAACGTTTTGAATAAATAAAAAAACAGAGAAAAAAAAAGACGTGAAAAATGTAAACTTTGTTAAATGTCTTTTTTTTTTTTTTTTTAAAAAAAAAAATTAAATGGAAATTAATAACGATCAACAAATCGAATTTTTTAGTTTATAATGCTAATTTGACAAGTAGACTATTTATAAACGTTTGTTTAATGATATGAGAATGACGAAAGGTCGGGAATAAAACATCTTTTTCATAGTATTTTTTACGGGCTGTTTTCATATCAATATCCTGGAATTATCCTGGTATAATGCTAAAGTGGTGGACTCTCATGTTCAACATCTAGAGAAGAAAGCTCACCTCTGCCACTTCTAGGGCTTGAACTTATATGAATTTAAACCAATCCATCAGTTACTCTGCATGGCTTAATGCAGTAGTAGATTAGTAGGTAAAGTCCATGGATTAAGGAATAGTTCCAACACTCCAAGTGCTTCAACTTTGTAGGAACCTAAATAATAAACAATTCAATTACTTTTTTGACCATAATTATGGGGAAATTTTTTTGCATCACAAGTAGAATTTCTTTCAGGTACTCAATCTTTGACAACCTGATACTGGTCAATAAATAAGTATCAGATAGAAAGTCATTACCAATTTATTTGGAGTGATGAGATAAGGATCAAAATGCTGACTATTTAAAAAAAAGATTGCATCATAGTATGGCTTTCATAGGTTCAAGAGAACAGTCATAATCTTA